>BROG01000115.1:382500-955000 GCA_030159075.1 Atrina japonica
CTGAGAAGGGTGACGATTTCGTAAGTAGACCTATTTCAGTATATAGGCTAGCCCACTAGCAAATCCTTCAAATCAATTGGAACAAGACAAATGCAGATTATGTTGTGAAATAACAAACTGTTATTGTTCTGTTTAAAAGATAATTATCGATACGTTCGTTATGGAAAATCCGTGTAGGCCTATAAAGTATAATAGATCCATGTCAATTGAGATTTCAGTTTTTACCCGCTGATCATATAGAGTATCCCGTCAATTTACTGAGAAACCTATGAACACTACTTAATAACTTAAGCTCGACATTAACACCACAGGTTGTGAAAAACAAGATGGGCCTGGTAATTAGCCTAGCAATTAATAGGATTTGAGGTGAACCGAGAGTCGATTTCACGCGATGCGAGTGACGAATTGTTTCTGACAGGAATAGCCTATATGGTGACAGAAAAGCAAGCTGTTTATCAGAGATACATAACAAAATTGCACTAGACTTGACTCCCTTTTCAACTTACTTACAAGCAACGTAACTACGAAGCAAATTTTCATTTCTGTGGCCTGTGTTTCTTTTCATAACATGACCTAGATCTATCACAATAGGCCTATGATATGGGTATGTAGATCTACAGTGTGCTACAGATGCAGATGTATTTTCTATTTCTTTCAGTGATTTTTGTTTGTTTTGTGGTAACTAATGGCTTTAAATAAAAATATGGAATGAATGCGTGTTATTTTATTCTCTATTGATTCATTCATATGCTCAGAGAATACTTGTCCGGCAAATCGCTGCCGTAACATGGTCATGGAAGGGGTTCCTTAGAAATTCAGGTATTCCTATGTCAGCTAGCGGTTAACACTTAGATCACTGATTTTATTGATATAACAATACAGTCATTCTGTATAACTGTAATGAAGGAAATTATAGTCGGTATGTAAATATATATATATATATATATATATATATATATATATATATATATATATATATATATATATATATATATATATATATATATATATATAGCGGATACACAATTTGCTGTTATCATTTTAGCTACTGGGGTTATCAGGTAAATGTATTTGAAATAAAACTTTTGGTCAATAATGTAGAAATCTAAAACATTTCAATGTTCATTTATTCAGCGTCAGCGATAGAATTTTCCGAGTATTTGATCTATATCAAACACGAAAATGAACGAAAATGACCGAGATGTAAGAGTTTTATTCATTGAAATATATTAGATCGGCCTCGAAAATAGTCAAGTAACAAATGTTTGACATAAGAGACCACTCTATGATGATATCACAATCCTCGGAATGGGTAACGATCCCTGGCCTTATACCTTATATTTGCAAGCCAAACGAACAGCTAGCGTGGACTGTGTCGCCGCTGTTTCGGATATTGTATTATATATGCTTATGAAATCATGATGACTGCGGTCCTGTAAGTTTGGACGGCAAAATGATACAGATTCCCGCAAAAAAAGGTCAAGAAACAATCAGTTACAAAGAAGTCTAATTGACAGAAACGATATCGTCTTCAGCATTGTAACTTTGGTAGTATGTTTATAATATTTATAACCACTAGGTCGTTGCCACCGCTGGTGGACCGTTTGAGTCTCCGAGGGTATACATAAACCTAGTACCTGGTATTTCGGTACCAGCTGTTCATCTTATACTAAAGTAATATTTGGCACTGTTAACACCATTTAAATTCAATTTTTTTTTACAGTGGTTACTCTTAGACGGATTTCGGCTATACTTTTAGAGATATTATTTGGCCTTGTATAATACCACTTTCTCTTTGGAAAATACACATAACTTTTAAATTAGAGCTCAACTGATGAAGTCTAATTGACAGAAATGATATCGTCTTGAGCATTAAAACTTTGGTAGTATGTTTATAATATTTACATTGACGACGTCGATGTTTTAGTGGGATTTTGTATTATTTTACCGACCAAAGGAACTGAGTTATCATGAAAGGTTGATTCTATGTGTCCTATAGTGCACTGATAGTATTCATTCGTTATGTTTTGTTCTCTTTTGATTGAGATCAATTTCACTATGATTACATGGCAAGGCTTTCAATACGATTCTCCAAAGTCATTCGAATTGTTTTCTGGACTACTCCAGATAATATTGATTTTGATATCTGGACATTTTCCAAGAAAATAAAGCATGCAAAGTAAAATTGAAAAAGTACCAATCAATAATCAAGTCCATTATAACACGACGAATTAGATGTGCAAATGGTCTCAATATGAAGAACAATTACGAATCCCAAACGGAGAAGACCAGGTGTCCGGAAGGAGTCAGCGTCTTCTGCTGGCATGCCACATCTGTCACAAATGTTCCATGGAAACCTTTCTAGTTCGATAAACAGGGCAAATTCGTTTAAAAGGTCAAGTTTGGTGATAATGTCAAGTTCGTTGAAAAGCAAGATTAGTGAAATGGAGTCACTGTCTGTGGCCGTGATCCAGAATACTATCTAATATCTCTGAGATGGGGGCTTCAAAATGTTTGACAAGATCATATCGACCATAACTTCTTAAACGACGACTCCATGCGTTCAACAACGTGACCTTGTGTAAGTAGTTTATTGGCTAGTCGTTTAGCTCTGAGATTAAAACATTCATAAGAAGAGCATGCCCTGGCATAACGTATAAGTTGTGAAATGAAAACGCCATAGATGGAATATTACTACTTAGAAACGGGAAGTTTGTGATATGGATATTGAAATCGTCTTGTTTGTCATAGAGGGATGTGTGAAGTTGACCGTCTTTTCCAATCGACAGGAGTAAATCTAGGTAAGAAGCAGATGCGTTGCTCTTTGTCGTCTCATTGATCTCTAGCTCAACAGGATATATCTGGCCGTGGTAATTCTGAAATTCTGAATTATTTATGGACAGAACATCGTCGATATACCTATAAGTAAAAATGAAACGAGATGCTAACTGTTTGTTTTCTTTGGAGAGCAGAGACTGTATTAATTCCGCTTCATATGAATACAAAAATAGTCAGTCAAGAGAGGTGCACAATTGGTACTCATTTGAATGCCGACAATCTGTTGGAAAACTTTTCCCGCAAAAACCACGAAGATGTTGTCTACTAGAAACCCCAGCATCTTGATAATATCGTTTTCAGTGTACTTGTTATTGGAATAAGAGTGTTCCTTGTGTGTGTTTAATCCAAGTTCCTCTTATAGGATGCAGAAGTAGTATTGCCTGCAGACAAATGTGAAGTTGTTAGATGATTTGTCATCAGGAACGATGATAAAATTTTCATGAAGACTTTAAAGTTCTCTGACAACATCAGCGTCACGAAAAAATGAATTGTGTTTTGTGTTGACACAATGTTTAAGTCGTCGAATTCTTCGTTTAAAAACATTACTGATCGACTTAATCCACTCCTAAAGAGTATCAGGTTCGACATCTTGTTTCTTAGCCCAGCGTACGGCATACTCTTCACATGCCTCCATAATAATTTAAAGTTTTGGTGCCATGTAAACGATACAGGTTCCCTATATTTTGGACCTTTGCATAAAAGATCTCTCAGTTTTCTGTTGCGCACAATGTTGAGATCACCTATCACAACATGGCCACATGGAGAGTACATGAATTCAGATGTAGAACAGGTACAAGGCGGAATGACGAATTTTTTGTTCAAAATATTGCTATTATTCAAAGCGTCAATGCCCTTATTAGCAAATTTGACCTTGAGGAATGAGCGATTACTCGTTTCTTTATGTTCATTAGTTCATTAGAACAATCTGTTGTATGAAATGTCCAAAATGATACCATGAAGTCGATACTCTGGAGAACCAGCATCGGTAAAACATACTGTCATCGTAGATTTGTGCAAGTCATGTAATTTTTTTTCAACGGGAGTGAGTACAGTTTTGTACGAATATGATAGAGACCTAATTGACGATTGACGAATGGTAGAAGACCATAGAATGAGACATTATGATTCTCGGGCTTGTTATATTTCCTTGAGCCATGGCTGCGATGTCTCCTACTGGTTCGGTCAAATAGGTTTAAAACATATACCGATTGGCATCCAGGACTGGCAAGATTCCCTACGCTATCGACATAGTCGTTGCATCCATATGGTGCAGCAGTTCCCAGTTGTCTAATCCTGTGTTCTTCCCATTTTCGTCGAAAAAGGGTGCTTAAGTTGGGGTTGTTTGTGGGATGATATATCTTTTCTAAAATACGGACTCTCAGGGAAAGGATAGAATGATCAGGCAGATTAAAATGTCTGTATAGTAACTGATTACCGCCATGATTAATCTGGAATCGATGACCAGACATTCTACTACTCAACTTTCCCTTGGTTTCACCCACATATAATATCCCACAAAGAGAACATTCAATAGCGTATACTAAGTTGGTAGACTTACACGAAAGGTTCTCGAAGCTGTGTGTTGAAAATAAACGTTTTGTTAGGTTGGATTTAAATGAATTGTCAGTGATGAGTATATAACGAGTTTTGCAATTTTTGCTCCCGCATTTAGAAATTATGCTGTCAGTGGAGGTAAACTTGTAGTCTTTCATTACATCAACCACGTTCACTTGACATTGCCTGATTGGAATGAACCTATCGGCATTACCATACCATAATTTATCGTCATCACTGACGGTGTGACTTGAGTTAATTAGTAGGACCACGCGGAATAAGATGAATTTAATGTCCCATCAATGTTTCCAATCAATAATAATTGTTTTCTCTGGTTATTTAAACCATGAAGTAATTCTACATTTATAAATGTTTTCGTTATTAAAAAACATGAAATGATTTGATATATGGTAATAAAATATTGAAAGGTAAATGCCAAGAAAATAACATGATAACGTCATATCAACATGATTTATTGATGTGGAACACATCTGTATGATCCTGGTCCAGGCATATACAGTTTCCGTTTTGGTAAAAGAGTTGATGGAGCGGGAACGAAAGAACAAGTAAGTCCAGGTCCACAACTACATAATCCGTTTAGCTTCTCGAAAGGACTACATGGGTCATCTGCATGCTTGTATTTCTGGCAAACACCTATGTGAATAAAATGTATGATCATGATTCTGAATTACGACGATTACTGAACGAAAAGTAAAATATAATTTCTAAACCACTCATTTCATAACCCTAAAAACAAAGTATAACACACACACATACACACACACAGACACACACACAAACACACACACAAACACACACACACACACACACACACACACACATACATACATATATATATATATATATATATATATATATATATATATATATATATATATATATATATATATATATATATATATATATATATATATATAATGTATATATATTAGCTGTATTGGTTATATTTCATCAACCTGGAATTTAATAATGTTAAATTTGTCAGTGAAACATGATTGTTATTTTCTTATTTACCTTAAACAGTTGCTCCATTAAGAGGATCTACAAAGTCATTGTCTCGCTTACTAACAATCATAGGACCTTCGTGTCTGTAGCAACATTCGTCATGTGCACATCCAGCGTCAGTCATGCAATGGGTGGTCTACAGAAACAATTCCAAAAAACCTATAGGCCTGCATTGCACACAAGGATCAAGTTAAAGACAATTGAACAAACAAAAGAAAAGTACACTGCACTACTTTGTATACACAACTGGAAAAAAGTAGAGCAGTGTACACATGCGCACTCAAAACAATTTCGTTTGCTGTAAACCAACATTTCATTCTATATTTTGTCACATTCGCTGATTAAACTGTTAATGTGTTACCGTGCTCGAGCTAGAATTGACTCTCTGATTCACATAAAATCTTAAAAGAGCATATAGAAGGAAAATATCAAAATGCATAGGTTGAAAAATCTTTAAAAAAAAATTCTTGGAGAATCCAAAATCGAACATAATTTGTTATGCAGGTTCGAAATAATGAATGTAAAACTTAACAAAAGATTGATAACACTTACTGAAGCAGATGCCACCCAGGAGTAAAGTAAACATACAGCGACAATGTAAACTAGACTTTCCATGTTGTAGAACTTTCCGCTATAATACAATGGATAAAACAATTTTATAGATTAAATCGCATACACACTGAAGCACATAATAGTTTGTAGAATTATAAATAAAATGATCGGGACAAAATTGAAATGTTTCAGATATTTATTTAAAGCAACGTTTCAATAAAAAAACACGAAAAATATACAAAATGGACAGGTATTAACCTACCTTAATTGAAGTATAGCATATGGTAATTGAATTTGTAATAGAATGATAAGGCGGTCGGTGGTTCATGTGAGTCACAGAACGAGTCAAGAATTACACTTACAAAGAGATAGTATAGAAAATGTACGACATGTCAAATGAACGCATGTGCGTTACACGAGTCAGGTATTATTTACATACCGACTGCAGTTCCCTTCATTGCAAGTATATAGAGCGATGTGTTGGATTTGTCAGTACACGCAGTCACGTGACCCGAGTGTTAACCGCTTTATATTTTGGCGTAGTTTGTTTGTTTATTGTTGTTTAACGTCCCACTCAAGAATATTTCACTCATATGGAGACGTCACCAAATGCCGGTGAAGGGCTTCAAATTTTGGCCTATGCTCGGCACTTACGGCCATTGAGCAGTGAGGGTGCCAACACCTACTGTGACACGGGACCTCCAGTTTTTACTGTCTCATCCGAAAGACAGGAAACCAACCTGTCGCCTGCGGGACTCGAACTCACGACCTCACGATCCAGAGTCGAGAGCGCTACCGACTGAGCCAGGCCGGCTCTTTTGGCGTAGGAATGCATGAATGAATCAATAAAGAATAAAATATCACATATTTACGTCTTATTTATTTAAAAGCCATACATTACCACAAAACAAAAATCGCAGAAAAAAAAATCGGAAACACAAGACTAAATCTATATCTGTTGCACACTGTACAGCTTACAGGCCCATATCGCGATATATCTGGGTCATGTTATGACCAGAACCTCATACCACAAAAATGAAAGTTCACTTCGTAGTTACAACAGAAAAAAAAGAGTTAGGTCTATTGCAACTTTGTCAAGCATCTCTGAAAAACAGGTTTTTTTGTTTGCCTTCAATGAATAATCCTATCAGAAACAATTCGTCACTCGCATCGTGTGAAATCAGTCCGTGTGAAATACGCCTACTTACGTAAGTTACGTACCAAAAGATCATCATGGTTCCCAGCTGATGGATAAAAAATTGTTAAATAAAATGGCTGCTTTCAGCTGTCATGAATGAATATTAGCTGTCTCCCTTCTCGTTAGTCACACTCAAAACCTTCTATGGTATATCCCATTAATAATATATCAGAATTCAAATGCAAATTCGTTGTAAATACATTATACAGCATACTCATGTGCGCAGCCATTTATATTTTCAATTCTCTTCTGACACATTTAACCTTCCGGTTACCAAGCAGACGAATATTTTTAAATAACTTCAAAATAAATCTGACACTTATTCAAAATTTTCCATATCACTAGTTTCTTTCAAAATGATATGAAAATAAGAAAATAAACCTTAATTTCATTTAGTTTTTCCGGACAGAAAAGGGGAACTACTTCTCGTCTCACACAGCTGTTTAGCTGTTACGTCATGTGAAAAACTCCGACCGAGAATCCAATGATATTGAATGAATTTCGTAACCAACTGTCAGATACACAGAAAATGTTAATATATATATATATATATATATATATATATATATATATATATATATATATATATATATATATATATATATATATATATATGTATATATATATATATATATATATATATGGATTGTTTTTCATTTATTTTAAAGCATTGAGTATAAATGCAATGGATTGTGCACATAAATTTTTTCCATAATCCATTGCATTTATGTATATATATACTTATGTATATATATATATATAAGGATTGTTTTTCATTTATTTTAAAGCATTGAGTATAAATGCAATGGATTGTGCACATATTTTTTTTTCCATAATCCATTGCATTTATACTCAATGCTTTCAAAAAAATGAAAAAAATCCTTAAATATATCGTACAACAAAATATGCCTCTTGTAAAATGAAAAGTATACACGAGTAAAGTATACACTTACAAATAAGCTCTATGGTCGATGTCGAGAGGTTTCCAAATAACATTTGCGATATGTGTGACATGCTGTCAGTGGACCCTGCCTCCTTCCGGACACCTGATCCCACCCCGTTTGGAATTCGCTATTGATCTTCATGTTCAGACCATTTTTATATCCAATTTCTTGTATTGTAATGAACATGGATTTCGGTTTTCAATAATTTCCTGAAAACGTGTCCATGGATAAGAAAAAGATTAGAAAAAAATAATTTTAATAGTACTGCATTATCAGTTGTCCATATGTTAAAAAAGTCATGAAAAAACTAAAATTAGTAAATTAAATTTCATAATTGTAATTCATGAAATCGGTTGAGCAGTAAATGTCCATTATAAAATCGAGTCTCAAATGTATATATACTTTTTACCGACTTTCTGTTAAATTGCAATTGCATTGGGTATTGTATGATTCGCCACTATTAAGTACAACAGAGCAAGAGAAACGCACAGTTTATAAAAATCGCATCGTGTATTCTACAGCACTTTCATCCACTGTTGTTGTACCACATGCTTTTCGTATTAATATTGACATAAACAAGACAATATCACTACCATTCTGCTATCCATTTTGTCTGTCTGGCGTTTTCTTTTGTATTTCAGCTATGAATTTAACCTAAGCTGATTTTTGTGAGAAAGTTTGCCAGTTTACTTCCGGAAGGCCGGTGGTCTCTTCCCTTGTACATTGTAACCGGGTTCTCTCCTCCACCATATAACTGAAAAACTGTTTCAAAACTTAAATTTAAAAATTCAACTTGTCTTAACGGTACTCTTTCACAAATTGGCATGTGTAATTTTTTGGCGTTAACCCATGATATCGGTAATTACTTAATGAATTGAATATAATTACATCTACTTAAATATTACAAATAATCAGAAAGCCGTAATATGACATTTCCTCCAAGGTTTGTATCTAGTTTATATAAAAAAACTCATTAAACATCTTAGACTGCAAAGGTCTTTTTCACCCCGGTGCGTCTTCATTTGGGATCGAACTTTTCAGTACAACAAATAAAAACAGTTTATGATAAAGAAAATGATAATAAATTAAACTAAATTAAATTTATATACTGTAAAATAAAAAACCCTTAAGATAACAAAGTACATACATTTTCGTCTATCGTTTTGTTCTATCACTTTTTTCATTTCACAATCAACCTTTAAACAATGTAACACCAATTGTATTTTATTCTAATTTTTTATTTTTATATGATAAGAATCCATCATGAGTATCCATATGTGAACGGGAATTCTCATCCAAGGGGTTGAATATTTTAGTCACGGACGTGGCTTGCGGAGTCCCTGATTGAAGTATTCAACCCCGAGGGTGAGAAATATTCTTCTCTTTGGCATTTCACTATTTCTATTCTTTCGGCTGAACATACTGTTTTCTTTCTGTTATCTCTCTTAATCGTCTTAGAAAACAAATACTGACTACAAACGATTTTCATCTTTTTTGTGGTACTACTTTTGATCTTACAGCAATAGTTTCCTCTTCTTTAAGCTGTGTAAGTTTCAATTTCTTCTCTCCTATTGTTGAGGTAGCCTATTTTGTACATCGATTTTTCATCTTTAGATAGTATATACAAACTATTTCTTCGTCCTGTTGTGCGTATTACTTCTCTTTATCTGTATTTGTTTCGTCTTGAGATAACTTTCTTTTCCGCATTACCTCTCTTTAAGTGTTGATCCAATTTGCTTTGTTTGTCGATAACAAATACAAATTGTTCCTTCTCACTCTTTGTATTATTATATTTGTTTTGACCTCTTTTGTAAAATTATAACTTTGGTATTGTTAATAGTATATCTAACACAGATGTATATCATGGATTTCATTTTGTTTATATTAAATACAACTTTCTGTCTTTTCTCTTTGCTTTTTTCTTTTATCTGTTTCCATTTTACAACACGGGGTTTATTCCCTGTGCTATCTCCCTTTACCTGTTGATGTGTCGGGTACTAAAGCTGACAGCTCTATTCAATGTTAATTAATTTACATCCATGATAAGCATGTAAGAAAGTAGCATTCACAACACAACAAAAACAACATTTACAAAACAAACACAAAACGAACAAACAAAAACAATACGAAACTAACAAAAAAAATACCAAACTAACAAAAATAATACGAAACAAACAAAGTACAACAACATTTTTTCAGCGAGAAGCCCCAACAGTGAGTAAGACGTGCTAATTCTTCTATATAGCCGTATAAGAAAACTTATTTATCTGTCGCTGCCGCTATTAACAAATTCTCAAAATTATGGGTAATTTTAGTTCTCACCATGTCGGTGATTAGACGCGTCTGATAACTGTAAAGAAAACTTGCTGCCTGATTTACTTCCATCAAGTATTTTTTACTTGCCACACGCATATTGCAACATGAACTTTCTATTACTTAATCATTGATAAAAAAACGAATTTCCAATGAAAAATTATTTTAAGGTTCACCGTATGCGATTATCATAGAAGCATTTAATGGAAACGAACCATCATGGTATATTCAAGGTGAAAAAATTATCACACTCAAAATAATTGTCCTTAACGTTGAAAAAGTACTTTCAGCTCGTTCGTCTGATCCCATGACATTGTATAAATGAGACATTTCACCAAAATTGGAAGATGAGGGGAAAACCCCTCGAGGGAAATACCCTGGGAAATAACCCTATATCACAGGATGTTTAGTTATTTTCAATGTCAATGTGAACAAATTATCACAAACGAAAAATTGTTGTGTATTTTTAAATACATGTACATCTGTTCATGTTCATGTTTTTTTTTAAATTACCAAGCGAATTTACACATTTTTAAAAATTCTGTTCTGTATAATAAATTAATTATATCCCTCTGTGTCAGGATACATCTAAAAATGTCTCCCTGGGAGGGGTTATTTTCTCTCGGGGTTCGCCCTCAAGAAAATAACCTTCACAGGGAGACAATTCTAGATTTATCCCTCCACGGAGGGTCATAATTATATAATATTTTTTAGCTGTGTAATTCCCAAGATTCAAATAATTTGGAATGTTTTGAAGTATTTTTAAATTTTGTTCGCATTTTGCTGGTTTTCAATTTTTTTATAATTGCAGTTTACAAGATGTAATTACTCCTGACAATATACCTAAATGGGTAGTATTGATAATTGAAAAGGATAAACTCAAGAAGTATATGTACATTTCATGTACATTTCGACTACCCTAGTACTTCTAGTAATATATGGCCCATTTGTACATTGCTTTGAACTCGTGCAATCAATTTATTAATGCTCGTGTTGCCGTATGAGATTGATCAGTGTCCTGTTCCAATCAGTTTTCGCTCTCAGTTTCGAAATTAGAATTTCACAAACATACACACTATCTAAACAAACGTACACTCAAATAGGATTTAATTGGAAACATGAAATATATGAAACAGGTGTAGTGAACAAAAACAGATGCATCAGCTATATTGGTGACTTTATTGCATTACAAGAAACAATTGTTATCATTTCCCGAAACAAATTATTTGTAATTGAAATCAACAAGCCGCGAGGTAATTTTAAACTTAAACAAAATCGATAAGGTGTGAGAAGTTAATTTGGCGAGTGACGAAATGACGAGTGACGAAATGTTGTGAAGTTAGTTTGCGGAGTGACTACTAAGTTCACAATATTTCACAACACACTCGACAATTTATCACCAAACTAACCTCACTCACCTAAAACTAATATGCTATGTAAAAATTGTCTTGATTTCATTTATGTTACACTACCTTCATACGTGCTAACCAAAAAAAAAAACTCTTGGCTACAAGATTTCAGTTCAAAACGATAAGTAATTTTTTGTGATTATTTTTAGATTGAGTTCAAGGATCGCCTCGTGAACCTAGGACCAGCTTTTTGAGGTCCCTTGCATTAAAAAAAGATCTCTGATGTTTTTTCTTGACCTTAAAACATACCTTACTACCGTTTTATCAACCCTACCCTAATTCAAGTATAAGGCGTATTCGTACAGTTTTTCCTGAAAATTTATGAATACTTACATCTGCTAAATTTGCAAAGATGAATTATGATGCAGTAGTAACTTAGGTCTATACACTGCCTCTTGATGGCCATAAAGATAGGACCAGATAATGATCTGGTCGTAAGTCACAGGTCCTATTTTTTATAAATTGGTGGCATGTCCAGTGGGGTCCTAACACCAAGTCTGAGATTTAGAACCTTTCATATCACCAATCACATCACATATAAGTATAAAAAATGACATACTCAAGAGACCGGAAACTAAATCAAACAAATATTATTTCTTTTGAATATTAACATAAAACTTCTTTTACAGTTTATCAATACTTCTTAAATAATGAAGTTCAAAACATGTTTCATAAATGAGCAGGGTGAATTTTCATTCAGAGTAAAGCCTGGGATATTGGACATGTAACGGTGAATTGTAAAAAAGGTTGAAACGTTCAGATTTGTAATGGAAATAGAAAATTCCCGAAATGTTAATGTTAGCAGCAGGTTCATATAACAAGTGTTGTTCACTGAAGTACACAGGTCAATGTGCCAAATTCTACTTCTGAACTTTGTATTATTATATATGGGTTTCGATAAATATTTCCAGCATCCCATAACTTTCATCGATTAAGAATGCATGATTGTAATAGTATGTGCTATTTTTGTATCAACAACTGTATGATGCAGTGTTGAATAATTTGTCCAAGTTGAAGGGTAAACCCTTCAGTGTAAACGAACAATGTCCGGCTGATATGGCGAATGCCAAAAAAATGAAACGCTCAATTAAAGAGATACAAATAAAACGAGAGGTTGGTTATGTATGATACATGAATTAAATCATGTTGCTGGGGCCCAAAGTTCAATGCAAATTATAAACCATAAACTGATACTGAAAGACTGCAGATGATGGACATCGTTTTGTGCTTGTTAATTTGTTAGAAACTATATGCTGAATCAATGTCTGCCAGATTTAGGTGTTATATCTGTTGTGTCCACTACTGACTGTGGTTGTGTTTTTCTCGATAATTCGTGTGTTTCCACTCTTCACCGTGGTTGTGTGTTGTTGTAAGGTTTACTGTTTTTGTTTATGAATCATGTGTGCCCACTCATCAAAGTGGTTCTGTGTTGTTGTAAGGTCAACTGATTTTCCTGATGATTCATGTGTGCCCATTCTTCAAAGTGGTTCTGTGTTGATGTAAGATTGACTGGTTTTCTTGATGATTTATGTGTGTCCACTCATCAAAGTGGTTCTGTGTTGTTGTAAGATTAACTGGTTTTCGTGATGATTTATGTGTGTCCACTCTTCCCTGTGGTTCTCTGAACCTAATAAATATAACTTATGCATAAACTAGCAGAAATCGTAAAATTATTTCTCCCCATTTTTTTTCGGTTTCTGATTTTACATGAATTTGGAAATGTTATTGCTTTATAGCATTATATGAATAGTACAAAAGTGTTCTTCCTAAACAGGGGCCCGTTTGAACCTTTGGCTACAGCATATTGACATCCGTCACGAGGGTTCTATTTAACTGTTGGCTAGGGTATAACGACATCAGTCACGAAGGTTCTATTTAACTGTTGGCTAGAGAATATCGTGATCCATCACGAATGTTCTATTCAACTGTTTGCTAGAGCATATCGTGATCAGTCACAAAGGCACTATTCGAACTGGTTGGTACAGCATATCGTGATCAGTCACGAAGGTTCTATTTAACTATTGGCTACAGCATATTTTGATGATGGTTCTATTTCACTGTTGGCTAGAGCATATCGTGATCAGTCACAAAGACACTATTCGAACTGTTGGCTAGAGCATATCGTGTACAGTCACGAAGGTTCTATTTAACTGTTGGCTACAGGATATCGTGTCAGTCACGAAGTTTCTAGTTAACTATTGGCTACAGCATATCGTGTACAGTCACGAAGGTTCTATTTAACTGTTGGCTACAGCATATCGTGTAAGTCACGAAGGTTCTATTTAACTGTTGGCTACAGCATATCGTGTACAGTCACGAAGGTTCTATTTAACTGTTGGCTACAGCATATCGTGTACAGTCACGAAGGTTCTATTTAACTATTGGCTACAGCATATCGTGTACAGTCACGAAGGTTCTATTTAACTATTGGCTACAGCATATCGTGATCAGTCACGAAGGTTCTATTTAACTATTGGCTACACCATATCGTGATCAGTCACGAAGGTCCTCACCTGTAGTCAGCGCAATTTTTTAGTTCCACTGGAGCCTAAGTTGAATATGTGAAAATTCTTATAGACAGCTGTTGGTGTCTTCCCGGTTATATTGTAACAAGAGTTTTTTATCTCCATCGCAGACCGCTACTGTACTACTGATATATCAGCAAAAACAAACAAACAAACATCTAGGCAATAGACACAGTTAGTGTCTCCTTGTCACAAGAGCCTGTAAAATATAGAAGAAGAATTTATCTTTATTTATTTTTTACATATTTTATTTTTTTTTTAATTTGAATTTTATTTTATTTCTACGCCACACAACTACTTTTCAGTCGTATGGTGGTGGCCAGATTTTAGTGGTGAAGGAGAGAACCTGAACACAATATAAAATGTGTCCGGGAAGAGACCACCGGTCTTCCGCAAGTAAACTAGCAAACTTTCTCACAAAATCAGGTTCCCGTGGGACTCGATCCCGCGCTGATTAGAGGTGAGAGACATCATGGTTTAAAGTGCGATGCTCTAAACACTCGGTCACAGAGACCACTTTTGACATACAAGATAAGAAATAAAATATTTTACAATGTATGTGAGTCATTCGCTTATTGTGATATATTTCATCAATTATGATATATTCTTCACATATGTTCTCTGCAGTGATCAGTTCAATATGGCCAGACTTTACACAGACATAAACAACTGCGTCCACCTGGCTTTATGCATCTTCTTATAAAAGTATTTTATAAAACGGAATTACTCCCGACTTCAGCTCGATCAGAAGCTAATAAGTACACGACTGGCGTATATACTATGACTATCCCAGGTCAACTTAATAAAGTTTGATTACATCAGTTCTTTGATACAAATTTTCTTGGTACATCCCTTTACATCAAGGCTGTTCTTTCAATAAAGCTGGTACTTCATTATTCATCGTTTTGTAGTATTAGTCAAAGGGTATCGCCTAACACCATGTTAAAAGCAAATATATCACAAGAATTTCATGAATGTAAAGGTTTATTTATTTTCAAGCACTGATTTGTTTATTTTATCTACATGAATATATTATTAAAGCCATGTAATTGATGAAATCACCAAAACTTAGATGCATAATTTAATACCCATCCTTTATACGTTAGTATAGGGCGAATGATAATAAAGTGGGGTTTACAAATATACGACATGGATACATTATCAAAGAAACTGACTAGATTTACAATGGTTAATCACACAAGATATATTTCTTTATATATACCACAATCTCTACTTCATTTTGTAACATTTAAAACCATTCACTTACATGTATTCACATTTCTTCCTTCTGAATTTCTCATCCATCTTGAAAATTTACAATGCTGTTTCTAAATCTAACCAATAAGTTTCAATGAATTTGTTAAAGCATATATTTAAAGTAAAAATTTCATGGAACGTCATTTATCTTTCTAGGTAAAAAGTAAATCAATATCTTGCAATAATTATTATCATTTATCACAGTTGCTTTGTGCATGCCCTTGACAAAACAATGAGATTAAATTAACAATAGCAATTTGCAGAGTTTACAAAATAACGGACAATCAACATTATAATTGTATGAGAAATTAACAAAAAATGTGAGATGAGTCGTGCTAAAGTAATGAGAAAATTACAGACAAATAGCACGTGTACAGATAGATATTTGAAAAGTTTACATAAATATCTAATAGTTGGACATAAATATCTAATAGTTGGACATAAATTTCTAATAATTGGACATAAATATCTATAATGTCAATATAAATATCGGACAGGTGGATAATGATAGTTGAGGATTGAAATATTTTATGGTTAGTGCCAATAATTTTCCACCATATTAGACCTAGATAATAACTAACATGGGAAGTATGATAAGCCAAAGGCATATATACATAATTTGTGAGTCCTGAATCACGATATGATGAAATCAAACGGCTAATAAGTGTCAAAGTCGGCCATCAAACGCAGCAATGTCAAATGTTGCATAATATTGTATCTGGAACACACCGAAGTGCAAAAGACTTATTTGATGTGGCCAAATTCTAAAAATATGGTTCTCTCTGAATTAACCTACATTACTTAATTTTCTGTTTGTAAACAAATGGTGTTGGATTTTAGAATAAGTATATCTAATCTAAACCCTCTTTTATTATGTGATAGGAGGAACCATTTCTTTGCATAATTCGCAGATGAAACATGTTGGAAAAGCTGAATATCGTTAAGTGCTTGGCAGTCAGAACGTAATTACACGGGATAATTAAATATTGAATACTATATATGAACCATTTAAAGAATAACGATGAGTATATATAGAGAGTCAAACTTGTCTTTAAAGGCCTTTCAAGGGAACAGGCATAAGTGGATGTTATAGATATGTGGCCTTATAACAAAGCTTATTCATCATCGAAAAAAATAACAAAAGGTTATATTTGAATGGCTTTATGGGCAGGTGCCCTTTATACAGAAGTGACCTTTACTGCAAGTATGACTGTATATATATACTTTGAGGATGTAGTAAGATTTATGATGTAGAAAAGTGTGTATTGTATAATACTTTAGCTTTGTTCTGACAAAGGTTCTAATCAAATCAGTAATCTATCTACAGAGATATCAAGCTGTTAACGTTTGCAGGGAAACTGTTATTTATTGCAGTCTGCTGATTTGGATAATTGTCTGAAAAATTATTTACAGCATATGAAACAAACCAAAGTGCAAAAGACTTATTTGAGTTTATATGCTGTTGCATAGCATATCATGTTTTTTATAAACTACTTCCATCTGGTTTCATACATTACAAATTTGAATACTTCTATAGCGTTTAATTTCATTCTTGTATTCCTCTAAAAAGAAAATGACTTCAAAGACCCCATAGCAATTTCTAATTGATCTATCTAATAAAATCATAGATGAAATGTTTGAACTTTTTACACTCAGGAATACAAATATTATCTGTGTAAGTAGCCAATGTATGTAAAAGATGTTGTATGTTATAATGCACTCACATTTTAAATTCGATTCCGTTCCTTTCATGGTTTTGTCTACCGCTGTCTGTAAGTAATTGTACACGTTAGTTGTCTGTATTACTGACTTACAGATGTAACGCAACTGTGCAAATTTTGGCTGATTCCGTTTGTTGTTTAAGTTGAACATCCGCCAGTAATATGATTATTTGTGTATGTGATATTCCTTTACACCGGGAAATATTTAACTTGCACCTGTATGTTAATGAATAAAAGTTTTTCATTCTTGTGAAATTTACTTAACAAAGTACTTCATATAGAACATGTTTTTGATGTCGCTACAATGTTGAATTTAAAGTTAGCATTTTAATATATGTAAAAGTGTTCTTATGTATTACATTTTTTAACACTAAATAATTTTAAGTATGTTTTTCTCTAATAAAAATCATTTTACAATAAATAGTGCTGTGTTGTAAATTCTTATATTTGACATCGATGTACGATACATTAAAATCATATAACCGAGTTTACTATTAATTTTTCAATTAATTCTACTTGTTCTCCATTTAAGTAATCTAGCCATTTAAACTTCAGTCAAACCGAGTGTTTCTCAAACTTTATGTATTTACTGTATATTTGTAACTCACTCCGCTACTGATCAAACCTGATTGTAACCGAATTACCGAAAACAATACAAAAATCACAGATAACCAAAGTAATAATATTCGGGGTGTCAAGGAGACGTATACAAATTTCGTGAAAATTGGACAAACACGAACCTCTGTTAAACGATCACAACCTCACAAGTCCACCGTTGAATTCAAATGAAACAAGTAAAGAACAAATCCTCGTTAATACAATTGGTACAGGCGACTCAAAAACTGCTATCGGCCAGGTAACTCAAAATTTCATTTAGTGAAAGAGTAATTGCAAACAAAGCCATTATACCGACGTTGTCAGACGCTATTTCCGATAAATAATCGGGACAATAATTTTCAGTTAGTAGTTTGCCTCTGAATATGAAATGTTCATATGTTGCACAGGCCCTGCCATGTGCGATATGTAAACTGTATATGCATATGTTTATTAATTAATAGCTCTGTCAGTCCAAATATGATACCTGTTTCCAATTTAATCATATCTTTTTTTCTGATTCAATGTGTTGTTTTAATATCAGCCTATGTCATGTTATCAAAATTACATGGATTTTTATTTTTATTTCGTTGTTTTAAGCCACACTCAATAGTCATATGGTGGTATTTTTTTAATAGTGGAGGAGAGACGCGGTTACAATGACCCGAGGTCAGTTCACAGGCCTTCCGCAAGTAAAATATCAATTCTCCTCACAAAAATCAGTTTAGACTCCAGCGGGGTTAGAACCTGCGCTGACCAGAAGCGAGATATTTCATGGTTTAAAGCGTGATCTTCTAACCGCTCGGCCACGGAGGCCTCCATTACTGGGTAAATCATCCTCAAATTAACGTTATCACTAACAACATATACATTGATTTTAGTTAAATTTATCATAAATATAATACCAAAGTTATAGTTTTGGAAAAGGCCAAAACAAATCAATCGTTTCTGTCACTTCGACTTCATCATTTGAGATAAATGCATATTTTCTAAATCGAAAGTGTTACCATACAAGGTCTAAATGTATAGCAAAATCCGCCTAAAAGTACACACTGTAACACGATGAGTATCTTTCCTTTTGAAGTGTTTGGAATTTAGATGGTACTATCAATGCGAAACATTACTTAAGTATAAGATTATCAGGTAGTACGTAAATACCAAGTACTAGCTTTATGCCTATTCCTCGGGGAATCAAACGGTCCACCGACAGTAGCAACGACCTAATGGTGATAATGTTAAAACTTAATATCAAAGATATATTTTTGAAAAAAGGCCAAAACAAATGCTAAAAACTGATGTTTTCACAATTATTGACCTATTTACCAGTCTACAGAAAATCTAGTCCTTTGATTTCTTACCTAAATAGCTTTTTTATAACATTTATAACTTAGATTCGTCTTCCAATCTGATAAAACATTATATAAAGGCACTCCGTTGTTCAAATAATCACTTTTCATCATTAAACTGCTAAAACCTGGCCATTAAAACTTCTATTTTTCGCATCTGCTTCAGATAAGGAAGCAATCAAAATTGAGAAAATAAACGGGTTGAATTCTGATCACCTTTTCTTCTGAACGTTTGATTTTATTTCCCTCTTTCACTTTATTTTGAAAGAAGTGTGAGTGCGGGCCTGTTGTAACATAGCAATCAGCACTTTTAATATGAAAGCGATTGCAGTCATGTTGTACTTTTAAAATGATCCATTTTCGCATCTGTGGCTATTTTCAACGTTTGTGTTAAACTAAACACATGTGGTGTTTAATTCTGAAAACATACTATGAATCAAAATGTTAGAAATAGAGATGCATCGGGTCTACGCTACAGAAGTCAGTCCCTAGCTAGACAAGAAGAGCTCTTAGATGGATCTCACAGTGAACAGGAAGACATGGATAAAGTAGAACCCGAACTACAAACAGAAATGGAATGAAGAGAATCTTAATTAGAACTTTTATTTGTATTTATCTTTAATTCTGAAATTACAACGGTTCACGTGGTACTGCAGGTGTATATTTCCTGTATTTAACTTCAAAAGTCCAATTTAATTAAATTCAGCAATGAAACATTTTCCTTTCATTCAAATGGAAAAGAAACATTAAAGTTTCTCGTTATGTCTGTCTGAAATGAAATTAGTTATTTGATAACAGGAAATTAATTCTAATGTTTCTATATTAGAAGCAAGATTTTGCTTAATTAAATGCTATAACGACACGTGTTTAATGACTGGAGATAACATCTGAATTAAAATCCCTTAATTAAATAATATAGAAAAGGTTGAATGCAAGGTTTATCTGTCAAATTGAAACTATCACTTTTCAAGAGAAAATTACCAATGCAATCAAACATTACTAACTATTTGTATTTATAAATATATATTCTGGTGTATAATATTTATAGAGCTATATCTCAAAAATATTTTAAATATTACATAATACAGACAGCAAGGCAAACCCCTATGTATTTTATTGCAGGGCGTAGTTCAAATATGTATTTCTTGCCTTTTTTTTCATCTTGTTTGTTAACAGGGGACATTGACTCCTTCCGGACACCTGGTCCCATTCCGTTTGGGATTCGCAATTGTTCTTCATGTTGAGACCATTTGTACATCCAATTTGTCCGATTCTAATGGGCTTGGAATTTCAATTATCCATTGTTACTCTTTCATTTTTATTTTTAGTTTTTGGTGGTTCTTCATTACTACATGATTATCCAAAAATCTGTGCCAACCATGATATTTTTCTTTATTTAACTTTTGTTTTGAGGTTTTGTGGTTGTCTGAGTGTGTTTATGATATTACACGTCACACTTAGGTTCTGGGTCCGTTTATTACTTTATTTCAATTAGATCTAATACTAAAGTATTGATGAGGGTCCTTGATTCGCCAGGGTCAAATTTCGACAGCGTTCTTCTTTTGTTTATATTTCGTTTAATATAAAAAATCTCAGATACCAAAGTATAAATCTTTAGGATGTCCAGGACACAGATACAAAACCGGCAAAAATGGACAAACGCGGACCTCTGGAAACCAAGAGGTGGGACCAGGTGCCATGGAGGAATAAGCATCCCCTGTCGACCGGTCACACCCGCCGTGATTCCATAGGCAAGTCAACCGCCAACGAAAAGACAACTCAACATATCACCTAGTAAAACAGAGTAATTGCAAACAAGACTATTATAACGACCGTAAAATTTGCGGAAAGTTTTCTATATCCCTGTGTCAATAATTTGTCAGTGAGTAGTTTACATCTGTATATGAAATATTCATATATTGAACACTGTCTGGCACCCTGCAGTATCAAGTATGTAAACACAAACACGTGAAAAAACTAAACATATCCTTTCTCGTGACATAATAGAGAGGTTAAGCATCGCGACGTGTACGGGTACGTATGGAAGGGGAAGCTCCTACAAAAATTGCGTATTACATCATTAAATTCTGATAATTCCGGAAACGTACACGTACAAACAACTTGTAGAGCAGAACTACAAGTATGTACAAACTTGTAGCTTTTCTCTGTTTGTCAACTAATGAGTTCACAGAAGAACATATATCGTTATGAAATGCAATGTTAAGTAGATATTTGAGGAATAAACATCTCGAAGTTTGAAAAGACTTGCAACAAAATAGTGTTACAAATGACCTTGTTTACATTCGCTGAAATTAAAATGCCCCAACCTTGTAAAAACCTGTTAAATTTTGCTCTCTTGAATTCTAGGCACTGTCAGTAGTTATATCGATAGATCAATAGACTATATCAGGTATCACTGATAATTTCTTACATCTTCAGATAAATTAATGAGTGATTGACATACCTAGATCCAGTTCAATTTCTAGAATCTAGTTTTAAAAAGAAAGAGAATTATAAATTGGTAATTTTGTAGGCCTACAGTACACATACGACTGTAGTCATACTCATACTGTAGACATAGAATCTAAATACTCGGGATGCTTGTAGCTGCCTTGTACAAAAATTTACTATCATCCAATCAACAAATAAATATACCCGTATACGTTGCTACGACACTTGACACGATTCGGATTTTACGGATACGGGTTTCCCTACACGTCGCGATGCTCAACCTCTACTGAGAATGCACTGGAAGCAGGTGAGTGATAATATTTTTTCTGCCGGTACTCTCCAAAAGCAGTTATTCTCCATTTGGTATAAATTCAATAACACGATAAATGGATCAAACCATTCATAATGGACTCGAAGCTTTACCATCTGCCGAGCATCGACAGTCAGCAATGCAAGTCACATAATCTGTATGGTGTATATTGTATGAACATCATTAAATGACGAAATCGTCGAAATTAGGACCTACTAATGACATCGCCCATATACTGCAGAGTGCAACTTGTTTGGAAAAATAAGAATGCTTTTAAAAATAAACTGATAACACGGATAGATGCTGTAACTAATGATTTTATTAC
This sequence comes from Atrina japonica, assembly GCA_030159075.1. Classification (NCBI taxonomy): domain Eukaryota; kingdom Metazoa; phylum Mollusca; class Bivalvia; order Pterioida; family Pinnidae; genus Atrina; species Atrina japonica. The sequence continues at coordinate 404,864 of BROG01000115.1, forward strand.
TAAACTGATAAATTTGGGGGGAAATGCTTGCTGAACGTTTCGTAGTAATGAGACAGTTTTGACCGTCGAAATATGGACTCTTGTAGATATATGTAATAGTAAATAGCACTTCTCGATACAAATATATTGTCAGACTAAGAACAGGTAAAATCTTTTTTTTTCAATCGCACACTGTTTTACGTATCATAACGTTCAAATGGATTTCTTATCATCATCAGACGCATCATCTGCAATACATGCCCAGTCAGAGTTTAGTGTAAACACTTATGCTTAATTAATGTTATCTATACAACCTTTGATTGAAAGCTAGGCGGCCAGGATAAAGTTTGCAAGCAGATCCATTTAATGTCAATCACTCAAAGATTGTTATTTTTGGTTATCACCGGGTACTTATCATATCAACTTTGCATGCAGTAAACACACAAAGTAACCTAAAGGAAATGTTGAAATTGTTTCATTTAAGTCGGAAGCGTTGTAGAATACAAGATTTACTGATTTTGACTGTTAACCAAAGCGTATACGAAACTGATTACCAGCAGCAGTAAGTGATAACTATAAAAGTGTCTGATAAAGATTATAGCTAACTGTATATGTCTTAATTGCTACTTGTTTTGGGAGTTGGTATCTTAACAAACACATAACTTATCCATATCTAGACCTAAACATTATGATTCATATCATGTAGGTCGAGCCGACATACTAACCAGATGGATATAATCTGATAAAATTAAATGAAACAGATAATTTTGGCATGGTGCAATCTTAATGTGAAATTAGTTCCATAAATTCTAAATATGAATCTTAATATATTTGATAATGAATAATACACAGAGCCTGATATTAAATATAGGAAAGTAAAGAGAGCAATGCGTGACTTTAAACCAAGTATCTGATATTTAGGTACCAGGACCCAGTAGCACAACAGGTTGTTAAATTTAACGTGAAGTTAATCAATGTTAAACCAATGGGTTTAAATTTAACGATGCGTTGTGCAACTGGGTGCAGATGATTATTTTATACTTAAGTAAGAATTCGCTCGGATTGCATCATTTAAATTTTAAACTTCTCAAAAGCTAAGATAGTCATCTACTTACAGTGGGTACTCAACGGATTTGACAATACCTTTTGGTTTATTGTTTGAATTATACCACTTTTGTCTTGGTTTTGTTAATAATATTTAAATTTTAGGTACCTGTTGTTCTCATTCTTTTTCATCTCTCTCTCTCTCTCTCTCTCTCTCTCTCTCTCTCTCAATAAAATAAAGTTTACAGAATATCTAATAGAGCATAAAACACAATCACTTTATATATCTAGACAACCCAACATCATTGTCACAACATACATGTAAAATTCTTAGAGACAACAATTCTCTAAGACACACGGTGGTAATATCCATTCTTTTCAACAGTGACAGAGTGGCACGATTAATTTAAAAGTGGACACATCTCAATGTGAAAATGACCAATCGTCTGGTTGGCCAAATATATTATAGTTATTTTTAAACAAAAACGAAAATTCTGTCACTCTTCTTTACAAAACTGGTGTCATCATAAAGACCCCACCCACCCCAGAATGAACGACCGAGAAATCAATGTACAGAGGTATGATTTTTTTCTTGGAAGTGTTTACACGACATATTGAGATGCAAAGATTTCCGCACTTTGTGACACTAGACGTCGTAATATGATCAGTTTTGCTTTCAAATCAAGGCTGAACTTATTAGTATCTACAATGACATCCCTTGAAACTTCTATATACGTTAAGCACCTCATTATGTGAGCCCAGAAACCTAGGAAATGCAGAAAAGCATTGTAGCTTATCAACTCCAAAGAAATTTGAACCCATATATCAGACTACAAAATAATGGCCCACGAAACTTTAGATTCCATTGGCGTATTGTTTAATTAAAAGCACCATCATACTGTTTATTGCGAATACATTACAAAGATATTATTATATTGTTTTGTAACATAGCATGTATTACATTTTCGTGTTGTTAATGATGCTATTGTTTCTTCTTATGAATGTTTTATTCTGAGAGCGAAACGACTCGCCAATAAACTACTTACACAAGGTTATGTTTTTGAACGCTTTAAATCGTCGTTTAAGAATTTTTATGGTCGATACGGGATCTTGTTAAACATTATGAAGTATTAGTATTTTGGAGCACGGCTACAGACAAGGACTCCCTTTCGACTTTCTTCACAAAACTTGACCTTTCACCGAATTTGACCCGTTCATCGTACTAGAAAGATTTCCATGGAACATTTGCGACGGGTGTGGCATGCCAGCAGAGGACGCTGACTCCTTCCGGACACCTGGTCCTGTCCCGTATGAGATTCACAATTGTTCTTCATGTAGAGACCATTACACATCTAATTCGTCGTGTTATAATGGACTTGAGCTTCGATTGTTGATTGGTACTTTTCTACTTCTAAAATACTTCGCCACCATGCGCCCACTATGTTATATTTATTACATGAAGTGTGGACCTCGATGAATGTTATTTTCTTGGAGTTGATGAATCAAGGCGCCAACCTCATTAAAAGTTAATATGTGAATGATATCACATACAAATATGTATATGCTGATATATACATATATCTTATATATATATATATACTGCAACATCGACACATTGCTGGATAATTTACGTCATCATAATGCTAGCAACGTCAATAACTATTTAAAATTAACCATAACCGGAGGGCATTACAATAAAAAAACTCAATTAAGATGTTTATGTGATACAATGAAGTTGGGGGTTATTAGTTTTCAATCATTTTAATTCATGGCTTATCATTTTGTCAATATAGAAACATGGTAAAAACTCGCTTCTGTTATATAATGAAGTTAGGGGGTTGTTATTTAACAATAATTTTAATTGACTGATCATTTTGCTCACATGGTTAAAATGAGACCGCCGAATTCACTTTGTACTTATGCTCTTATAAAGTCTATGATTTTAAGATAAAAACACAAATTTACAATGCTACTCGACATTTTATACATTGCATACAAATGTAAATAATTATGGAGAAAACATGAACGCAGTTTGATTACATACTGTAATTTTGAGTACGTACCATACTGATTTTATTTTCCATTATATGGGAAATTAATCAATTGAAGTTTTATGTTGATAAAAATAAATAATGATATACGTTTACATATATGTATTTCCTAGTCAGTCACATGTAGAAGATTTAAAAACAATGTATAGCTTTTTTTTTTTAAAAAAAATTAACTTGAGTACCGGTACTTTTTAAATTTAGTAACTTCGGGCCCTGGTGCAGCCGAACAATCTTTCTGTTCCGTTCGCCAGCTTCATTGAGGGAACAAAGAATGTTTTCCCGTTAAAAAGATAAGTATGTGATTTATTTTTCAAATCCGTTTTTAGCATTCCTTGCAAAAATATTCGATATTGTTTGTTTACCATTTTTTTCAAGAATCAATCAGAGTTAAACATTTTAAAGATATTAACCATCTACAGTTGTGTTTTGTTTACAGAGATAAAAACGAATGGTAATTATGTAAATGCGAGCTATTTTATGCACTTCCGTGCGCTAGATTGTTTGTAATCAAACATACCAAAAAGATTTACATTCTCGTTAAAAAAGTGAAGATCAATCTTATCTTTTTGCTTGCAATTAAAGTTGTGTCTGAATATCTGCATTGAAGACATGTACATCAGTCACCATATAAACATATGGCGTCATTTAACATTCCTTAAATCGAGCTTTGACTTCCAACACATTTAACAACACGATGTTTGATGCTTAAAAGTTGCATTTTGATTTGTGTGCTTGTTTTGTCATGATTGTCTTTGTTCTATAGTTTCCGTTTAAGACTGATGTATTCAATGTTGATGTAAATAACGAAGTCTGACGTTCAATTCACTTTACCACCCAAAACACTATACGTTACCATCTGATATTCATTTGAATCAACATTTCACAATTAAAATGGTTCCTATAATCAAACCTCTACAACCAAAATGTCAATTACAAGGGATTCCTATTTGTAGATATATTTCACTGTCAAAATCTTGAAGTGGAGGTGATATAATAAATTAATTTTGAAGTAAAAAAATGCATCCCCAATTTATATATAACACCAAAATGTAGCTTTTAAAATAGTATGTATACGCACTCACGCATACAAACACACAGCATGCGTCATATCGCACTGAATTTGAAGACGACAATTAACTTCACATCAAGAGCGAAAAAAACCACATTATACATCTGCAGATGATTCTGGAAGACATACAAGTTTAATTTCTACAGTAATAAAAGAGAACTTTTAAAGAGTTTAAAGATAATTTAACCGATAACAGGATCTATTACGTAGAATTACTCTTATAATAACATGTAGCCCCGATGTGCAGATCAACCTGAATTACTGTCATCAAACTTCAACATCCTTGAGTGGTACTATCTGCAACAAACCTGGTCTTTGTGAAAATGAATATATCTATTCTGTGATATTTATCGGTTGGTATAAATTTAAAGTACACTTTGGCACAGAAACTGTAATACAGCCAGCCATATATTTTATATTATGTTTAGTATTCTAAGAGCATGTTCCATTTTTACTGCCTTACCAATGCAGTGCCAAATTCAAAATCTGTCATTTATGGAAATGCCAGTGAAAGTTTTGGGTGCGTAAGTCTGCAAGGCAACGATTTTTCATTATTGTGTATTCCCCGGAGACCATATTTACTATCTAGCCACCGTTGCAAATTATCAAATACACGTTGGACCTAAGACAAATATAATCGTATCATGTCGTTTCGTGGCACTTGATCCCACCGTTGTGATTTCAGTGGTCCGTGTTTATTTACTGTTCACCAGATTAGTATATTGTCTTCAGAACCTCCTTACGATAACTACTTTGATATCTGGTACCTAATTTTATATTTCTGTACCTGTTATGTCGGAAAATCTTTTACAGTTACACGGTCTTATTTCCTTCTCTATAAATGAATAAAAAAGTTTGATACTTCACAGCAATATTTGAATAATACACGAAATTTTGCTTTCCAATCTATAATATCCTACTGATTCTCTCTCTCTCTCTCTCTCTCTTCTCTCTCTCTCTCTCTCTCTCTCTCTCTCTCTCTCTCTCTCTCTCTCTCTCTCTCTCTCTCTCTCTCTCTCTCTCTCTCTCTCTCTCTCTCTCTCTCTCTCTCATAATTAGTAGGGATCTAAATATAATACCAAAGTAATAGAATAATAAAGACTGACTGGTATCCGGCATGGACAATAATTAAATTTGGCCGAAATACCCAGGTACGTCCCAGTGGTTGTAAATCGAAATTTGGATAAAAAAATAGATCCATAGAAAGTAGTTTCCTCTTTTTGAGATATAATTAAGCACTTAAATAAGACATATATCAAAGACAATCACTTAGAAGGGAATATTATCAAGTATAGTGTACTCGTTCTGTAACTGATAAAAATGTGTATTTTGATTTGTGTAGTTTAAATAACAGCTCTCGTGTTTATATAGTAAGTAGCATATCAGTGACTCTTGTGTTTCTGTGACTTATTTCTGGTGACCCATCTGTTTCTGTTATCTGCATTACAGGCAGTCTTGAAGTCATTTATTACTCCATGCATTTGTCAAAGTCCTTTGTTATGCATATACCATGGAGTAACTATGTACTAATTAAATGTGTGTATGTATATAGGTTAGGAAGCTTTTATTAAAGGTGGATGATATATTGTCATTTGTGAAATTACATTTTGACATTCATTGTTTTTATCATCATAGTTGCAATGTATATTTAAACTTTTGTTTAAATACATAACACGTCAAACTCGCATTAATGAGTTAAACCTTGTTTTTCTCAGTTAAACTGAATTTTCCCAGTCTTGAGATCAAAAATATGTAAGCAGAAAAAAAATTGGGTTTTGATTTTTTTCGGATTAACTAGGTCTTTCCCTCGAGAAAAGTTGAGTTTAATCCATTTTTGTGATTTTGGAGCAGATAAACTTACTTTTTCTGAGTTAAATCCAGTTTTACCCCGTAAATGCAGATTAATGCAGGTTTAATTGAAAAAAACCCAGGTTTAACTTATTAATATGTTTTTTGTGTGTAATCACTTTCATGTTTATTGTGACGACTTCCCCCCTTTGTTTCAGTTTAACTTTGGATCAGTCGACAGTGGATGCTCACTTCTCGGAATAGCACCTGATCTCACCTCTGAATTATTTATGATGCCTGTGTTTGTTCTTTATCCAATATGCCGTTTGTTACCTCCCTAACGATTAACACTTTGGTAGTTGCACTTTTTATATACTGGTACAGTGTCTATACTCGGTACAAATATCTTCGAAAATTTGTATCATAATAGATGACCTCTTGATGCAGTACATATATATTTTTGTGTACTTTTTATATGTAATTTTATAACACGTTTTATTTGAATTTATTGTTTCAAAGCAGACGATATATTAATAAATTATCGTAAATTTTTTTTCATTCATATGCAACGAGAAAGTGTCCGATATTTGGTACCATCCGGGAACAGGAACCATACCAGTGTCTACTAGTCCTGCACAAGGAATATAACATTTGCAATTAGTTTTAAAAGTATGTTCCGTTACCTTTGTGGCACATAGTTAATTGTAAATGGTAGTAGTCGCCGTTTTAGGTGCAGAATATTATGTGAAACAAAAAGAAATGGAACAACTGGAAATACGTGTATTCAGATTCACGAAAGAACTATAATTGCCCACGGGCAAAATTCTCAGACAACAGGATGTCATTATACCAGATATACTAGGAAACCTTGTTTATGAAATTTAATCCTAAAATATAAAGAGCTGTCAGTGTTATCAGGTATCCGAACAACAGTATAGATAAGTAGCAGATACCTGGAAGATCTTGAACATGTTATGTAGTCAAGAAAATTGCGTAATTGTGTAAAACAGAGACTGAGATGTAGACTTCTTTGGTCGAAATAAGATTAAAGAAAAACAGTATATAAACGGAATTGATTGTGAGCCATATAAAATACACAAAAATTGGCACTTACTTTTACACTCAATGCTACCGTTTTCAAGTTCCTTAAAGTCTAAATATAGCGCGTATTACCGTGTCTGTTTTTCCTCATGGGAATTTGTTTAAAATATAAACAATAAAGATAAAATGCAGAAAAAAACACAGGTTGTAGAATATATATCCATGTGTAAAGCAAATGTTTGTTCTAAATAATGTAATTTTTGTGTTAAACCCACATGATTAGATTGCTAGTAACAAGACTAATTAGTCTACAGCTTTTTCAATAGCTTTGAAGTTCTGGTGATTATGAAACACAGGTAAAATATAATTGAACATGCACGATGGATTCAGTTTTAAGAGAATATATAATCAATTTCGTGTTCAAAAACTTAAGTTAAATAAAGATTGATGTACACATGGTGCAATATATTTAGTTTATAATACTCATTTTGCATTTATTTCCTTTTGCATAATCTTTCTTAAAATTTTCCATTTATCTACAAATGCAATTCTGAGTTATATTGCAACTTTTAGTTGAATTATTTAGGATTTTCATATGCGTAATTATAAATGTGTACATTTTATTGTGAAGTGTATTAAAATCAAATGGTTATTGGCAGTATTATTTATGATATTTACTTGTCCAACACCACTCTGATTCTACACATAGATACACTGAAGTTGATATAAAAAGATGAAGTAGTCTTTCAGCAAACTGTCGGCATTCCTATGGGAACCAGTTGTGCTCCTTTATTCATACGAAGCAGACTTCATTCAGAAACTGCTGAATCAATAGAAGAAAAAGCAAGCGGACTCACGGCGGGTGTGACCGGTCGACAGTAGATGCTTACTCCTCCATGGCACCTGATCCCACCTCTTGATTTCCAGAGGTCCGTGTTTGTCCATTTTCTACCAGATTTGTACCTATACCCTGGACATCCTATAGATTTATACTTTGGTATCTGAATTTTTGACCGATTATCAGTTATTACAGTCAAATGCTAAAAAGAGTACTAATGAATATCTCATCGTAGGTATGAAAGTTCCTTGAAGTTTAAATCAGTTCCTCTTCTATAAAGCTTACTCGTTTGAGAGCTTATTAAAGCAATTAAATGTCTAAGCCAGGTACAAGACTGAAAATAGCCGATTCCCAAAAGATATGCTTTCCGGTAACCTTGGAGTAAGTCAATTTGAGTGTTTTTAAGATGCCTATCTAAGATTGATTATTGGATTCAAGCACTGCAAAAATACTATATTGAAAGAAAATAACATGAAAAAATATATTCCTCATAGTAGTAACTTACATGTTGTATTCAATTTAACATGTTATTCATGAACTACGTTATGATGTATGCCACAACATTGAAATGTTCAGCTGTTTCGTACAGTCGGATCATGGGGTTTCAACTTGGATGTAATAGTGCCATGGTATGGAAGTTTGGCAGTCGCCCATACCCCTGTATTACAAATGAAATATTCCTCTGCAAATGTTATTCTAAGGCGTAAAATTGAAAGACTGAAACCAAAACAAGTGACAATGAGCGATTGGAATGTCAAGAATAATATATGATGAAATTTTATGCATGGAAAGTTTTGCGCAAGAGAGATTAAATAGTTTTCAACTGGAATGTGTAGCTTCAAGCGAATGGAAGATCGGTTTATCAAAAATCTTGCTTCTGCAACTGTTGATAGGAAAATTGATAGCATATTATGAACATGTTAAATGTTGACGTACATATATAAGATTAGACAAACATTTTTTAACAGTCTAACTTAATGAATGTAAACAATGAGAAAATAGCATATGAACGCAAACTTACATACAAGCACCATTTCATCAGATGATAACACTAAAACGCATGGTGATGACATGTCATATGTAAGAATTGGTAATAATGCGATCGGTATTTACAACAAGAATAGCTTACCGTATATAGGTGTGAGCCTAAAGCACTACCGTTGTTTTGGGGTTGATATACACGTATGTATGGATTTTATGAGTGAAAGAATTACCACTTACATAAAAACGGAACGGAAATGGTGTGAAATAAAGACACGAAATCGCCCAGTAAATCAAGTGCGCGGTGCCTCCGGTATGTCAGAAAACGTTAATTATAATGTAACTAAAGAGAAATACAGATGTTAAATGCATCCACTTTGAGACTGGAAGAGTGCTTGAAGACAGGGTCAGGGAAGGGTTTGTGTTTGTTCAATTCAACACTGACGTACATATTTATTTCCTCTAATATCTCCAGTGATACAAACAGCAAAATACTTCGTCCAGACATTTGTTTTCATAATTTCTAAATATACATCTTCAAACGAAAGTATGAAATCAGCAGTTCGCGTAATTATATGTCAGTATATTATTTCTTAATATTACAAAATAGATATTGGTGATACGCAATTATTTTAGGTGTTAGATTATATTGCGTCGGAATATATTCTATGGTATTTGAACCTTCAGAATATGTACTAAATGTGTTATTAATACTGGATTTTTTAGATATGTAACTGCTTACTGCTTGCGGACTATGCAAATTGGGCATTCAAAGTTGTTCCTGGACTTTGGCACTCGGCCTGATACGGCGATTAATATCGAAGTATTAGTTATTGGAGCTGTGCTGTTCTATAATGGTTTTTCCCAAAGCATCATCGGCCGTCACAATTGAAATTATTTATAGCTGATATGAACCCTGATTCGTCATTATAGCTGTTTATTACTTTAAAAATTTGATGACATCATCGTTTGTGTTTTGGGTGGTTTATTTTTTTCCATTCTACAGGTATCTACAGATTAATAGATTTTAGCCCTAGCCGTTGAATAGATGAATGGATTTTAGCTATTCCACTGCCGAGCTGTTATATGAGCGAAAATAAGAAAACAAATTAATTTATTTTTCCTATAATATTTCCAACAATAATTATATCAGGGAATATTAATTCTGAGATCCCCTTTCCCAGTTTTAATGAATACATATTAAGTTTTAGACGCACATTCAAATTCATTATCATGTTTGAATCACATTACTCGCCACAATTTCCTGGTTAACATTTGTATGTGTGTAATCCCGTACAGCATCTGAACCCATGTAACCTGCTTACCGATGTTTGTGGCAGACACACTTGTAACTGTGGCAGCACACAAAGAATAATGTGAATAGAAACCCTCCATTCCTGCTTTTACAGTAAATCTCCTTTCACTTCTCTTATACCTGGTCTAATAGTATTTCTTTGTAAAACTTTTCTGTTGTTTAATTAGCTATCCTTCAAATAAATTTACAGCCCTTTTGGATTTTTTTTTGTTTTCTGGTCAAATCTGGATTTTGCAATCGTATCTTTTTCTTTTATCTGGAATTGACCCCGAGAAATGTTCATTTGTTATTTTAAGAATCGGTTCTTTCTGTTGTTGATATATAGCTAATATTTCATCATTACATATATCACTAAATTCTTTTTTGCCTGATCGGACAGCGTGGACACTTGCATTCTGGTGTTAAATTTGTAATGATCGGACAGCGTAGAACCATGAATTCTGGTGTTAACTTTGCCCTGATCGGACAGCGTAACCCATGCATAATGTTGGTAATTTTTACCCGATCAGACGGCGTAAACCCATGCATTATGTTATTATTTTTGCCCTGATCGGACAGTGTAGACCAATGCATTTTGTTGTTAATTTTGACCTGATGGATTAGTATAGATCCATGCATTCTGTTGTTAATTTTGACCTGATCAGACAGTGTAGACCCATGTATTCTGTTGTTAATTTTGACCTGATCAGACAGCGTAGACCAATGGGTTCTGTTGTTAATTTTGGTCTGATGGATTAGTAAAGATCCATGCATTCTGTTGTTAATTTTGACCTGATCAGACAATGTAGACCCATGTATTCTGTTGTTAATTTTGACCTGATCAGACAGCGTAGACCCATGCGTTCTGTTGTTAATTTTGCCTGATCGGATATTGTAGACCCATGCATATTGTTGTTAATTTTGCTTGATCCAACAGATAAGATCCATTTATTATGTTGTAAATTTTGCCTAATCGGACAACATACACCTATGCATTCTGTTGTTATTTGCAATGACCCCACACATCGCTTATATTTACAGCAGACAGCGCCGACCCCACACACATCAAGTAGATAAAACATATCTTAAATATCAGACACTAATTCATGTAGTCATTATCTACGCTTTCATTTTTCCAGGCTCCGGGAAAAATAGTTAGTTAGGTTCAATATCAAATCGTAAATATTTATCTTATTAAATAGATCTGGGAGTCGGTAAACCCTATTTTCCACACAATTGCTATTTACTACGTGCAATCATGAGGCTTTGATATTCTAAGTATTCGATTTACTTAAAACACAACATTTGATGTATATATATATAAAAAAATCTCAGATACCAGAGTATAAATCAATAGAATGTCCAGGACATAGATACAAATCCGGTAAAAACGGACAAACACGGACCTCTGGAAACCAAGAGGTGGGATCATGTGCCATGGAGGAGTAAGCATCCCCTGTCGACCGGTCACACCCGCCGTGAGTCCACAGTCAAGTCCAAGGAAATACGTGAGGAGTGAATCCTCGTCACAATTGGTACAGACGTCTCAACAACCGCCAACGAAAAAGGCAACTCAACATTTCACTTAGTGAAACAGAGTAATCGAAAACAAGACTATTATTAAACGCGGTTTTCGATATCCCTGTGTCGATACTTTGTCAGCAAGTATATGAAATCTTCATATGTTGTACACGCCCTGGCATATCGGATCATTTGTGAAGTATAAACTCCATATGCGGTTTACTGAGGGATATTACTACTTAAATGTGGAAAATTTACGATGGGAAAGCCGAAATCGTCGCGTTTGTCGTATTGCTTATGTCCTGGACATTCTATTGATATATACTTTGGTATCTGAAATTTTTTAAATTCTTTTATTAGTTGCTAATTTCCCGACTGTGTCTATATTAAGTAAAATGTCTAAGTATGAAGCGTGTGTGCTTAATTCTTTTGTATCTTTAATTCCTAGTTCGCTGTGATATATCGCATTGACATATGTATGAAGACTGTCATTATTAATTGACAAAACGTCGTCGATATATCTAAATGTCAAATTAAAGGGCATCGCTAACATTTTCTTCTTTTGATTCAGCAGTTTTTGAATGAAATCTATAAATAAAGGGGCACAGGTCGCCAATAAAGGGGCACAATTGGTTCCCATAGCAATGCCGACATTTTGTTGAACGACCACGTCTCCGAACATTACAAATATATTGTCCATTAGAAATTCCAGCATGTTTTTATATCAACTTGTGTATTTATGTGTAGAATCAGAGTGGTGTTGGACAAAATAAGTATCCTGATAGCCAATCACTAGATATTTAAATTTTCGAGTACCACCTTTAGTGAAAAAACAGTTGTCTATGACGCTAAAAAGTGGAATAATTGTGTAAAGAGTAGAGAAGTCATATGTTTTGATACTGTGAATTCGAGAAAAGTTGTTCAAAGTTTCTAAAAACTGTTTAGAATTTTTTAGTATCCACATCTGATTTACACGACTTCTGGAATAAGCAACTGTTCAGTATTGTTGAAGTATATATATATATATATATATATATATATATATATATATATATTATATATATATATATATATATATATATATATATATATATATATATATATATATATATATATATATATAAATATATATATATATATATCAAATTGCGATTGAAGTAATATTTATCTTACTATAACTTTGTTACATAAACTTGTGCATACTATGTCAAAGGTTAGCGGTATGACGAAGGCAAGTGTACACCTGTTACATAAAATGTTTGATCTTTATTATGTTGATTTTACATATTTGGAAACAGTATATCAATAAGCTAAGTGTTTCCTTATCTTAAAAGCCTCGGTAAAGTCTAGATATGTCAAAAATAACATTTACAAGGATTATTAATAATAAATCTTATTTGATTCATAAAATACAAGAAGTCATTTACATTCTTATACTTTCTTATTCTCATGATATTGATGTTATTCTTACTTATATACGAATCATAATTTAAAACAGCAATATAACGTATCATGATTATTGATTTATTGTTTTAAATTGCTATATTGTCATATCTACCATTTTATCAGCTTCCTTAGATCGCCATGTCAACATTGTTTACATCTACGTTGTTTCACTGATTGAATATCATAAACATAATGCTCAAGACGATCGTTTCTGTCGATTTAACTTTATCGGTTGAGTTTCAATTTTGAATAGATTTTCTAAAGGGAAGGTGGTATAATACAAAACCAAATGATATATCTAAATGCAAATCCGTCTAATTGTAACCACTGTAAAAATAAACTATCCTAGCTTTTTAATAATTTAGCGTTTAAATTGTGTTATCAGTTGAAATTTTGAAGTTTACATCTGATTTGTATGATTATTTGATTATTAGGTACCATATAACTTTGTATAATCAAAGGAAAGCGTTTGATTTTGTTTTAAATTTGTAGTTGTCGGTTTCATGATTATAATATATTATCTTACAAACAGTCAGCCAGTATTCCATAAAACCAACACATTATCTATTTCTTTTTAATGTTTAAGCTGACGATAAAAACTGTGTAAAACCTCAGTGAAAGTTATATTTAATTAGTTTCTTTTTTGTGGATAACCACAATACTTATCGACTAGACGTAACTGAGATTAACATGATCCTACTTTCATTTTGTGCCATAGGAATTGATGCGATCGTGTACAATCAATTTCATATTAGAGTCAGCACCTATAATTATCACTAGCTGATAGTAAAACATGAAAAATCCATATAATAGTTTAAGATAAAATTTGTAGAAATGCCAAATGTTTGCATGAGAGGTATCATAGCACACTTTAACACTAACTTCAAATCACTGAACATAGCTTCGATTCTAAACAAATGATTTATCCAATAGCTATTGTGTGTTTTTATTCAAACACATTTTAATTACACTGAACTTCAAATCTGTCCCATAAATTGAATACGTTCAAAATATTCTATGTAAAGTTAATCAAAATTGGAACATTCAGTTTTCTTAGCATTTCCTGAGATGCACTAAAACATGATCATAAAAGCTTTATTTAAGCATTACGTCCTGGTACGTGATCCAATTTCCGAAACTTTACTGAAAATGATGTTTACTACTTGTGTTTAAATCGGCATCAATGGCAGCATTCATGGTTTTAAAAATTGGTGAAAATAACCAATAGTTATGATAAAGAATATACAATACAAATACTAGTGATATATATATATATATATATATATATATATATATATATATATATATATATATATATATATATATTATATATATATATATATATATATATATATATATATATATATATATATATATATATATATATATAACACTAGTATTCATATATATGCTACTATCATGTACTTTCACGGTATTGTATATGAACTCGTATAATTCATAATTTGGCTGATTTTTATTGAGACTTGCTATTTTATGATAAATACCCATGCATGCAATTCGGGCGTGTGGAAAATACTTGAATTTTGGCATATTCGGCGTGCCTAGTTATCAACCTTCGTACAATGAATAATTTTATTAAATTTTGGGTTGGTATAATGGTGCATTACGTAACCTTTATATATATGATACAAAAACAACGCTCATCATATCTTAGCAAGAATAGTACAAAACTCCTTGCACAGTTTGAAGTGAAAGTTAAATATTGGAGACAATTTTATTATCACTTTCTTTCTATACGCAAGAGATCATAATGACACGTTGTTTTAATATTTATATCAAGAATGAAAAGCCTTACTGTTTACATTTACTTTTAAGTACAGTTTATACTAAAGTATAAAGTATACAATTTAATGGTTTTCGTACACATCGTTGGATTATTACAAAAGTATATTTGAACTTTATCGCGTCTAATTGTACATTATCAGTCGGGTTTATCTTTACATGAGACACCATCATACTTGTCTATAACGGCAAAACAATGTAACAGGCAAAAGTTGCCTTTGAAAACAGGTGACCCTTTATAAAAACGTTAACAACGGATGTTTGAATGGTCTTTATAGACAGGTACCCTTTATAGAGAGGTGACCTTTAATGCAAGTTTGAATGTACTGTTAACTCATATGATATGATATGTGTCTATGTGCAAAAATTTAAAGTATGTGGTGGTCTACCATTTGCATAATGTCATGTTGTAAATTTTGTTTCACTGGATGGATGACAATTTTGTATGGCAACGGAATATCATTTAGTATTTTAAGAAACTATAAATCAGATTAGTGCTGCTACAAGTGTTCGAAGTACAGAAAAATAATTTGAACAACAAGAAATATACTATATATAAAAATCATTTTGCTTAATATGAGCAAATTTTTTGGAATGCATGGCTAGTGTAAGGTCTTGCAGTACTGTCACTACTGTTAAATGGCATATTTTCAGCTTAAGAAAAAGGAAATTTAAGTAAAACGTTATCACTTATCAATTAAACAGCAGCCAATCATTGCTGAGTGTACACTGTAAACTACACTGTAGTTCCTGGTTTAATCGTGTACAAAGCTGTAGCTAATAAAGACTGACTTAATTGCAATACCAATATCCGCTCTCTACTTTATCAACCTACAATCTATAACGGAAGGCTGTCAATATGCCACATGTGTTAAAAACTTTAATGTCATTACTTAACTTATTAAACTATTATAAACACAATGCATTCTCATGAGTATGTTCGTTATCATTCTCATCAAAAGTAAAAAAAAAAAAAAGACATCTATAGAAAACGTTTGATCTTTCTGTTTTGTGGTTGAATTCAATTACTGACCCACGGTCTCCAATATGGTATTGGATTTTACTGTCTTTTAAATTCATACATATAGCATACCATTGAAACCATATTGAAATAACTATTTCAGTCGAAAGAGTGTTCCTGGAGATAATGATTTCTTATGTAACAAAATAATTTAAGATAAACAGAGCAAACATGGATTTGATTGGTCATCTAAGTCATCCCAATGAGCTAGCGATTATATTCCTTCTAGATGTAGTATCCTTTAGTTTTACATCCCACAAACATAGACGTCGGAACCGGGGGGGGGGGGGCTAGGGGGGCTTAGCCCCCCCCACTTTTTTGGCAAAGATAGAAATAGGTGTTGAAAATTAAGGCTTAGCGCCTAGATGTTTCTGGCGTGTGTGTGTTTTAAGTTGGTTTAGCCCCCCCCCCCCACTTTCAATTTGCTTTCGACAGTGTTGACAAAGATGTATCATTGGGACATTGTATTATGCTCAAGGTCCTGTGTAAGTCCATCAGTATTCCGGGGATGCATTATAAAAATATAAATACGGGTGTATTAACTATAAGATCTCAGGTAAAACATGGACATGTGGAAAGTCCAGAGGTGGGATTATAACGGTGCAAAATCCTGGGCAGGTTAAGTAAGATTCTGTACTGTGTTCGGATAGAAAGTTTTAGACACAGGATTCAATTACGGTATTCACGCCATTTATATATCATTTGGTTTAACAATAAAGGATGTCATGAGTCATCTCAGTTTCAAAGATTGGACATTCACTCTCAGATGTCTTATCTTCGTTTCCATCATAAAAAGTGACATACACAATATATTGCTTTATTGAAATTAGGGAATATGAATTTTACGCCACACACAACAGTGTTTCGCTCATAGTGTGGCGGTCACTTTCCGGTACTGGAGGAGAGAATCCCGTTATACCCAGAGAGTGACCACTGGTCATTCGCAAGTAAACTAGCAAACTTTCTCACAAAATCAGCTTTTGTTCCAGTGGGTTTCGAACCCGCGCTGACTAATAGTTATAGAATGCGTGGTTTTAAGCGCGATGCTCTTACCACTCGACCACGGAGGCCCCCTTTAATCAAGGGAAGTGCGTGGTTTAAAGAGCGATGCTCTAACCATTCGTCCACGCACGGAGGTCCCTTCAATCAAGGGAAGTGCGTGGTTTAAAGCGCGATGCTCTAACCACTCAACCACGGAGCCCCCATTCAATCATGGGAAGTGCGTGGTTTAAAGCGCGATGCTCTAACCACTCGACCAAGGAGGCCCCGTTCAATCAAGTAAAAAGTGTGTAGACTGATGACAAAATATTGATTCACTCTAAGATAAGTATTACAATTGATTCATAGTCATGGGTACCTTTTCATAAAAATTTTCATTATTCCGGAAACAACAGCAAGATAAGAATGTTCGAAATAGATTGTTCTTACTTTAGCACACTCGTGCAATTAGATCCGTAAAAATTGAAGATAAGAATATTTACATATTTAGGAACATCCTTAAACTTTATGGAGCTGGACCCCAGTTTATTAGGAAATGGTATCGCTGTTTTTATTTAGACAATGATAACTGGCGTTGGAATAATAATACAGTTAGGAAATAAAGCAAATCAAAACATGAGGAAACTGATTTACGCCATCGTGTCATCTATAAATATAGTAGTTCATATATTATTTGTTGTGGTCTATCCCAATTTAGACTCATATGCTTAAAATGTAATAGATAATCCCCAAATAACTCGGCAAATCTTGTTTACTTTCATGTCAGAATGAATGTGTTGTACATCAGAACATTTTCAGTATTCTCACACACGTAGTGGGAGTTTCAGAGACAACAAGGGTCAAAAGGTCGTAGTAAATTATTATATAAATAGCGTATCGTCCTTTATACGTCAGATATTGTAGACAGATACTCTCTCGGATATCAACAAGACAATGAGCGTCAGATATGTGACATGAGCTAAGATTTCAGCTCATCGCTTTTGTCTTTTATTGTGTATTCCATTTACACGAGAGTTTACAAGGGCAAGGGCTCGTCTTTGTATAACAACATATAACTCATTGTAGTCATGCCGGTAGTCACCCGACTGTCATCTTTATTTTATATTAATTTGTTTTGTTCCTTTTAGATATATGATGGTTGTGCTGGTAATTAATATGATTCAACAAGATTTATTTTAGATATACTTAAATGTCTGTAATAAATTTCAATTTTATAAAGTAATGAATAAATTTAAAAACAATTAATAACCAGTAATATCAAATAATTTGTGATAAAAAGACTAATGATTTGTATCTTACTTTCATTGTATTTAAACAAATCAAGAATCGAAGGGAACGAAATTTGGAAGAAAGTATAGAGTAATTCGCAAGGGAATAATGAATTGTTTACCTTTGTATATAAATATATACTGAACATCTTTGACATATACAGTTTGTAATATCTAATTAAAATCTTAACAAAATCTCAATTTTTCTGTTGTCCTAATGTTTATACATATAACCAGCATGTCCGTCGAGAAAACGGATGTATTATCTTTGTAAAAGGTTAACGTGCTCAGCGAAATTATGGGAAAAATGTTACACATACACATTTGTTGCTTTTTTAAGTTCACCAGTTAATCGTCATAAAAGGTTTATCTACAATTATTCTAGACCTTTGAACCACTTTTACTTCCCAAGAACATCTTGGAATGACATGCAGCGGTTAATCTACGTTTATTCTAGACCATTGAGCCACTGGTACTTCATAACAAAATCTTGGGCTGTCATACAACGGTTTATCTACATTTTGTCCAGACGGTGTCAGCCACGGGTATTTCATAACAAAATCTTGGACTATCATAACGGTTTATCTACATTTTCTCTAGACTTTTGAGCCACGGGTATTTCATAACAAAATCTTGGACTGTCATACAACGGTTTATCTACATTTTGTCTAGACGGTGTCAGCCACGGGTATTTCATAACAAAATCTTGGACTATCATAACGGTTTATCTACATTTTCTCTAGACTTTTGAGCCACGGGTATTTCATAACAAAATCTTGGACTATCATAACGGTTTATCTACATTTTCTCTAGACTTTTGAGCCACGGGTAATAATAAAATATTGGACTGTCATACAACGGTTTATTTACATTTGATTTAGAATTTCCCGTGCAAAATGCCAAATGTTAAAAATGCACACATCGAGCAAAAAACATAGTTGATTGTATATCTACATGCATTTTATTTAATTTCTGTATACAAATTCGTAATGAATAAATGATCACGTCAGTGATATATAAATTAAGTGTGATTTATTAGAATCAAAACTACTGAAAAAAATAAACGAACATTGTTTATGTTCTGAAAGCTAGAGTTGATATCTATAATCATGATCTATGGTATTGTTCAGATTACAGAAATGTTGCTTTGAGTTAAAGAGATACAATTGCAGTTAATTACATAAAATTGTAAATTTACACTATGTGTTCCATTTTGTCAAATAATAATGTCGAAAACATATTAATAATAATTAGAAGTTAGATAATATACAGCCTACAGTAAACCATCTCAACATCATTCGTGTGAAAAGTACATCGAAATGTTGTAAAGTGAACGGTGTGTATTGTTTACAGTAATAAACGTTATTGCCCCTGTGTTTCACAGTAATAAAAGTTATTCACCGATATTGACACGAATGATCATATCATATTTATAAAATTATGAATGTCTAACATACAAAAGTAACATGAAAGTGATGAAATGTGTTTTAGGACAGGATAATTATCTTTCGTTATGCGAGTTTTTGTACAGAAAGTCAATTATTCAATTTTTGTATTCACATACTGCTGTGTACGGTCAAAAACTTTTTTTCCTGAAAAAGACACAGGGTGCTTTTCCATGACATCTGATCCCAACTCTGGATTTCCAGAGGTCTGTGTTTGTCCAGTATAAAGCATATTGTACATTTATATGGACATCCTGAAGATTTAAACTTCGGCGTCGACATCAGCGTCGTCCTTTTCTGCGTTAAGCTTTTTTGTGGGCAAAGTACTGCAGCTACAGCCATGAAACTTCATATGCACATTGTCTATGGTCATTACTCAACAATGCATGGGACCAAATTTTGTCCCAAATTATGACAAGAATAAAACAGGCGTGCTATATGGTCTTCCTTCTCAACCAACTATTTTTTATATTTGTTTGTATTTTATCATTACCTACTGAGTTGAACATAATAAAATCTACTTACTTGTAAGTAACCAAATACTAATAGTTTGACATTTTCGTTTTAATCAACCCCCGTGTGACTTAATCAGGGGTGCTGTTGCAGAAATGTGGTTTAGAGTAATCAAAACAACAGAATCATTTTGTTATAGTCAATTAGCATGGTAACCGACTTTTGCCTAGAACATATGCCCAAACGTTTCCAAAATTAAGTATTCAGAAAAGAAAACTACTAGAAACTACATGTATATGCATTTATTGAAATACAAAACATATATAAAAGATCACTCTATGTAACATATAAATCGTAATATATATATATATATATATATATATATATATATATATATATATATATATATATATATATATATATATATATATATATATACATGGAACCGACTTTCGCGATAGAACATACACCCAAACTCAAAAAGAGTATTCTTAAAATTAATTTATTCTCACAAGGAATTATTGAATGAATGTTAGTTTCTCAATTTTTCTTTTATATCACAGATAGTTTTCCAGAAGATTCAGTTAAAGGTCACATTTATATGGGCTGGAATTTTTAATTTGCGATATATCAGTTTGTTAATAGATTATGAAATAATCGTTTAGCAACAATCTTTTTCCTTCGAAAATAATAAGGTAGTTGTTTAACCTTGTATTGATAGTTTGTATGAATGTGTTTTATTTTTGTTCGTGTTTACGAAACATGAATGTAAATTCTGCAATACACATCACATAAATGATATCATTCATGATTACGTGTTCCATTTAACGACCGTTATCTACTAGTAATCATAACAACAGAATCACTTTGTTATAGTCAATACCCATTGTAACGGACTTTTGCGGTGGAACATATATCCAAACGCAAGAGTATTTTCCAAAATTAATTTATTCAGACAGAAAAAATACAAGAAACTAAATACATTTATTGAAGTACAAAACATATGATTACTCTATGTAAAACATTACTCTGCGTATATATTTGGAATGGACTATCCTGATGATAAGTATACTGCTTGTGATATGTAAGTTTGTAATATTATCATTTTTGTCAACACTGCAAAAGAGAAATTCCCGGAACAGTACTAGATCTATATATCTCATACCTGCCGTAGTAAAACACCCCTTGGATCTCTTTCCGAAGACATGAAATCCCTTTTAATCTTTAGTGCACTTAAAGCCGTCACAGATTCAAATTCCCATTCTTTTCGTATGTCATGAACACTTGGTCTACATTTTGGAATTATTTTTAAAATGTTTATCATTATTTCCGATACATTAGGTTGCAATATCAAAGCTGATACACTTTTACTCTCATATAGGAGTTTTGGAATATTCTGTTGTTGAAATAATATCTCCATGCTATCGCCATTAAAAGGAACCTTACAACAAATAAGAAAGAACAACAATACGCCGATACTCCATATGTCGGCCAATAGAGGATCGTGAGGTTCTTCAAGAATCACCTCTGGGGCTAGATAAGAGGTGTTTCCAAGGTAGTCCTCGCATAAAATCACGCCCCCAGCTTTATTCCGACACACCATGGACAAACCAAAATCTGCAAGCTTGACTACCATTTGGTCCGTCAAAAGGATGTTGCTGGGAGTCAAATCCCTATGTGCAATGTTGCACTCATGACAAAAATCAACAGCGCTTAGAATCTGTCGAACTATTTGCTGTAATTGTTGACCATGAAGACCTCCATTAAGAAGAACATATTTTTCTAGATTTCCTTTCCCTGCCAGTTCCATCACAATATTGACAGTGTTAGGAGAAATAATAACATCCTTCAATGTGACAATATTTTCGTGCTTCAATCTTGACAAATTTTCTATTTCATTGAGTAAATATGGATCATTCTTAAGATCACCTCTATACTGGATCTGTTTTAAAGCATAAATGTTTTTGTCTTTGCAATTATGTACAGAAAAAATGTCACCAAAACTGCCTTCGTCAATCTTAGCTATCATAATATACAACTTTCCATCCATTTTACTATCTATAATTGCCTTCCACGATACATTGTTATTTAAATCCTGAACTTATATGACTATTTCTAGCTTTCCATGTAAATAGTCTCCGGGGTGAGTATGATAATCTGTGTTTTCCCTACAGCGTGTATTGCTTCTGTACTGCTGTGTAGCGATATTGGATCTATGTATACGCTGAAGATTGGCCGATCTCCATACCAATGAATACACTCGCTGTCATATGATATACTTCAAAAGATTTGAGATAGAACGAAGATCCAGCTATATAACATATTATTAGCACAGGAGTCGGATAATTGAAAGTTTCAAAATAATTTATGTTTCACTCAGTATGTTCTTTCACTTTCCATTTTCTTTGACTTACTGTACATTCACATCGCCAGTAAAGAACTAATGTGTGTGTTCGGAGGCGTGGTCGAGAGACAGATAAACTGGAGTTTTGGGGAGATGCATTTTCACATAATCTAACAAATTTCTGTTTCTATTTACTGAGAAAAATACTCATAGCATCAGTTTAAACCTGAGTCCGCAATTACGACAAATGAGGATTAAAAGGAGTAATACTGTGTAAGATGCTTTGTGAGTTTCCTATATAAATTGTATAAAACTCATGTAAAAAAGGCGTATTACTGACCTTTGGGTTATTTTTATTCTTTAAGTCTATTTAGTGTTCAACTCTCATCAATCAATAACCAAATATCAAATATTTGTTTGTTTGTTGTTTTATATCCCTCCAAGAATATTTCACTTATATGGAGATGGCATCGCCTTTAAGTGAAGTGATACAAACTGGCATCATTGTAGTGAGGGTACTTTTACGTGCCACGGCTTCCGACTGTATCATCCGAAAGATCCGTAACTTTCACTCCGTATGCCGAGCACTTGCCGAAGGGGCAGTCACTACAATTTTAAACTCTTTGATATGACTCGGTGCCGGGAATGGAACCCGGGACCCTCCGCTTGCGAGACTAATGTGCTACCACTAGACCACTACAAGCGGTAAAAAAGCATGAGTTAATGACAATGAAGTGTTGACGCGCGACATTTTAATACAGAAAGAAAACATTTAGAATTTAAGTTTTTATTTTTTGGAATGTATAAACAAAATTTATCATCGATAATAGCACTTTGATTATGCACATCAATTGCTATGAACAGCCTTTCAGATTTTTTCATTTTATTCGATACAAAAATTACCACCTATTATGCGATATTTGCAAACGTTAGGCATGTATATGTACCTAATTATGGTAGCACTGCAAATAAAATTCCAAAATTGCATAAAAAATCCAGTGAATGAACTTGACTCAAAAAAAAAAATACAGCGGATAACGATGAAAGAAAATGTTGTTGAATCTAATTTCTCTTGCAATTAGGTTCTTTTTCCTGAAATTCCAAAAGATATATAAAATCTGGAAAAAGAATCGACCTGACTAATGTATGTTATATCTCAACTGCATGGAAAGATAATTGGCTAGCAGCAATCGTCTTTCTTTTAATAATAAAGATAAACGGAGAATCAGAAAATGTCAAGGTACATATGAACGCCGTCACCGCGCATTTTAAAGAGAAAAATATGAAACTATGAACAAATTCTTAAGATAAGTTTCTGCACGAGACATGATATATGCATAAGATATGAGATTCCTACTTAGGGCGCGAAAACTTTCGGGAATTGATAGGGAAAACAAGATAACTGAAGGTCATACTTGTATTACATTACATTATAACAGTATATGTTCAACATGTAATGTATAAGGGTTCCAGAATGTTAGAGCATCGAACTTGTTTTGCAAAGAAAAATATTCACATTCTAGGTACAATACATTTTCTTGACATTTTCTTGAGAAGGCCATATTTGTTTGTTTGTTTGATTGCTGAACAATTTTTCACTTTTTCACCGAACCTGACATTATCACTGAACTCAAGAAGTTCCCTGTAACATTTGCGATGAGTGTGGCATACTGTCAGAGGACGCCGACTCCTTCCGGACACCTGGTCCTATCTGAATTGGGATTCGCAATTGTTCTTCATGTTGAGACCATTTACATATCTTATTTGTAGTATTATAATGGACTTGGAGTTTCGGTTATCCATCGGTACTTCTTCATTTTTACTTATATGGTGAGAGCTTAATGTGTATTGTCGACAAATACCGTTGAGAGGCATTCAAAAAGGTAGTGTTTCATACAGTGTCCTGAAATTCTATCTATGACCTTTCCTATCATCTGGAATTCAATCTTTAACCTTTCCTATCATTTGAAATTCAACCTATGACCTTTTCTATCATCTGGAATTCAATGTAAGACATTTTCTATCATAAAATGTTTCTGTTTACTATATATTGTATTTTTAGAACTGCATCCCCATTTAAGATGCACTAACTTGAGATAGTTATAAAATTATATTACATCAAACTCCTGCAGGTGATTTTTGAGTTGAATGTTATTTTTATAGGTTATTACGACATAATTATGTTCAACTCTTCAAGAAATTGCAAAAACACATGTTTACATGAAAATGAAATTTGGACGCAACACACGTCGATCTGTGAAGGACTACCTTGAACTTCTCTATCGTTCTTTTAATATATTATTATCTATATCACTGGAATTTTATCAAATGGTGTCAGATGTTTATACTCTTGATATCCGTAAAGTCATCCCTAGCATTTATTTTCATTTCATTCGACATTTTCAACATATTATCTCAGATGTTGAAATCAAATCACGTTTACTGCTAACCGAATGTACAACTCTTGCCAACACTGTGTACATGGAAAATATGGTGTATTAAAAGTCTTGCATTTAAATGTGTTCATAACACATAATATCACATTAGATTTCCTAACTTTTTATACTTGGTAATCATCTGAGAAGTTGAACACAACTCAATCAACTTAAAACACTGTGAGTAACCAATGAAAAGCCTTTAATTGGACTTTTTTATTGACTATGGTTCATATAAAGAACTCCAAAGGGAACACTATTAATACAATATACTACTAATATATTATGATTCCTATAATATTATATAGTTGAAATATGAAATGCATGTACTAGTATGGTATGACATCGTTTTTCCGCTTTGTCTGTCTATATTTTGTACGTGTATTCACCGTCTAAAAACTGTTTTAGATGAAGAGGTAATGCGTGTGTTCCAGTTGACCTTGTTTTAGATAAAAATGTTAAACTTGTGTTCAAGTTGACCTTGTTTTGATGAATAAAAAATTATGAAACTTCCAGGTTTCTTCCAGTAAACTGTCAAATATGAATCAGTTTATTCAAAGTAAAAGCTTTATTGAAAATTGGGGTTTTATCTAATATTGATATGCAATTTAGTCGCATTCTTCATAATATAACACATAACTTACAACATACAATTTAGCGGAAATAATTCTTAGAAAATAGATCTCATATTTCTCTTAACCTCAGTACCATACTGCCTAAGTTCTATACTTTATTTATTACAAAATTGAATTTAAAGTATCATTTTAAATGAATAAACAAAGGAATTCAAGGGTTTTGTTTTGTACGGAAATATCTACTAAGTATCTGATATTTTCTGAAGTTGATGATAATGATGATAATGTATATTGCATTTCGAACTTCGGAAGATAAATTTCATTCTTCGTGATCTTGATATGGATAACTGCATTACTTAAATAATTGATGTATCACAGACATTTTATATCACAGAGATATTTCAAGAAACATGCAAAATATATCTCGATTTGTCTCATTTTACACTGAGTGTAAGAGGTGATTCTCCTGCGATCGAAACCATTAGCGTCTTAAATATTATTATTTTCATTTCTACTGCATATCTATGATCTCATACCAATATTTAAAGACAGTCAACCATTTATTTATTGAATCGCATTATTATATAATGTTTAAAATCAAGAATATTATTCAGTTAATTTTTTTTACATTTATCCAAATAATATTAACATCAATAAGACAATAAACTTCTTCGATATAGAAACATACCCCAGTTTAGTGGTAGAAATACGTTATTACATATTTTTCAATGTACATACGTAAATAAAAACAATACACTTTTAATTATACGTATAGAAATAAGTTGGGTCGACCTATCACATGAAACCATAACATAGATATGACCCCAGAGATGACGTCGAGGTCATGATATTTACTAATGCATATCACAATCTACTGATATAAACATAGCATTTTGACAGACAGAGCGTCAATTTCCCATTACGATATACGTAGAGACAAATATATAATGCCAGTGTATATTTCGATACACATGTAAAGTTTGTCCCACAATCCCAATAACGTAGGTCTTTGCCGTTATCTAAAACATCATGATTACCTTGACAACAAACATGACGTCAGCATCGGTGCGATATCATTTTAAATATACAGACATGACGTTGCTGTAACACAATGATATAGATTTTGACACAAACATACAAATGCCATACAAAAGTTTTATAAGAAAACATGGATCTTGTCACAGACAATAAGGTTAGTGCAAATAGGAAGGCTACACCTGAGTACTTGAACACATATCTACACAAAACTTTCAAGTACTTTGATACCTGCAAACGTCTTTATAACACTACTAGTATACTAGCATACTACATGTTAACAACAGACAATACTCGATTGCAATAGCCTTAGAGTTCTTGACACGAGAACACTGTTCTTTAGTAAGAAACCTCGCCCAAACGCGAACAACATCGCACCGGAACACTGCTCACTTTTCACACCACCTTTTTAGCAAACATGGCGAACCAATAACATTGCAGTATTTGATCATCATCGTGTTCGACTTCATTGTTTTGTTCTCCGTTTTTTCGGCGATTGGGTGAGATGAGAACATATTCTTGCACTACCCTAGAGTCACCAAATTGTTTCCGCCCAAGAATACCCTTTGATATTGGTGATTATTATGTTTCGCTTTCTGTTAATTGCAAGCAAAAAACAGATTACAAAAACTTGGAGGGTTTTGTTCGAATACAGAAAAAAAATTATTTCTATACGATTCTACTACAGTTGAAATTCTATGTCAAAACTTATACCGAAACTTGAAAATGCTGCGCTGTTGTTGTTGTTGTTGTTGTTTGTTTTCCTAATCACTTAAAACATGTATATATTTATTAGTTGTTATCATGAAAATGAATATAAAGTTTTAAAAAATCATTTTCATAAATGGTGTTCTATATTAAGGTTTATTTTAATGTCCGATAAATCAGTGCTGCCAGCTATAGATGTGCATCTAAATATATCCCAATGTTTATGTGTTGATAAGCTGTTCAAATTTTCAAAACATTTAAATGTTTTTTTTTAAATCTGCAGCACTCAACTTTAAAAATATGTTCAAATGTCAAGACATGATTTCTAGACAAGAGTGTATGTAAAGATCTATAGCACAAGAGTTTTGCTACAACTTATTTATACATCGAGACATATTGTTGTTTTATTATCCCAATTTGCTGAAACTTCAATACAGAATGTTTCAACCTGATAATGCAAGAGTAGAAAACATGACTTGGCAAACGACTACATTAATTTACATTTGAAAAAAATACATTGCTCACATCCATAGAATCTTGATTTAGCATGGCAGGAAGCGTATGAACAGTTCTGTTTTAAAACCCTTCATTCTTGAGATACATAGTAAATAAACCATGGACAATTCTGTTTGATTACTAAAGCATTTCCTATCATAAAAATTGAAACTATTGTTTTCATCAACTATTTTATTTCTAGTCTTATACGCCGTCTAGGATATAACAAAGGAACAACAAATTGCTGATAAAACATTAGTAAAAACAGACTCGGACAACTTTTTACACAATCTAAATATAGTCCAAACAGTAAAAAGGGACAAAAATACACAAACACTTGTTACAATACATAAAAACATATCAAGTGTGGAAAGAAGTATAAGCTATTGTATATATGTAAACCATAGCAACAGGTATACGTCAACCAAAATAAAGTGGTACATCCGGGTTCTGTAAAAAACCATAACTACATTATCTAATTTCCAAAAGTAGGGGTGTATAGGTACAACATTTTCCTTGGTCTGATTCCATTTAGTAATTTAGCTCTTATACTTTTGTGTCGAAAACTATCCTGCAGCACCTTTAATAATTTTATTTAGGCTCTTTGTGTTTGCAACACGTGCCTATTAAATATTTATCTGGGTAAAACTATAGATTAGTCATAGATTTGTTTTGAAATACATCTACTATAGTTAAGATGTATAGAAAGATACAATGGGCAAACAAGTGTGGAGTTAGAGCACACACTAAAAATGAACAGCATTACATTGTATTTTTTAAAAATATATATTAAAATAGATTAGAAATCGCATCTGCATTGACTACGTAAAAGACACAAATGATAAGATCGCATTAGTCAAACACCTATCATTAAAATTAGCAGTTGATACATTAAGATTATGTAACAACGTTAATGGCATCAGTCAAACCAATATAGGTGACATACAGATGCTGGATCTAATTCTTTTAATATACTTTGCTCTAGTTAGATCCGTACATCATTTAGGTTGGTTCACGTGCCAAAATCAAATTATCCAAAAACTTATCTATCTTTTCTGAAAGTAAGAGAATATATTTCTATCCTTTTTAAAAAAAAATTGTGATAAATTAGTTTATTGCATTTTACAGATGCAAAACTTGGTATTTACAGCAGTGCAGTTTGCAAACATATATATCTATGTAACAAATGTATAACAAAATCAGTGAGTAAAATGAAATAACTGATCAACTATGCATAATCAGTGAATGATGATAGATATAGATAATTTCTAATATATTTTCACTGGGGTTTAATTTTGCAATCTGTATTCAAAACCTTTCGCAAGGGTTTAATCATATGAAAATATCATATTCCAAAGTATTAATCTTCAGGATGTTCAGGATATATATACAAATCTGGTAAAAATTAGGAAAACACGGACCTCTGGAAATCAAGAGGTGAGATCAGGTGCCATGGAAAAGTAAGCATCCCCTGCTGGCCGGTCACACCCGCCGTGAGTCCACAGTCAGGAACGAATCCTCATCGTATACTTATAATTCTATCTACGTCAGTTCATGGTAACTTATTATTATTTTAATTAAGCCAGCGTACGGTCTTATAATTTTATCTACGTCAATTTATGGTATGATTTAATTCTATCTACGTCAGTATACGGTATTTTCATTCTATCTGCGTCACTCTATGGTATTACCATTCTATCCACGTCAGTTTACGGTATTGTCATTCTATTTGCGTCACTCTATGGTATTATCATTCTATCTACGTCAGTTTACTGTATTGTCATTCTATCTGCGTCACTCTATGGTATTACCATTCTATCCTCGTCAGTTTACGGTATTGTTATTCTATCTGCGTCACTCTATGGTATTACCATTCTATCCACGTCGGTTTACTGTATTTTTATTCTATCTGCGTCACTCTATGGTATTATCATTCTATCTACGTCAGTTTACGGTATTGTCATTCTATCTGCGTCACTCTATGGTATTACCATTATATCTACGTCAGTTTACGGTATTGTCATTCTATCTGCGTCACTCTATGGTATTACCATTCTATCCACGTCAGTTTACGGTATTGTTATTCTATCTGCGTCACTCTATGGTATTACCATTCTATCTATGCCAGTTTACGGTATTGTCATTCTATCTGCGTCACTCTATGATATAACCATTCCATCTACGTCAGTTTATGGTATTGTCATTCTTTCTTCGTCACTCTATGGTATTACCATTCCATCTACCTCAGTTTATGGTATTTATATCATGTCAACGTCAGTTTACGGTATTGTCATTCTATCTGCGTCACTCTATGGTATTACCATTCCATCTACGTCAGTTTACGATATTGTCATTCTATCTGCGTCACTCTATGGTATTACCATTCCATCTACGTCAGTTATACTGTATTGTCATTCTATCTGCGTCACTCTATGATATTACCATTCTATCTACGTCAGTTTACTGTATTGTCATTCTATCTGCGTCACTCTATTATATTACCATTCTATCTACGTCAGTTTACGGTATTGTCATTCTATCTGCGTCACTCTATGGTATTACAATTCTATCTACGTCAGTTTACGGTATTGTTATTCTATCTGTGTCACTCTATGGTATTACCATTCTATCTACGTCAGTTTACGGTATTGTCATTCTATCTGCGTCACTCTATGGTATTACCATTCTATCTACGTCAGTTTACGGTATTGTCATTCTATCTGCGTCACTTTATGGTATTACCATTCTATCCTCGTCAGTTTACGGTATTGTTATTCTATCTGCGTCACTCTATGGTATTACCATTCTATCCACGTCGGTTTACGGTATTGTTATTCTATCTGCGTCACTCTATGGTATTACCATTCTATCTACGTCAGTTTACGGTATTGTCATTCTATCTGCGTCACTCTATGGTATTACCATTCTATCCACGTCAGTTTACGGTATTGTTATTCTATCTGCGTCATTCTATGGTATTACCATTCTATCTACGCCAGTTTACGGTATTGTCATTCTATCTGCGTCACTCTATGATATAACCATTCCATCTACGTCAGTTTATGGTATTGTCATTCTTTCTTCGTCACTCTATGGTATTACCATTCCATCTACGTCAATTTATGGTATTTATATCATGTCAACGTCAGTTTACGGTATTGTCATTCTATCTGCGTCACTCTATGGTATTACCATTCCATCTACGTCAGTTTACGATATTGTCATTCTATCTGCGTCACTCTATGGTATTACCATTCCATCTACGTCAGTTTACTGTATTGTGATTCTATCTGCGTCACTCTATGATATAACCATTCCATCTACGTCAGTTTATGGTATTGTCATTCTATCTGCGTCACTCTATGGTATTACCATTCCATCTACGTCAGTTTACGATATTGTCATTCTATCTGCGTCACTCTATGGTATTACCATTCCATCTACGTCAGTTTACGGTATTGTCATTCTATCTGCGTCACCCTATGATATAACCATTCTATCTACGTCAGTTTACTGTATTGTCATTCTATCTGCGTCACTCTATGATATTACCATTCTATCTACGTCAGTTTACGGTATTGTCATTCTATCTGCGTCACTCTATGGTATTACCATTCTATCTACGTCAGTTAATGGTATTGTCATTCTAACTGTGTCACTCTATGGTATTACCATTCTATCTACGTCAGTTTACGGTATTGTCATTCTTTCTGCGTCACTCTATGGTATTACCATTCCATTTACGTCAGTTTACGGTATTGTCATTCTATCTGCGTCACTCTATGATATAACCATTCCATCTACGTCAGTTTACGGTATTGTCATTCTATCTGCGTCACTCTATGGTATTACCATTCTATCTACGTCAGTTTATGGTATTGTCATTCTAACTGTGTCACTCTATGGTATTACCATTCTATCTACGTCAGTTTACGGTATTGTCATTCTTTCTGCGTCACTCTATGATATTACCATTCCATCTACGTCAGTTTACGGTATTGTCATTCTTTCTGCGTCACTCTATGGTATTACCATTCTATCTACGTCAGTTTACGGTATTGTCATTCTATCTGTGTCACTCTATGGTATTACCATTCTATCCACGTCAGTTTACGGTATTGTCATTCTATCTGTGTCACTCTATGGTATTACCATTCTATCTACGTCAGTTTATGGTATTTATATCATGTCAACGTCAGTTTACGTTATTGTCATTCTATCTGTGTCACTCTATGATATTACCATTCCATCTACGTCAGTTTACGGTATTTGCATTCTATCTGCGTCACTCTATGGTATTACCATTCCATCTACGTCAGTTTATGGTATTGTTATTCTAACTGTGTCACTCTATGGTATTACCATTCCATTTACGTCAGTTTACGATATTGTCATTCTATCTACGTCAGTTTATGGTGTTGTCATTCCATCTACGTCCGTTATTTTATACTAAAATCAGTTTATTGTATTGCCATTCTTTCTCGTGCCATTTAATCCCATCTTCATATAGACCAAACACAATTCTACATCACTGCTGACAATCGTCTGTAAGCCATTCCGTAATTCCTGTTATACACTTAGGCATACAATATCCCATCTTTCTATACCGACATATGTCCATACGTATGTTCATGGTACACAGTAGTTAGCAACCCTCTGAATGTCCTTGCTGTAGGACATGATATACATCTATCAGTGGAAACAAAAGCAAACATGCATGTTCAAAACTACGTTACTGTAACAGTTACTTTTGTTATCCTTCATGTTCTGTGTGTGACATTCTTGTTGTTTTTATTATCTGTGCATCCCGCGCTACCACTCAGCTTTTGTATACTTATGATAGATGTTTACCGAAGTGAGTTTGGAAGTGAACGAATAGTTCATGGATCTGGCGACACAATATCTAAACAATACATGTGCAAAGGAATTGATCCAGGCACCTTTATTGAGCAATGCGAACAGTTGCAGTTAATACTGGTTTGTTTGGGTTGTTTCTAAATGTGTGACATTATGAGCGCTATATAGTGTGATAAATGTCCGCTATATATAATTCACTTCTGAAATCACAGGGAATAAAATTTGGACAAATAATTATACTCTCTCTTAGTAGTTCAAATTATGTGACGTCATGTCTATCAAAATGATTTTTTTTCTTTTAGACCTATATCGAACAAATGCATGACGTGAACATGACAGGTCAAATAAGGTTTGCAAAATATATGTTCAGAATAAATAAAAAAAAATCTCTTTCGATCTTAACATATACACCTAATGTCAACTTTCTTTTAATTTCACAATTTTGCGTTAGGAAGTATATGAAATATGATGGATTTCGGTCAAGTAAAAACTTACAGAATTTTCGAGAATGGTTGTTGTTGTCAACCAAATAAGACCAATAAGTCATGACCTCATTTATTATAGATATATTTAAGTGTCTATCGGAGGGAATAACTCTAAAAATGCTGAGAAGAATATGCTAGAGGCAGTCTAGATTTCTGTGGGTTTTCTTATTATATTAAATATACATGTAGTATAAGAAAACTTCAACTGTAAGAGTATGTATGCAGTCTGATCTGTTACTGTCCGACTGACTTTGGATTGACGATCTGTTTTGATACCCAAACGTACATTTACGCACACTAAAATACGCGTGAACACGCAGTGAGTCCACACTCGTATGTAAACATTATTTTGATGGACCCTCCATGTTGAGATCAAAGGAAATTTGCGCATTTGAGTATCATTCACTATATATCTTATCAGACAGACAATGGCAGTTTTTGCTGTGGTGTTTATCTGTTACAACTGAATAACATTTTACGTATTTATCAAGTTTGGTTTGTGATTAATATACTTAAAAGCAAGAGCGTGAAGCGGGATGAAACGTTCATGTTTATTTGTAGTGATTACATTGTATAGTATTATTACCTATCAAATCCCAAAAAAACATATTTCCATGTCTTCTGAATCAATACTAGCACGCCTGGAGGTATACTAAAACACTGGTTTCCAAGTTCATTTCAAGCGCATTTAGTGCACAAGCCGAGGCGAAACAATTTACCGGCATGAGGAAATAAAACAACCCATGCTCTGTTCATTTTAGCTATGTTAAACATTCTAAAACGTTTTCCAGGTGAAAAGGGAAAAATGTTTAGAGTTTTGCGACATTTTACCGTACAAAAATGTACATGTGTTCTTTACATGTGGTATAATATTGATCGCCACGTGCAGTTGGAGATTGTTCACTATTTGTGCAGTGCATTTGAATTATATTTTGAAATATTTTAAAACATAATCGTTTTATATACGTACGTGATATGGTAAAAAATTTGGTGCTGCCGGGTACAAGAAAAAGCGAGCATCCACACTGATTGCAAACCATTGG
This sequence comes from Atrina japonica, assembly GCA_030159075.1. Lineage (NCBI taxonomy): Eukaryota > Metazoa > Mollusca > Bivalvia > Pterioida > Pinnidae > Atrina > Atrina japonica. The sequence continues at coordinate 438,882 of BROG01000115.1, forward strand.
TAATCAGTGGCTGTGATCGCCCGATGTCCACTACCAGTTTTAAAATGCGCTGCTATAAATACGTTGTTGTTTGTTATCGTTACTATTAGATTCGATTATATAAACAAAGCATGATTTACATGAATTTCAATAAAACAAATAAATAAATCAATTTAAACCTAAAACCTAAATTTGATGTTTTATTTAAAAAGAGCGAATAATCATTAATGAATTGAATCACGAACAAATTACCGGCATGAATTGATCATTTCAATAATTTTAAATCAGTTGTAGTTTTTGCATGCTGTCAAAGAATTCAAATTACAAAAATGATATTTCGAAGTCTGTAGTTAAATTTCATACTCAACAAAGAGTATGATATGTGCTTTTCCATTATAAAGTCAAGGAATTAAAGATGATGCGGAATCGAGTATATCCACACTTAAAACTTTTACTCAATACAAACAAGTAAAATTTACATCTAAACTATAATTATGTACAGCATACATGATAATTCCGACTTTACTATCGTGAATTATCTACAATTTGGAAGTAATATCCTTTTGTAATATGCATACGGTATATATGTATAAAATGCTAAAGTCTAACCAGCGTACTATCATTTCATACAAATAAGCAACCTACATAGTGATTGGCTATGTCGATGTATCCAAGATATGTAGAATTATACAGGTATGCATTTTTCAGAGTTTTCAAAATTTAGTATTCTAAAATTCAAAATGATGAATTTTGAATACGAAAATTAAATTAGAAATTTTGTAATATAAGGTGACATATTCTATAGGGGTTGGTAAATCGTCTGTCATACCGATTGTAATATAGCAAATATCATGTTTCTTATCATGTTTCCACTTTTTGGTAAAGCCCCTGGTAAATCAAAAAGTGGAAACATGATACAAATGCTCTGTACCGATTATTGAACCGTCTTTAACTATGTAAAGGTTAGATCATACCCACTGTGTATTACGTTATATATAGTAAACGAGACGGAGTCGAGTTTACATGGTGGATATAATCTTAACTGCTTAGCTCATTTAAGTATGTACTATGGAAAATATCAAATGGTGCAGCTCGAAATCGGATAGGATAAAGATCATGAAACATGAGCTAATGTATATTGCGTGTTCTGTATAGCATGTGACCATCTATACCGATTGCAATATAACACGTGTTCTGTAGCGGTTATGGTCTAACACGTGTTCTGTAGCGGTTATGGGACCATCTATACCGATTGCAATATAACATGTCCTGTAACGGTATGGGGCCGTCTATACCGATTGCAACATCACGTGTTCTGAAGCGGTTATGGGACCATCTATACCGGTTGCAATATAACATGTTCTGTAACGGTATGGGGCCATCTATACCGATTGCAACATCACGTGTTCTGAAGCGGTTATGGGACCATCTATACCGGTTGCAATATAACATGTTCTGTAACGGTATGGGGCCGTCTATACCGATTGCAACAACACGTGTTCTGTAGCGGTTATGGGACCATCTATACCGATTGGAATATAACATGTTCTGTAACGGTATGGGGCCGTCTATACCGATTGCAACATCACGTGTTCTGAAGCGGTTATGGGACCATCTATACCGGTTGCAATTTAATACGTTTTCTGTAGCGGTTATGGGGTCGTTTAAATGACGATTGCAATATAACACGTGTTCTGTAACGGTTATGGGACCATCTATACACGATTGCAATATAACACGTGTTCTGTGGCGGTTATGGGACCATCTATACCGATTGCAATATAACACGTGTTCTGCAGCGGTTATGGGGTCGTTTAAATGACGATTGCAATATAACACGTGTTCTGTAACGGTATGGGGCCGTCTATACCGATTGCAATATAACACGTGTTCTGTAGTGGTTATAGGACCATCCATACCGACTGCGATATATCCCATGTCCTGTAGCGGTTATGAGACCTTCTTGGGGGAAAACGCGTGTTCTTCGGCTGCGATTGTTGAACCGTCTATATCGGTTGTGGGCATGTTTTCCTTTCGTCAACGGAGTCTTAAGAGACACTAGACCGAACTTTCTGTCCCGATTTTAAGCGATCTTACTCCTCCGATTATGACCCCTGATACCACCTCTGTTTTTTCCATACTTGTTCTATATTCATTATATTTGAATTTATATTTTTAATCGGCAAATGGACTTTCTTAGGTTTAGCTTGGTATCAAGCTATATATGCTATATACATATACATGTATACATAAACTTAAGAGGTAGTAATGAACTTAATCTATATTTATCAGCTATATATATACAGCGATATATAAAGCTAATATATATATACATAGGCGTCGGAAGCAAATTGAAAGTGGGGGTGGGGCTAAACCAACTTAAAACACACACACACGCCAGAAGTGGGGGGGGGGCTAAACCAACTTAAAACACACACACGCCAGAAACGTCTTGGGGGCTAAGCCCCAATTTTCAACACCTATGCCTATCTTTGCAAAAAAAGTGGGGGGGGGGCTAAGCCCCCCCTAGTCCCCCGGCTCCGACGCCTATGATATATATATATATATATATATATATATATATATATATATATATATATATATATATATATATATATATATATATATATATAAAGTTATTACATTGTTAGCTTTATATATCGCTGTTAGCTTTAGCCTATTTATGGCTGATATTTATCAACATTTATTTATACATTAATTCATTTATTCAATATCTATATATCTATGTATCTATCTATTTATCATTTACTTACTCACTTATTCTGTTTCCCAATGTTGTCTACAAGTAATTTGTATTACATGATAACTTTAGACAGTTTGTAAATATTAGCTTATTATACATTATTTTACATTTTATTTCAGTTGGATCGAGCTCTGGTTCAACCTGATTTGTTATTCAGTTCAGGGGAAGTAACTCAACTACATTCAAGATGGCGACGGAAATAAAGATTAACATTGATGTTTTGAAAAAATGGTACACAAAACCGTTTCATTGTAATTTCAGAAACTCTCTTTATGCACATGTAAATTATTAACATCTAAATGTTATAGTGATAAATGAATAGATAACTAGCATCCCTATATATATTGTCATTGCGTCGATATCCTATCAGCTTCTGGCCACTTGTCGTTGTTTCTTTGTTCATTGTTAAAAATGTGACTGTGACAGTAGTGCTCACTTCTTGCGTTTAGTAATTTGTGGTAAGATTTATACATATGACACGGAATATTTTAGGTTAGGGTAATATTTGATTATCATTTTCAAGAATATACCATGAATTGGCACGATGATTTCATGTTAATAATTAAATAAAACAGTCATAACACAAATGATTTGTAACTCATATGAAACGATTTTTTAGCTGAACTAAAGCCAGATCCAAGTGAGCTGTTCTGATCACCTGTTGTGGTGTGTCTCCATCCATTTTGCCTTCTTACTCTCTAAGAAACTGCTGTAGGGATTTTGACGAAACTTTACATGAAGCAAGTATGCAAGGTTCTCTATCAAGTTTGTGTTTTTCGGTGACAAGAAAATATATTGGGATTATTCCTAGTGAGCCTGTGTAAAATGTTATTTTTTATGTAGATTAATTTCTAAATTGTTTACAGAGAGTTTTTCTTTTCCAGTAATTTAGTTCTTATAAATGTCATTTGTAAGATTGTATTGTTTCACACTAGCGTGAACATTAAGCAGTCACAAGTGAATTACAAATATAAACAAAGGTGTTCTGTCAAAACGGTACCACGGCAAAAACTGCCCCAGTCAGAACAGCCTTAGTCAAAACGACCCCACTTTTACAAAGTATAAAAGGAGAAATAATGTACATCTATTCTTTAACTTGGATTTCTCTTTGCAGAAAAAAATAATGACAATGAAATTCAAGTAACTAATTATGAAAAAAATAAGGTTTATTTTAATGTAAATATATTTCTTTCAGTATACCCAGGGATGTATAAAATATGTGTTATATACGTCCTGGTTTACCTTTTCAACTGTGGTATTCCAAAACTGAGAATTGTTTGCAAATTAATTACCTTTTCTATGAACTTTTTGAAATGTTAACAATTTGAAATTGTAAACAAATTAATACAATGATAAGTACTGTTTATTCTATCATCAAAGTATGTGGTCTGAATTTAGTATTTTCAAAAATGCTGGTAAACAGGCATGTTGGATGTGCTTGCGTAAACCCAGCGAAGGCCTGGTAAAACTAAATTAAAAAAAATTGTTAAGTTTTATTGTAAAAATAAGATTAAAAATGATGTAGATCTATTTCTAATAGACAAAGTTCTGTAATGTAGAAAACTGCTATGTAAATGGCACACATCCTCAGTCAAGAAAAAAAATCTACGCAATGAAACATTGATTTAAATCCTAAAACATCCAGATCTACTGCTTCTTATCAAAGAATACAAAAACAGTTTGCATTATTTTAGTATTCCCATACTTCAGGACAGGTAATCTGCATACAAGTTAAAGAGTATTTAATAAATGCTTGGAGACGTGTTTCACACCTTTTCAGAGGTGTGAAATAGTAAAATATGAGTCACAAGATGTTATCAAATCTATGATGGTTTTAATCCATAAATAAAATTATTAAACATTTAGAAAAAAAATATCAAACATTAATTAAACAAACAAAATAGCTCAAAATCGCACAATAGCTCATTCACAATTAAAAACAAAAGTCAAATTGACTTTAGACACCAGATTTATTAATGAAATAAATAATAGAAAGATAATAGACAATACAACTTTAACACAAAGAATAACACAGGTCTTAAATACCTTCCTGCGGGCCCAAGCCTAGAGATACTGAGTAAATAAATATGTCTTATTACCACCATACCCTTTGATTACTCTTTTGCCCCAAAGAACAAAAATACCTCAAATCTCACAAGATTACTGGGACAACATGATAACGTGTAAATAAAAACAAAGTAGCTTGATAGATTGAAATGGATGTCATATATACCTGTGAAACACTGCATCTCAGATAGCAGGAAAAAAAACCAGATATTTGATTTAACCAGCTGCCAAAGGCTGGCAATAGTCGGAAAAAGTGGCTTGATTTTAGTAAGTTGAGAAGGTCTTAAAACTAAATACTGTGTCAGACACCCGAAATTGGGCAAATTTAATGTGTTGGCAACCTCACATGGGTCAACAAGTCCACCTTTTTCTTGTTGGAATGTTGGATTCCTGTGGACTTCAATATTTACCCTAACAAATTGCATTGTAAACTATAGTAATTTGTATTTGCTATCATGTTGAAGTTCATTTGTTTATACGTTGTCCCTGAGAGACTACTAAAAGGGCCTTTAATGTGAAGAGTTCCACTAATGGAAATAAGACATATTGAAAACCTGGTCATACACCGGAACACAAGATTTATTGGCCACACATTGTCCCAAATAACACAACTAGTACAGTAAATTAAAAAGACCCTTACTCATTTCATTCCTCCTAAGCTAAAGTCTGAGAATGAATAAGAATTATTTGATTATCACTTTACTTAACCCAATCAGTTTCTTGTGTACCTCATGCCCCATGTTAAGCTCTTTTATGAAAAAGTATGACTTTATAAACTATACATAAAGTAAGGAAAACATTAAGGGACACTCAAGACACAACTGTTGTCTAAAATATCAATTTGATATAATGAGAGGGAATGACGACAACAGACAAGGTAGATAAAATTAGATATAAAACGAATTTCACCTCACTCTTATAGGGTAGAAAAGATGAAGGGAAATGAAAACTAACATTGCTTCACACATGTTTTTTTAAGTTAACACTTTCCGGAAGTACCAAAATGATTTAATGAGCCAATAAAATTCTTAGAACAGTGACCTCAGGAGAATTAATGTATTCAAACGGAACCTGTTGAATTTTGCTATGTAACCTGTTTTAAATGATGCCAACAGCAATTAGTCAATAAATGAGATAAAAATAAAATGACTATAAACTTAAGGATAGAGCAAAGATAAAAATCTGCAAGGCTAGACAAGTTTGTCAAAATGTCAATATAGGTATTTTTAATTGACCAAAGATTTTTAATTTTGGCCAATGAAAATGAAGTTGGCCATTGATCATGACTTGGCCGATACATTTTCAGACCTGCTGAGTATAACAAATTATTTGTTCAGTTTTGCAGTCTCTTTTAAAACATTTTCTACTCTTGATTAAAGAAAATTTTCAAAATTTTATTTCTAGAAGAAAGCAAAGAATTTCACTGCAATTTATTAACCATTCACCCATCAAAGGGTGATGTTTACAGATAATTGTTGTAAATAATGGGAACACTCTTCAATTTGCAATAGAATAAGTACTTAAAGGTCAACAAACATAATAAAAATATTGTGTATTTGAAAAATGTACATCATCTACAAGTATAGTGACAACTGATAATGTTATGGGGGCACTTACATGTATTTTCTAGTGTACAGTGTAAATAAATGTCAAGTCATCAATCATGTAATTAAAAAAAGGAAACATTTTAAAGGGGCTTGAGCTATGTGTTACAAAAAAATTGTTTTTTTTCTACTTTAAGTACTTGTACTTAATGTACAATAACAAATAAGAGCTATACACTGGCATGGAAAATCTTATATTCCTATATATTTTGTGAAAATAAAGTCAGATCCACTGTGGTGTTCATACATGTACATGTATACAGTCACTGGTAGGAAGGTTGAGTCAATAAATTGCAATCGAAAAATGACGAACCTGGATTTGTCCAGCACTTTCAAAAATATATCTCGGGATTTAAGATTTTTATGTCTGTGTTCATGTATATATTATATCTCTTTTATTTTATTGTATATTAATCTACCGTAAGTAGTAAAAAAAGAAAATATTTTTTTTGAACAAAAACACACAAAAAATACAGTTGATGTCCCTTTAAACATATCCCTTTGCATATTTCACTCTGACTCTGGGTTGAAATATATACTCTAATGAATTTTATTTATCATTTTTGTTTGTTGACAGTATAGAAATTGACTCATAAGTGAGTACAGGCTCAAACAACTTGATTTTTTTAAAAACAATAAATGAAATGATTGTTGCTACATGTATTTCAGTCACTGCAAGAATTAACTACAGGACATATTGTGGCACTTTTATCAGTGAATTTACAAAATGTTTGTCTGAAACTTTTGATAAAACTTTTGAAGGATCTGGTATTTGTCTGTACAAGTGAAAAATCTGTGTTAAACTGTGTATTATTACAGAGTGAGAGTTTGATAAAAAAATTGTTTTTCTCTTTTACAGCATGGGTGGTAACGGTTTCTACAATGAGGCAATAGAACAGACAGCCAGTTTCAATACAAGGATGAGCTTAGAGAAAAAAATGAGACTACCATTCCTTGACTCTCAAACGGGTGTGGCTCAATACCATACAAACTTGTGGCATCCATACAAAAATAGACATCCAGGTCCGTAATCACATTATTTAATTACATATACTGATGTGACTGAGCAGAAACTAATAAGGCTCAAAATGTTTCTGATATTTTATTTTCAATAGAATAAAGGCAGGAATCTACAAAAGATACAAACATATAACAATACAAAGACATTACATACATATAAAGTTAAGTTTTATTATTAAATTTTAAGTTACCATATGAGAATTCAGTATTACCTGTATAGATGTACAATACAAAACAGTATGAGATAAACTCACTGAACAATAACTAAGTGACTTTTCAATGCAAAAAATACAATAAAGTAAAAACTTTACAATAAATTTTCACGAAATTAAATACAACAATTGGGAAAGTAAAACATAAATAAATATGAAAATTACATGCAAGAGATGCAGATGATGTTGACTGGATAGTTATTTGTCATACAAGAAGATAAATTACACCCCTCTACATAATGTAGGAAAGGGTAAGTATATATGCTGTTTAATTTAATTTAAGCGGCAAAGCATATCATTGGATGATAAATCTTACTTTTACACCAAATAAATTAACTCCTTTCAAACAACCAATTGTCTTTCACAAAAACTACTCACACACTTAATCCATATGCGCACAAACACAGTAATATAATTTTAAAACTCCAAATATCACAGAACGAATAATTACATAGAATCGTATTAAACAAAACGAATAAATACTCATATAAATTGACATCACTATACATGTACATATACAGTTGAATCTCACCTACATCTGTTGTGATTTAAAAATGTAAAAATTGTTTTTCAGACACGAAATAATCATTGTCTTGTAAGACAACATTTCTCTAATGTAATTGGCCTATATGCAAGTGAACTTTGGGTCAAACATTCAGAGAAACTTTATCTCCCATCTGCTGCCACTGGATATATTGGGTCCTTACAAACTCATCCCAGATGGCCTTGAAAAAATCATTCTCGGCAATATATCATATATATATATATCTCTAATTATTTCCAATAACAATCCTGTGTTGTTTTTAAAGTAGATATAGAACCAGAGACATATCTTTACTACAACACATATAAAACAAAGACCGTTTGTAACAATTACTGAGTGTGTTATGGACCAAGAGTGCCCGAGATTTCCCTGAACCCGCATGCTCAAAATATTTGTTGACAATGAAGCGATGTTGGGAACACGTGGTCAGAATCTTAAATTGACTAATTTGGCATGGAAACGACACAGACAAATATTGAGCGTCAACATGTGCTTCCTTGACAATCTTCATAAAGCTTTTCGGAAAGTTGATTTGCAATGGCCAGAATCATGGCAGATTCGTAGGAGCAGATACTTTGTAATTGTATTTATACACATTCATTTGTTCTTTTAACCACCAGGTTATTGGTTTGGGATGTCTATGAGATATTGCTTTGACTTTGAAATAACCAGAATTTTAACTCATTCAGTTTTGACATAAATAGATACACTGTATATATACTTAAAGGCTGTTTTCTGCCACACTCAACAGTCATATATTTTGGTAACAAGTTTTTAATGGTAAAGGAGAAAACCTGTGACAGTGTATCCCCAAAAAGACCACTGACCTGCCACAGCTGCAAACTTCATCACTTAATCAACTTAGAATCCAGTGGGGTTTTAAACCATAATGACTATTGACTAGAGTTCTTAAGATGAGAAACTTCATGATTCAAAACATTATACTCTGACAAATTTCCCACGGGGGCTCCCGTATGTATTTTAGTAAGCCTTATACATATAAAATTTAATTTCTAAGGCATTGCATATTCATATATATTTGTAATTGATTAATAATACCAACAAATTTATTTCTATAATCAACTATTTAGTATGTACGGTAATATTGCAAGATCAACATTGTAGGTCGTTCCTTTGGTCAGATATATTCCTACCCAGCCAATCGATGGAAGAAGAAAAAACGTTTGGCCTTTATGAATATTGAAAATAGAGCAACAAAAGTGGGTGATATCGAAACAGGAGATTCAGGTAATTTATTTCAGCTGGAGATGTCTCAATATTATAAATACCGTCATTTGACATACTTAACTGAAAAAAATTGTCACGGCAGAGTTGATAAAATCACTTTGAAATAAAAGTAGCTTTGTTGTCATAAATAAATTTAGGATTTGAATATAGAATAAATATTGGCCCCACTGTCAAGTAAAAGAAATAAAGACAGTGTAAACTGTGTCTTTTCAATAATTTTTTACACGTATGTACATGTACATACCAGTCAAGTGACCAGTTTCTCTGTGTTAGACCTAGAATTTTAGCCCATAATCCTGGAATTCCAAAGTTTGCCTTTGGGTCCCTGATTTTGTTAAGCACAAAATCAAGACAGAATACAACATGAATATTATTAACATTTAAGCACCAGAATATGAATTATTCTTGTTACAGTAAACCCTCTTTACAATGACCATGTTTGTTCCCATGTAGGAATGACGTTATATCGAATTTGTCACTGTAACAAATTTGATGTGGTGGGCATTTCATAGTTAGCTCCCTTGAGTATCATTTACACATATGCAGCGATAAAATGACGACAACAACAATATCTCTGTGAAAATATTTAATACTTCTTTTTTCACTTCTTACAATCATCATTGTAATAATTAGGCCCTAATTATCATTAACCACTAGATCTCCTCTTACTTGAAAAGTATAAATGATACCACTTTTTTTTACCTGCGCTTGGGATCATTATTTACACAAATTAAACACAAAAAGTCCATCATAGCGGTTCTTATTATTTTATTTAATACTATTTTCACCCTTTTAATTGTCACATTTATGCAAGTTAATCTTGTAAACATTGATGCACAATTGTTTTTTTGGTCACATATTGTAAATCGGTGATGTTGTAAAATGCACGGATCATGTACAAAATGACCGAATGTAATAGTATATCTACTGATTCTGAGTTAGATTCTTTATTGCTGAAAATTAAAAAAATGTCAAGATTGCTGATATAATTCTCTTTGTTATGTCATTGTAAATAGTTTATTTACACTGAGTTTTGTACATCTGTTCTCGGAATCTTATGTCGGAGTCGGATACTGAATATTCCATTGTAATGAGTACTTTTTATATACATGTACATCTGTTCCTGAGCAATTCTTGTCAGATACCAAATATTCTGTTATAATGAATGTCGTTGTAAAGTGGGTTCACAGTAATTGGGTTTCAAACTGCCAAAGACCAAAACAATCCCTCATTGTTATTAGAATGCTATATACAATCAAGTTTTGTGAGCAGCTTTTTCATGGTTCAAATTAATGTTAAACTAATGTAAAATTTGATCCATAATAATGTAAAGATATCAATATTGCAGACATGCACCAGATAAGCACAGTAGAAAATCCAGCCATGCGTAAAGAAGAGGAAGAGACAGATTTCAAGGCTGAGCCGAGTAAGGATATCTGGTATGATGAGTTTGATAACCTTAGTGAACCACCAGATGCTGGGGAAATGGTAGACGATCAGTCCGATATCAGTGACTATGAGGAGACATATATCAAAAAGCGGAAAAAGAAGGTATTGCAATATATAGTTCTTCCCTGACTTTACTCCCCTTATAACACCAAACTTGCATATCGTCACCATTTCTTGCAGAACAAATATCCTCCTTTATAATTCCCCATTATAATGCCAAACCCGCACAACACCATCTGCCACTGATTATCCAGTACAAAAGGTCATTTATGCATGTTAAATCCTTTATGTTCTTTTGTTTCATATAGTGAGTTGTAAAAATGGTATCATATACTGCAAAGAGTATAAATTTTAAAATGGCTGCACCTCAAAAACGATAAACTTGGATATATATTCAGGGCTTGTGTAGTGGAACTCAATGGAACTCTCTGCAGTTTTTGAAGTATGAAATTTAGAATGCAGCATGCTACATTTTTTTGCTTTGTTTAAATGGAATGGTGAATTTACTGAAAGTTAGGCACTCGGTACTGGAGTATATTTTCATGGGGAATGATACGATTGTTTACAATGGATGGCAAGTTTTGAGGATTTATCTACACATTTAAGATAGTCTATCTACTCAGGTCTACTGTCAATGTGATCAGGAAATAGTGGTTAATTGTTGGCAATTTCTGTAGAATGTTTGACCTATCTTATACTGCTGTGGTCTCTTACTGACCCATATCAACAAATCTTATCATGGTCTTTTTATGAGTAGCCATGAGTAATTAGCTTGTTTATCTTAATCGTGTTTTTTGCCACTCCTAACAATTTTTCAGTTATAGAGTAGTGGTCATTTTTATTCATGGAGAAGAAAAAGAAAACCTGGTTACAATATGTACCCAGGAAAAGACAAATTGACAAGGGTCTTCTGCGAGTGAAATGGAAATCATTCTCTCAAAATCAGCCTAGGTTCCAGTGGATCTTGACCCAATCTCACCTAGAGATAAAAAAGATGGTTTTAAACACAATGCTGTAACCTGGTTACAATGTACCCAGGAAAAGACCAGTGGTTTCTGCAAGTCTCTCACAAAACCAGCTTAGGTTCCAGCAGGGCTCAAACTCATCCTGTATAGAGGTAATAGACTTCAATATTTCAAACACAATGCTGTGACCACTCACCTCAGGAAGTAGCCATCAGTTACTAGTTAGTCAATAATGCAGATGTGAATTTTCTAATATTGAGGTTTTTCGCCTAGCTTTTATGGTTAATCGATATAGATATTTGATACTTCAGAAATAAGTTCCTTTGTAGGTTACTTTGGGTTCAGGCTGAGGTAGATTATGTTGATATGGTGATGATTACAAAGTACAACTTTATAAGTATCTACCACATAACCTGTAAGATGTATATTACCTAAACTGTGTGCCAATTTTGTATTTGATCTAGATTCACAGTTCTTTTGATCAGACACTTTGTCTTCTTGACACTGTTTTATAATTGAAATTCTGTTTGAGTTGATTTATACTATAACTATTCTATTTCTCTTTTAGACTGGAACAAAAAGTAGGAAGAAAAATGTTGACAAGGACAGTTTTATGTTGGAAGAGAAAGAGAAACCTTACTCTTGTGAAGGTAAGCACAGGAAGTATTATTTTTACAGCTAGATCATATGATGCATGTTGAAATATATCTTCATTTCTGGCTGTTGAAATATATTTCAAACTATTATTGTTCCATTATTGATTGATTTCATCATTGATACCATTATAGTGGAATAGAGTTATAAGACCAGTTTGATGTTGAATCCCTTTTTGTTCCTTAAGTTTGGGATTGAGTTAAGGATTGAATTAACATATAAGAAATTGATGTGCAATTTTGGTATGTTAAAAGATTTACAAGACATATATGCAAACACACGTTTCACGTTTGAAAGCATTGTGTATTAAAGAAGTTTTCACCCATTTGAAACAACAAGACTGTGACTGGATTGTTCAGGGATTGGTAGAAAGGTTTGACCACAAGTCTTTGTTACTTGTGATTAGTGTATGATATTTGTTGTTCAACAGTTGAAGGATAAATAGGTTGACTTATTTGCAGTACTAATTGCATGTGGAATTAAGACTAATCATTTGATGTCTTGTATAGTTGTTAGTCATATGGAATTAAGACTAATCATTTGACGTCTTGTATAGTCATGTGGAATCAAGACTAATCATTTGACGTCTTGTATAGTCGTTAGTCATGTGGAATTAAGACTAATCATTTGACGTCTTGTATAGTCGTTAGTCATATGGAATTAAGACTAATCATTTGACGTCTTGTTTAGTCATGTGGAATTAAGATTAATCATTTGACGTCTTGTTTAGTCATGTGGAATTAGGACTAATCATTTGAAGTCTTGTTTAGTCATGTGGAATTAAGACAAATCATTTGATGTCTTGTTTATTCACGTGGAATTAAGAGATTATTCATTTGATGTTTTGAGTAGTCATAGTCTTGATTTGATCAGATTCAGTCATGCCATGTTCCAGGGTTGTTCAGCAGAGTTCGATATACAGATAACATTTTGTAACAAGATATTGTCTCACGCCTCTTTCTTTTTCTCTCTACATTTATTATACAGTAATGGAGAAGATAAATAGAGTTTACATACATTTCAGTCCCAGTGTCAATTACATAACCAATCAGGAATAGTTGCATCCACTCACAGTTATGGTTTAACTTTTCATGTCGATTGATTGTGCCATTATCTGTTGGTAGTCTTATCCTATCACGAGATATTACAGGAAAAATATCATTACTCGCTGTAATCCAAAAACATCATCACCACTGCCGACACACATTTTTCTATACCTACAACAGTGGAGTGTTTGAAATTTTTTATATTTGCTTCCCTCAGTTTATTCATTTATCCATTCCCTTAATATTTAGTTCTAAGATATACTGACTGAAGTTATAGAAATATAAACTTTCAACTCATTTAAAAATATGTCAGAAGTGTATCAATAAAAATACATGTATATCCTTAATTTGATATGGATTTGTTTAAAGGTCTCCAACTTTTGAAGTGGGTACTGTAGCCATACTTTTTTGTTTGTTTGCTCAAGACCAACTTTAGAGTCACATTCTGGGGAGAAATGTAAGAAATAAACTTTTTTGTATGCATTTAATGTTTATTCGCATATACTTTTGTTGAAGTTACAGTAGAAATTCGATGAGTTGAAGTTCAAGAAATCAGCTAAAAAAGTTCGAAACATTTGGACTTTGACTCATGGATGGTAACAAAGAATCAGTTTCAGTTTGATTGTTTGTTTGTTTAGTGTTGTTTAACATCCCACTCAAGAATCTTCAAATTTTGACCTATGCTCGGCACTTACGGCCATTGAGCAGTGAGGGTTCTTTAACGTGCTGACACCTACTGGGACACAGGACCTCAAGTTTTACTGTCTCATCCGAAGGACAGGAAACCAACCTGCCACGGGTTGGACTAGAACTCACGACCTCATGATCAAGAGTTGAGAGCGCTACCGACTGAGCCAGGCCAGCTCTTTTGTTTCAGAGGTTTTATAATGTGTATAGGACTGCATCAAAATCATTTAAGACTTATACATTCATTATAATTAATCATTAGTGCTAAATTTAACTTAATGTTTGTGAAATTGAAACACTGAGGGGTTATTAGAAGGATAATAATTATCATGGTGTGATTTTGTACAAATGTTAAATTTATTCAAAACAGTAAGAGATTCGACTCATAAAAGTTCGACTCATCGAAGTTCTACTGTATATACTAATTAATCAGTTAGCTGATCACAGGAAATACCCAGCGTGCTGATCTAATAATAACCTCTTAAAATAGTATTGAATTGAGGAGACATAGAAAACAAGGCATGGAAAACAAAACAAACTGTCAGTGATAATTAGCCTATTCGAGATTCAGCACATCATGTACAGATCTACATAGATCTTACATCAGCATATGTTGCTTCAATTAAACAGGTCATACATTTGGCAGAAATTCTGTCCCCAATCTAAGCAATTTTGTTAGGTAAATCAGTTGGCATCTTCATACTCGTAGCAAGACGGACCATGCAGTGACACAATTTCACTGCAACATGTTGATCTGTTTAACTAAATATTTCTCATCACAGCTGTCAGAAATTTGATCAGTTGCTTATCTGTTATTTTTATTAATCTGTTGGCATAAAGTTGTGCCACCACATAATTGCAACTGTTTGAAGTGTGAATTCCAGGTACCGGTACTCACTTTTGTATACATATGGTATCCTGACTCCATTATGTATTCCTGATGTTCTTGCTGAATGGCTGATGGTAAAGCGGTCAAAGCATTTGACATACCATATAAGGAAAATGTCTACTACTCTTTTAGACTGTCAGCCAATCATATCTGAAGTGTAGTAAGGAATCTTTATTTGGAATGGCTCATCTTTTACTGAAGTAAATTTAGAGATTTTTTATGGAATTCCCAAGAAAATGTCAAACGTTACAATAACTTTCCCAGATTGTGATTTCATCCCCAGAATGTGGCTTTAAGATAATAAAAAGCATATATTACACATCTGAATTTTGCAGGTTTTTCAGACAATTTTGTCTCCTTTATAGATAGATATATAGTAATACATCACCATCAAATAGTAACATGGTACCATATTTGTTGTTAACTAAGGGAATATCATATTTTATTTCAAAAGAAATGATTGATACCCTTTAGCTTGATTTTCCAGCATGACAGTATACAGGTTGATGGCCTTATTTTATGCCTTATATCATGTATCTTGAGCATAGTGTATAATGGTTGAACAGCTGGGGCTTCTTCAGGACAGTATGGCTGTTGTTATATGCATGTATATATTTACAGTTTCCTTGGAAACATGAAAACTATATGGGCCAAGTTGTTTATATAATTTTTCGTATATTTACAGTCCTGCCATAACTTGTGTTTGATCTTAGTCATACTATAATTGTATGTTTACTTTAATTATTTGGATAATTTTGTTCTAGCCTGTGGTTTAACTGCTGATACATTTTAAATTCTTCCACAATGACATACATGTAGATCGTATATACTGGTGTCTGGATGTTGTCTGTATTGGAGTAGTATTTGGTTATTACATTGGGTCTGGACAAGGTTAAGTTAAGTTTGCAAAGTCCCTGAGGAGAAGAAAATCCAATACTCAGCAAATCGATAGATAAAAGATCTACACAAATAAGAACTCACTTCAAAATGAGAAAAGCATCTACAATTGTTTTATCACATTATATATGACATAAGTTTCACTCCATCCCAACAAAGAAAGATGATTAATAATTATATAAAGCACTTGATCCTCAATTTAATGTAAAAATTAATTAAGATTAAATAAAAATTTTGATAAAAGATTTTCTCATTTCTGAAGTGAGCTGAGTGGATATTTAATTACACAACATGAAACATAATCAGTTATCTACACTCTACATATAGGTACATTCTGTATAAGTTAGTAGGTAAGAAGTGTAAGTAAATCCCATCAAGAAATATGATCGGTTCTACCTAATACATGTATGTCCTATATGGCCACTAATTATACTTAATCTTACACATGAGATGATCAGCACAATTTCATCACATGATATCAGTTCCTACTAACAATGAATTATATATTAATCCCAAGTCTAAAATACATATGATATCAGTAACATCATTAAATAACACACAGGTACCAAGTTTATGGTACACAATGATAGCAGAACTAATGCTAATACATACATTAGTACCAAGTTTATGGTACACAATGATAGCAGAACTAATGCTAATACATACATTAGTACCAAGTTTATGGTACACAATGATAGCAGAACTATTGCTAATACATACATTAGTACCAAGTTTATGGTACACATTGATAGCAGAACTATTGCTAATACATACATTAGTACCAAGTTTATGGTACACAATGATAGCAGAACTAATGCTAATACATACATTAGTACCAAGTTTATGGTACACAATGATAGCAGAACTATTGCTAATACATACATTAGTACCAAGTTTATGGTACACAATGATAGCAGAACTATTGCTAATACCATTTATGGTACACATTGATAGCAGAACTAATGCTAAATTACACATTAGTACCAAGAGTCTAGTACACAATGATAGCAAGACTAATGCTAAAGTAGCACATACATTACACATTAGTACAAGTTTATGGTACACACAATGACTCTGTAGAACTATTGCTAATACATACATTAGTACCAAGAGTCTAGTACACAATGATAGCAAGACTAATGCTCAAAGTAAGCAGGACTAATGCTAAATTACACATTAGTACCTAGTCTGATGGTACACACGATAGTACACATGACTAGTGCCACTCTGTACAGTTACTGTACAATGATGTTGATGCCAACCCTATAGTACAAATGATTTAGTGCCAACCTAGTATTACACATAATGTTAGTGCCAACCCTGTATTACAAATGATGTTAGTGCCAACCCTAAGTACACATGATGTTAGTGCCAACCCTATAGTACACATGATGTTAGTGCCAACCCTATAGTACACATGATGCTAGGCCATAGTACACATGATGTTAGTGCTATAGTACACATGATGTTAGTGCCATAGTACACATGATGTTAGTGCCAACCCTATAGTACAAATGATGTTAGTGCCAATCCAGTAGTACACATGATGTTAGTGCCAATCCTATTGTACACATGATGTTAGTGCCAACCCTATAGTACACATGATGTTAGTGCCAACCCTATAGTACACATGATGTTAGTGCCAATCCTATAGTACACATGATGTTAGTGCAAACCCTATAGTACACATGATGTTAGTGCCAACCCTATAGTACAAATGATGTTAGTGCCAATCCAGTAGTACACATGATGTTAGTATCAAATGTTTAGTACACATGATGATAGTATGAAACTTACAATACACATGATGTTAGTACCAAATGTTTAGTACACATGAATATAGTACCAAACTTACAGAACACATAAAGATAGTACCAAACTTACAGAACACATAAAGATAGTACCAAACAAACAGTACACATGGCATAAGTTTGGTTATAGGTTTCCTTTTAACTGTCTTATTGATGTTTAGATTACAATTCACATTGTATTTGTACACATTCTGTACATCCATATATCTCATACTTATAATTTGAAAGAATAAATCAGATATTCTTACCAATTTGAGTCAATATTACCTTCTTTTCAGGTATTTGTTATGAAATTTCTTTGGGCTATTTTAGAGAAGAGTTTAATTTTGTTATTTGGAAATATAAAAGGGAACCATGGGGAAAAAAATTCCAGGAATTTGTCAGAAATTTCATATTATATGTTGCTATGATGAATGATGGAAATAAACAATTTCTGCAGTGATAGATAGTATTTGGAGACCATAATCTCTTAAGATTTATAAACAGGAACAAACCCAATCCAGACTGAAAGATATTGGGTTGTATGTCTTCATGGCCCAGGTAATTCATGTTATATGACCCTTCATATTGAAAATACGATCTGAAGACAAATCTTGTACAATACTTATAGTCAATATATTTGGTCATCTTGACTGCTGATCTTTAATTTTTGCCGGACAGCTTGTGGTGCTCGTTACAAGACTCGACCAGGTCTTCAATACCATTACAATCATTTCCATAATGGCATGATTGAGGAAGACAGTGTGCCATCACCAAAACCCCCAACCCGAACATCTGGACGTAATGGTTTGTATTCTCTTCTTGTTGTCATTACGGTGTTGTGGGCTGGTGTAGCGCTGTTATTACTAATCTTTGCACAGCTATCTAACTGATCAGAGGTTTTATGTTACTATATGTGAAAAAAATTCTGGGACATATCAAGGAATTCTGGGATATATCTTCAATTAATTCTTGTTTTGCCTATTTTTGTGCATTATAACATCTGTTGCTTTATTATCAGATTATATTGCTTTTATACGGTGTATTGCACATTAGCGTCTGATGTGATTTCTACGTCTGCCTTTTTCCGCTTTATTATTTGTATACTTCATGTATAAACACAATTATATAAATGCATCTGTGGTGTGCTTGTTCTGTTTTTGTTTATTTATTTTGGTAATCTGCATGTTTACTTATAACACACATTGTCTATATAAAGATAATTGTGTACCGGTACAAGAGTGCATAATTGTGTGTATCTGTATGTAATAGAGAGTATGGAAAATTTGCCTTGTTTTAATTATGATTAACTTTTCAATGTGTATGTAAGTGTGCAATCTTTATTATGTGTATAAGATATCTTAGCATATCTATAGTTATAATAATAATCTAAGAGAGAATTTTATCTTCCCCCAAAGTTTCACAGCAGAACATAACAATCTATAGTTATACAAGTTATAAGAATAACCTAAGTGATAATTTTATCTATCTCCAAGTTCTGCTGTAGAAATTTATCTGCTCCTAAGTGATATATATACAGTAGAATTTTATCAACTTCCAAATTCTTCAGTAGACAAAATTGCATGCGTTCATAATTGAGTTTGTTTTTCTTGGCCATATCTAAGTTATTTCTCCACCTAAATTCCCCATACTTAAAATAGGTAAGAATATCGAGTGTTGCATACAAAAATTGTACTCCTACCGACATTATTTTGAGTTATTTCCGTTTGTTGATTTATTTGTCCAGGGTCATATCTAAGTTATTACTTCACCTATCCCACCTCAACACAAGCCCCCTGATATTTGGTACAGGTATATACATCTTTTAAAAGAAGACAGATGTTGCATACAAAAATTGCACTTCTACCACTTGTATTTAAGAGTTGATTTTATTTGTCAGTTTGTCTAGACCATATCTTCCTAATTTCTTCACCTAGGCTCCCCATAATTTGATAATCGAGTATTAAAACATAAATTTTTGTAAAAACAAAGTTTTGACCTTATATCATGACAATCTGTGATTGTGAAATTCTCCTGTACCAAGCATATCTCCTCCATGATATATTTACATGGCAATTTTGTAAGTATTCAAATATTCACCATATTTGTTTGGGAATATGTAAATGTATGTTTCAACTTCAGCATATAGCTGAAATGAATGTTCAAATATTTCCAATTGAATTTTCTGGAGTGGAAATCTGAAATCAAGAATATTTCTTACTATAAAAATTGAACTCAAGTTTTTGTTTTGTGAAAGACCCTGCCGAATAGGTGAAATCGTGAATAGTCTTTTTTGTGTATTTGTACATATTGCAGAATGCATGTTGGTGTTGCATATATTACATGTTTGTAATATCACCTATGCTGTGTGATGCCAGTAATACATAATGGTAACATACATGATCATTTTGATTGGTTTAATGCATCTTAAATATTGCAAATTGACCTTGTTTATTGGGTCATTGTTAACAAATATTGGTATTAACTGATAAACAGAAGAGTTATTTAATCATTAATATTGTGTTCATAGTGATACATTAAATAGTTTTTTGTAATAATGTAGATGTGAATGATAATACATATACAGTCGAACTTTGATGAGTCGAAGTTCAAGGGACCACCTGGAAAAGTTCAAAACATTGGGACTTCAACTTCTGGATGGTAACTGAGAACCATATGTTTTTAGTTTCAGAGGTTCTATCAAGTGTCTATGACTGTTTAGTAACCTTTTTTAGACATGTACATTCATTATGATTAATAATTAGTGCTAAATTTAACTAAATTTTCGTGAAATTAAAACATTGCGTGTTTATGAGAAGGAGTAAAATGATTATGGGTCGATTTCATACACATGCAAATTGACTTCGAATTATATGTAGGAATTTTCGTTGTTTTTATAGAAATGAGCCTAAATATTTATTGGAAACATTGAGAAATTTGACTCATAAAAGTGCGAATTAAAAATGTTTGTAGGTAGCGTTAAATAACAAAATTATTCGGG
This sequence comes from Atrina japonica, assembly GCA_030159075.1. Taxonomy (NCBI): domain Eukaryota; kingdom Metazoa; phylum Mollusca; class Bivalvia; order Pterioida; family Pinnidae; genus Atrina; species Atrina japonica. The sequence goes on from BROG01000115.1 coordinate 459,698, forward strand.
ACTTTGTGAATAGTTCGAAACATCGAGAAATTCAGCTCATTGAAATTCAACTCATCAAAGTTCTTCTGTATATAAGAATGGTAATAAATAGTAAAACCTAAACTATAACTGCTTAATATGACTGCCTCAGCTCTATATTTATTTGTGTAAATTTTTATGTTGAATTTTCTCCTATTTTGTACTATTTCAATCTTAGCATTTTCTTAGTAAGTTTAAATGTCAGAAAACAAATATAGCTCATAATAGTGATATAGGATTTATGCTTCTTTATCTTTTTTGTTGCTGAATTAATAGAACTCTAATTAAAGGCATACAAGCTGTCAAAATGGATATTTTTATTTGTATTGAAAGTTTCAAATATTTGAGGCTTTATAAAATATAATTTTTGTGAAAAATCCTGGGATGAAAAAACTTATAATGTCATTATATGTGAAAAGAAATCAAATGTGAATAATTGGCGAGTTTACATTTATATTCTTACGTCAATGGCAGAAATATCAATCGTCGAGGTATTGTATGTTAAAATTTTCTACAGCAACATATCTTTTTAGCCTTTTTTAATTAAAGTTTTGGTCTAATCCCAGGATATTTTTTTTATCAAAATGACAGCTTATATACCTTTAAAATCACATAATATTGCTTTTGTTAAACTTTCACTTACAATTTTAGCGCAAATCATTCCAGAACGCTCAAGGATTAAGTACAGTAAAGGTATTAATTTTAATTTCTCTGATTTTTTATTTTGTTTTAACATTCTGTCTTTATTTCTTCTTCAAAGTAAAAAGAGTCGAGGTTAGCAGATTTAGAGTTTTTCTGTTATTTTGATTTTCTTGTTTATCTTCCAGCTGCCTCCAAATCCAGTGATGGTAAAGTCTCGGCTAACAATTACTGTGACTTCTGTTTGGGAGACTCAGCTGAAAACAAGAAATCTAACCAACCTGAAGAACTGGTGTCATGTAGTGATTGTGGTAGATCAGGTATGTATTCATGGTCAATATACATGTAGGCAGATCCAGGGTTTTGGTTTTCAACACTGGAATAGTGCCAGGTCCCTAACATTGGGGGAAATAGCACAATTTAGGTACTAATTGGGGAAAGAATCTGAATTGAAAATTTGAACACTATGTCAACAGATTTACTGATTAGTTAAAATTCAATCTCTCTTGTTGACTCTATCAATAAGATTTTTCATTATGGCAGGAAATAACCAAATTTTTGTGCAGATTGTCAGTTAGTTTGATACATGTACTATGTTTTGAGGCATTTATTCAATTTGTTCAGTTAATTTTGGGGGAAGGGATAAGGGTTATAATTTGCTACTGGGACAGACCCAATTTAGCCTTCTGAAAAAACCCACTGATATCTGATGTGTATTTTAAAGTCATGATCAGTATTTACAAAGCTTGAAAGGGAAATTGGAATCTGTCTATAAATTAGCATTAGCAGGTGTTTCAATGGACATGGTATTATTTCATACAAAACTGATTGACTTTTGTATACAAAGATACATAAGACAGTTGTTAGAAATTATCTTAAGATCCATGTGACAAAGGTCATTGGGCAAAGGTTAAAGTCACCGGTACATAAACCCTTGGCCTTTTTGTTAAAGTGATTTTTACCACCATGTTTTTTAGAAAGGTAACAAATATATACTGAAATTTGATGCATTTTCATATGTAGCGGAGTATGGCATTGTTATTACTTAAAAGTTTGACACGACATTTGTCAACAATTTTTTTTTTGTCTTTTTAAAGGGCATCCAACATGCCTACAGTTTACAGCAAATATGATCATCTCTGTGAAGAAGTACCCATGGCAGTGTATTGAATGTAAATCTTGTGGCTTGTGTGGAACTTCAGATAATGATGTAAGTTCAAATCAGAAAATCAAAATACTATATGAACAGTGTCTAACAACAAAATTAATTTGAACAAGAAAGGCTTTAATTCTGTTTTTGTTTGTTATTCACTTGAAATATATCCATTTTAATTTTGCAGAGAAAAATAATGATAAGACTGTTGTAAAGAAAATTTGAAATCTGTCTGAGGCAATTAATGTGGATTTAGAGCACAGCATACATTTACAATGGTATTAGCTTGCATTTAGGCAATTTGGAAAACTTTTCTGAAAACTTCGGAAAACTTATTTTAAATCCATTTATGGCCATATTTATATGGTTTACACATATTTTGTATTTTACAAACAGTTTTGTGTGGTTTATACACTCAATTTTTTGTTTTTACTTAAATTTTTCTGTGTTGCAGGACCAGTTGCTGTTTTGTGACGATTGTGATCGTGGTTACCACATGTACTGTTTAAATCCTCCACTGTCGGAGCCACCAGAAGGTATTTCATTTATTATGTCTCCCCTTTGTAGAAAGGAGACATATTGTTGTTGTTGTATTTCTTGTTAGCCCACCATCAACAGATGGCCCTGCATCCGTGGTCTGTCCGTCAGTTGTCCATCCCTATTTCACAGAAAGGACTGAAGGGATCTCCTTAAAATTTGACAAGAAGGTTCCCTTGAGGTCTAGTTTTGCATATTACATATCCAGATAGATTGGAATCCAACATGGCCAACAGGGGTCCATTTTTGATTTTTACCAAAGTAAGATTGTTACCGCTATTTCTCTGAAAGGACAGTAGGGATCTCCTTGAAATTGGACATGAAGGTTCCCCTTGAGGTCAAGTTGTGCATATTACATTTTCAGAGAGTTCGGAATCCAACATGGTTGACAGGTGGCCATCTTGGATTTTGACCATAGGAAGTTTGTTACTGCTATTTTTCAGAAAGGATGGAAGGTATCTCCTTGAAATTTGACATGAAGGTGACCATTAAGGTATTATTGTGCATATGACATTTTCAGAGAGATTTGTATCCAACATGGCTGACAGGCAGCCATCTTGGATTTTGACCACAGGATGTTTGTTACCGCTACTTCTCAGAAAGTACTGAAGGAATCTACCTGAAATTTGACATAAAGGTTCCCCTTGAGGTGTAGTTGTGCATATTACATTTTCAAAGAGATCGGAATCCATCTTGGATTTCGAAATGGATTATGAATGTTCCCCCTGAGGTCTAGATGTGCATATTACATTTTCAGAGAGATCATAATCGAAGATGGACACCTGTCGGCCATGTTGAATTCCATTCTCTCTTAAAATGTAATATGTTCAGTTCAAGTTCAGTTTCAGTAATCTTGTGAAAAAGTATTTCACAGAAATATGGATTTAAGTTCAAATTCAATGTTGAGCCACAAAATAAGAGAAAAGAAGAGAAAAGAATTGTCTGTCATAGATCAGACATAGAACATTCCATGGTGGGCACCAAGATACCTCTGGGATCTCTTGTTATTCTTCTTCTCAATGAAGCTTGTCCTGGCCATAATATTTTTGCCTTTTGACCTAAGATTATATCCTTTGGCATGTAGGTGTATAACCATGAGGCAGATGTCGCGTACCATCTTGACCTCCATTTGACCTTGATATTTGACCTCAAAGTCAAATTATGTCTCAAATTATAGTATTTCCTGTCCTAGCCATAACTTTTTATGGAATATACACACTTGCATGTAGGTGTATAACCATGAGACGATGTGTTGCAGTCAATCATGACCTACATTTGACTTAGACTTTTGGCATCAAGATCAAATGATAACTAAAATTGTAGTATTTCCATGTCCAACTTGTAACTTTTTTGTCTTTTGACCAAAGGTTATATACATCCTTTCATATATAGGTGTATCACCATGAGGTGTTGTGATGTACCATCATGTGCTCCATTTTGATAATTCCTCATTCTTTGTGACAAAGAAAATTTGAATGAAGTATATGTCCAATACTTAAGGAGGGGGGGGGGGGGGTTAAAATATTTCTTCGTTAAGGTAGGTTCATTGCCTGAGGTAGTCAGGATTAAACTAGGATATAGTGAAGGGGAAACATATGTTTTTAGTTCATGAAATAGTTCTTCCTGGTTTAATTTTATCCTCGGACATTACTTTTTATGTTATTATTGTAAATTTTGTTTTTATGTACAATTAGATAAAATTTTGTGATGTAAATCATAATAACTCTATATTAAATTTTAAAGCCATATTCCAGGGACATTACTGTAATTTTTGCAACGTTATTGTAATTTTTGAAGTTTTCTTTAGAAAACCACTCCTAACCGAAGAAAACGAATTTTTAAAAAAAAATTTGATGTATTAATGTTGTTATTTTTGAGGATTTCCTTAGGAATTCTTAAATTCTTTTTTGTAAATGAAAATGTAAATTTTAGAGTGTCACTACGTGACTGCATACACCTGACCAGTGATCGAGAAGCTATATGGTAACCGCAACAGATGTGAAGGCTTATGTACTTTATTTCAAATACATTTCTCTTCATTTTTATGCGAGATATTTCTACAATTAATCCCCACAAATATCTTGCAGTTGGGCAAAAATAGAAGAGATAGAACATTAATCTGTGATTTGTTTTCTTGTCCTAGTTTACTCCAGAAAAATTAATCCTTCTAAATAAAACTACATTCAAGCTGCCATTATCTGGGACAGTTTTTCTGCAGTAAATTACATTAAAGAAAATAATATCAGAAATAAAGCCATACTCTACCTATCTACTTATTATGACTGAACTAAAATTTTAGAAATATAAAATATGATTTTGCCATATTTTTCTTTCATTCATCTATAAAAACATTAATTTCTTTCTTTTTATTGTTCTCAGGTAATTGGAGCTGTCATTTGTGCATTGAGGAGTTTCATGGTGGCAGAAAACCTGAGGGGATGCAGTGATTCCCCAATTCAAAAACTAGCTTCATTTTTGTTATTCATAAAAACAGTTTGCTTGTAGACCAATATCACTTACATTTTTGTCTACTTTTTACTCAGGCTGGTACTGTGTTAGTACAACTTTAAGTGAATCATATGATTTTATGACCAAAAATGTGTTCAACAGAATCCACAATTTTTTTGTTCCAATTACTGTCATAAAGAAACACTCATCTACACAGTGTACCAAAATACAACTTACAGCTGTATATAGCTATTTTTGTACATGTTCACCATTATATGCAGTATTGTAGATTGTGTTTATATCACTTTATCATTGTTTCATTTTGTTATTATACATTTTTATTTGAAAATAGTAAAACATAAATGTAATCTTGTTTTGTACTTTATTTTTTGCTGGGCCAGAAGTCAACATATTTACTCAATAGTCCAATATTTATTTATTTTGTAAAAATTCTGGATCTGTCTGAATAGGAAACACATTATTTTTTCATCATTCACATCACGCTTGTGATTTTCCTGTGAAAAATGAAAAAAATATGTCGAGTATCTTAATCAAAATTTCAAGTACATACTGTAAACATGGACATTTCTACCTGTTGTTTATTGTGCAATTTTCTAATGCAAACCATACTTGCGGGTTTTTTTATGCAATGTCACACCTTACTATGAGCAGTCCTAGTTTAAACTTTATTTATTTGACAATGATTGAGTAATAAGTTATGTCAACTTATATCAATATCTCTCAATGGCCTTGATATTGGCATGTGGAGGCATTTGCTGTGGAAGGAAACCAGAGTACCTGGAGAAAAGCCATGTGTCCGACTTAGCTACCACCATACCACCTCACATACTCCCCTGTCAAATCCAAGGATCGAACCTGGGACGCAGTTGTGAGAAGCAAGTGTGCTAACCATTGCCCTACTGAAACACCCATATATAACGATAACTCTTAGTACAACTGTGGGACTGGTATGTGTGGGTAATTCACATGAAAACCTCTTCCCTGGGTATTAAGTGTAAATTACCTCACACGTAAATTTCCAGATTTACAGTACTCAAACAATTTCTAAATAAGTTTTCTTCAAATCAGCAATAGTTTTCATCATTATTTACAATTGTATGACATCAATACACAAATATGTACAGTTGCAGCATGAAATCTTGGTGTCTTTGCCTCAAAATCATGAAAAGCTTAGTTAAGCTTGAGTAGAGTAAATTTGAAGAATTCAGGCTCTGGTGTGTTATATGTAAATTCCCTGAATCCCATGTAAAATCCAATTGTGGTAATTATTAGTTGTCGGTACCTGAAGTTGAAGGGCTGAGTAGTTAGAGCATCAAGCTTGGAACCTTGAAGTCTCTCACTTCTGGTCAGCGCAGGTTCACGCTGGAACCTAAGCTAATTTTTGTGATAAAGTTTGCCATTTTATTTGTGGAAGGCTGGTGGTCTCTTCCTGGATACATTGTAACCAGGTTCTCTCCTTCACCAATAAAAATTGGCTGCCACCATATAACTGAAAAATTGTTGAGTGTGGCGTAAAACACCATTCAAATTCAAAACCTAACACTGAAACCTCACAGAACATAAGTTTTGTCTTCATCCAATAGACAGTCTGTCTTGTCTGCTTAAAGTTCCAGATAATGTTAAGTACTCTTCATTCACTTACTAAAGGTGCCACAGGTACTGGACATGTATTGACTCATCAATTCTCCGCATAAATGTTTGCTTCTTCAGCTTTGCAGTTTTGATTACTTTCAGTGGTGCAGAAGCTAGAGCATTCTTCTCACAAATGGAAATACTCAACTTTCCTGTTCTGGTTCTACAAAAGATTGATTTATGTATGGTTTCTTTGCCAATTTTGACATAAGAAGTGAAAACCAACGATCTTTCAGATAAGACTTTGGAGGTCTCCTGTCACAATAGGCATGGCATGTTTAACAATATCACTTTGATATTAGTCTATAGCACAAGTCAAAATTTGAGACACTTCACCTACAGTTGAGGTATATCTCTTTTTAAGTGACTTTTTATGCTCCCGGCCTGAAAGGTCTGTCGGGGGCATCTAGTGTTTGGATTGTCTGTATATCTGTCTGTCCGTAATTCCATCCTGCTTACATATAAAGTATACACATTATTTGCCAGCATAGAAATTTGTTGTGGCCAGGGGCATTTGTGTTTCACAAACACATTTTGTTGGTTAAATGTAAAACAGCAATAAATCAAACAAATTTGTTATGTTTTTATTGTAAAATTTTACTCTCTCATGGCATTGTGTCAATTTCTTTTAATATATCTCTTACACCTATATATGAGGACAGATTTATAATGAAAATACTACAGTGAAAAAAGAGGTCTTAAAATCTCCCATACAAAGGTAGAGCAAGCTCCTCAGTAAAAACAAATATAAGCAAACATTTTTTTGTACAATGAACTAAAAAATGGATGAACACATTGTCTAATATTTCATTTTAGAAGGAGCATAAACTGACTAGCTAATATTTCCCTGTTTATTGAACAGATGCTCCAATATTTTAGTGTGTAGCAGCTAATGAACAAGATTCTTCATTAATTCTCACCTGTAATTAGTTTATATCAGAGTATAACTATCAGGTGACTATAAAAAGGATCCCCAACTTCAGAACAAAATTGTCAAATATTTTACTAGATACAACAATGTACAACAAAATTCTCCTGCATCTTGACGTACAACTTCACAAAAAATGTTCTCCATCTTCATTACAAGAATAAACTCACCTATAGCAGGTGTCCCAGGACTTCACTGTATAACTAGTAGTTGGCTAAGCATGTTCTCCAACTTCATTACAATAATAAACACAAATAACAGGTGCCCCTATATTACTCTGTACAACTTCCAGTTGACTAAACATGTTCTCCAACTTCATTACAACAATAAACACACATAACAGGTGCCACCGGTATTACACTGTACAACTTCCAGATGATTCAGTATGTTCTCCAACTTCATTACAATAATAAACACACATAACAGGTGCCCCCAATATTACACTGTACAACTAACAGTTGACCAAACATGTTCTCCAACTTCATTACAATAATAAACACACATAACAGGTGCCCCTAGTATTACACTGGACAACTAGCAGTTGACCAAACATGTTCTCCCACTTCATTACAATAATAAACACACATAACAGGTGCCCCCAGTATTACACTGTACAACTAGCAGTTGACCAAACATGTTCTCCCACTTCATTACAATAATAAACACACATAACAGGTGCTTCCCGGTATTACACTGTACAACTTCCAGTTGACTACACATGTTCTTTACATCTTGGGTGTTTTTGAAGAGGTGTTTGCTGGTTGGATGGTATCAAGATTCATCAGAGTTTATCTGCATCAATAAGAAATCCTGCAAACCTGTCACATGGATCACCTCCTAAAACAAGAAAGAAGAGTTCATGATACATAGATTAACTGAATTTATATGTAGAATATACTGTACTGTTTTAAAGATACTTACACAAAACTACACGTTTCTGTTTGTTTTATTATTAGACTTCACGGGATCATTGTAGAGGACTTCCACCAAAACCAACTTGATGATACAGGTACAATCATTTGTGTGGTTTTGTATTTATTACATGCCCTTATTTATCAAATTATGTACACAAATTTGTGTATTGAACACTAAATATAACTGTATGATTACACATGCATGTAATAAATGTTTATATTGCGTTTTATGCCAATCAACAATTTTTCAGTTATAAGGTGGCAGCTAGATTTTTAATGGTGGTGGTGAGAACCCGGTTACAATATACAGTAAAAACATTGATGAGTCGAGGTTCAAGAGACGTACCACCTAGAGAAGTTCAAAACATTGGGACTTAGACTCATGGATAGTAGCCTATAACCAAGAATCATTCATTTTTAGTTTCAGAGGTTCTATAGGGTGTATATGACTGATTCGTAACCATTTAAGACATTGTGCTTAATTTTCATGAAATTTAAACATTGAGAGTTTATGAGAAGAAGAAAAATTACCATGGAGCAATTTTGCACAAATGTAAATTTTGACTTTGTAGAAATTTTTGTTGTTTTTATAAAATGGGCCCATAAACATTTTCGACACATCAAGAAATTTGGCTCATAAAAGTTTAAATTATGAAATGTTGATAAGTAGCATTATTATTTGAGACTTTGTCAATAGTTTGAAACATCGAGAAATTCAACTCATTGAAGTTCAACTCAACGAAGTTCTACTGTACCTGGGAACCGACCACCGGCATTCTGCAAATAAACTGGCAAACTTCAACATAAAATCAGCTTAGGTTCCAGTGGGGCTCAAACCTGCACTGATCAGGGGGAAAGAGACTTCATGATTTAAGCGTAATGCTCTAACCACTCGGCCACAAAGGTCCCCAGATCTTCATGCTCAGTGAAATGTATTTGAGGTACCACTGTAAACATACAAATGTTACCTTGATTGTTGTGTCTCTGTGTCGAATTTTGATCACCCCAGTCTCTGTAGTTTGGCTATCTATTACAACTGTAAATGGTATTCCTAGTTCATCATTCCTGAAAATCAAAAGATGGAATCAATTGAAGTAACAATACGTAATATATGGGTGACAAGTATGTAAATACACTAGCACTTTAAGTACTATATGATAAAAAAGTTAGAATGAAGTTTCTACAAGCATCTTAGTTATGGCTGCTACTTAAGTCAGAAAATGTACTGAATGTGTATTCTATAAAAATATGAACTGAAACTTTTAACATATATACAGTAACATACCTAAGAAACTGCTGTTGTAGTGAGGAGTCTGTGCTACTGACATCCACTGTACTTATCCCAACATCCTGTAATGTCTTACTGATGTGGTCCATAATCACTTGCATGTCTCTTGTCATATTCTCACTGGTTGCAATGGAAACATCATATGGTGCAAATGAAGCATGCAGGTGAAGAAGCTGAAAAAAGAAACAATATTGGATATTACACTAGGTTTGTTTTAACACTGGACTATTCTAATCAAAATTTACTGCAAATGTTTTGGGACTTCAATTTGTTTAGTCTTTCAAGATTTTTTTCACTCCCAATTGTGGAAAGTTAAAACCAGTAAACTTTTAAGCACAAAAACAATTCAGAATCCATATCCACAAGCCTAACCAAGTGCTACATACTGAGAATCAATTCATCATTAAACAATGCAAATTAATAAAAATTCCTTAACTTTGGCAAATATTGTAGAATTTTGGTCAGAACAAAACTTATCCTAGATCTTATTGATATAGAGCAACAAATCAAATATTGTTCAAATTTAAACTTTAACTCATTAACCCCTGAAAAACAATGAATTCTTCTGTAAATCAATGACTTAGACTAGTCCAAATGTGTCTTTAGGGGTGAATGAGATCAAGAAACCAAGATACTGCACATGGACAAACAGATGGTCCAAAATCATTATACCCCAAATCTTTGATCTTGATGGGTATAGATTTCAGAATGTCTAGATGTTTTTATTGCAAATACAAAGTCCTGAATGAGGGTATGTCAAACTTTACCAATACCTTTCTTTTATCATTTGTCTCATCTTTTTGTTTATTGAGAGTAAATGGTTCCCTCTCAATGTAAGCATCTATTAGATAAGCCATCATTCCTTGTTCTAACACTGTGTTGCACTCCACTAAACATGGCAGTACATCCTTTCCATTTTGCTGACACTGAAAAAAAAAAGATAAAGGTATTGTGAGTCTTAAATGGCCGTCAAATGTTCATCAAGAATAGACGGTACAGGCCAAACAACAAAAATGACAAATGTATTGATGTTGATTGTTTAACAGATTGTCCTGTATAAGGTCATTATTTTAATTTCCCGTAAACTTACATTTTTGAAGATACTTGTAAAGATGAATATAACTACACCAACCTAAAACAATAGTAATAACAAAAAAGCATCAAATATGACATTTTACTGTATAGATTTTACACAAAGAACTGGCAAAGTGTCTAAGATGGTATACCTTCTTTCACTTGGATGTGGCTACATCCAGGATGCATTTTAAAAACAATGGAATGAATTAATTTTTTTTTGAAGAAACAAAAACATTTCATGCTAGAAATATCTAAAACAAAATTTTATGGAATTCAGAAGAAAAGCACTTTAAAGTCCTAAAATTTTACAAAAGAATGATATGCTAAAAAAGCTGAAGAATTGTCGAGTGTGGTGTAAAACACTTAAAACATTAGTCCACTATCATTGTCTAAGTTAATTAGTGTTAGCTTTGATAGCATATGGTTGCAGGTTTTAGTCTCAAAAAACAGGTCATACCTAAGAATTCCTTTAAAGGGTAGTGACAGTAATTTCGCTTTCAAAAATGACAGGTCTTTCTGGTGAGACTACAGTAAAACCTGCTTTAGCAGCCACCTGTGTATCAAGACCACCTGGTCACAGAGAGTGTTTCTTGCTGTCCCCAATAGTATCATTTGCATAATAAATCAACCACTATATAAAGACCTCCTCCCTATACAGACTGGTTTTGTTCTGTCCCTAAGGGGGTCTTAATATACAAGTATCACTGTAATCCTAAACTCTGATACAAGGCACACATGGCATGTTAACCCCCGCTCCTAAAAAAAACACAGCCCAGCACCATAAAAATTGAGAAAATACTCAAGTCTGAGAATATTCTCAACTTGGCCTGCTCAGCTATAAATCATAATTCTTAAGTTTTATGGTGCCCGGCCCAGGTCTGAATTTGTGGCACTTCACCTTTAGCTGATGTTAGAATTTTAATAATTTAATAGAAACTTAACTCAGTACCTTTAAATTTTTTCCAGTTGACTCCTGTAACTCTTGTAATGGTTTATCTCCCTTGTTGACCACAGTTTCAATGTTATCCACACCCCAGGGGAACTGATACTGAATATTAACGAGACTGGTTCCATCATCCAAGGACTGAAGCTCACTTTCACTAAAGCTAGATGGATTTTCTGCATACTGTAAATGAATATTCTTTTTAATATAGAAAAGCTTTTGAAAACATAGTTTTTTTCTATTTACGTGTATAAAAATATACATTTAAATATGTTTAATTAATTAACTCATTTACCCCTAACCCAGAAGAGTCCATCATTTTCAAGGTTGATGAGTTAAATGATTGCCAATGTCAAGAATTATCATCTTAACAAGACCTTTTCTGAAGCTGCAATCGGGAATTGAAAAGATGGCTTGGAAAGCATGAATAAAGAAATGAAATGTAAAATATTTACTGGTGAGTAATAGATAATATTTCTCTTTAATATGTAATGGTTTCCTATTTTTGTGTCACAGATATTTTGTTTTATATGCAATGAAACTTAATTATACAAAATTAAAACAAAACATCTCACATTCCATTGGTCAGGCGCTAGCAATTACCTCCCTTGACACTTAAAACATCATCTTTACTGGTACCTAACACTGTACTTGAGCTATGTATTACACTTACATCCCCCAATATTCTACAGTTAAACTTTTTTTCTTCTGGAAAAAACAATAAACATACCTTTCTCCACCACTGAAGGCGATAAGTGACAAGTTGATCAAACTCCTGGATTGCTGAGCTTGGACTACAATATTGCTGTGAGGTTAAACAGGTGTGTAGGATTGAGCTGAGATAATCAAACAAGATATTTAAAAGTATGATGTTCACATAACAAAACGTTTTGGAAGCAAATCAACACTGTTATCAGTAAACATGCAAATAAAATCCCAAACAACAACAAAATGCTCAAAATAACAACAAAGAATAATACAGGAAAATTGTCAAGGGGAATTGCATTCACTGAATGATTTGCGATGTTCTTACCAGTTTTAGAGGTGTCATGGAGCTTTTGAACCTCTTCACTGGATACGGTGATACAAAAGTACACACACACACACACACAAAAATACAACAAAAGAGGACAACAGGCACTCCTCTTAAAAATAACCAACAGAAAAGATAGTATTGGAATTCCCAAACATTGTTGAATGTGATTTTGGAGGTTCTGACCTTCTAAATGAATTAAGGAGAAATTTAAGGTTTAACTTTTGAATATTTTATTTCGTTCTCTTTTTTGTTTAACTGGAGTTTTACATGTTATATCCAACAATTTTTCAGTTATATGGTGAAAGTCATTTTTAGCTCACCTGGCCTAAAAGGCCATGTGAGCTTTTGCCATCACTTGGCATCCGTCGTCGTCGTCATCGTCCGTCCATCATTAAAGATCAACTCCTCAGAAACCGCTGGGCCATTTGCAACCAAACTTTGTCACAACAGTCCTTGGGTGGTCTTCTTTAAAAATTGTGTCCGGCATGTCCGCACCTAATCCAAGATGGCCGCCAGTGGGGATCATAGATTAACATTGGACCCTATGGGAAAATATATTCAAAGATATTTTTCTCTGAAACTACTGAGCCAATTAGAACCAAACTTGGTCATAGTAGTCCTTAGATGGTACCTTCTGAAACTGGTGTTTTTTTTAAATCTGCACCTAATCCAAGATGGCCACCAGGGGGGAACATAGGTTAACATTGGACCCTATGGGAACAATATCAAAGATCTTTTTCTCTAAAACCCTTTAGCCAATGGGAACCAAACTTGGCCACAATAGTTTTTGGATGGCCCCCTACAACATTATGGTTTTTGAGGGCCACATCAAATCCAAGATGGCCGCCAGCGGAGAACATATTTTAACATTGGACCTTATGGGAAAATACGTTCAAAGATATTTTTCTCTGAAACTACTGAGCAAATTGGAACCAAACTTGGTCACAGTAGTCCTTAGATGGTATCTTCTGAAACCGGTGTTTATTCAAGTCTGCACCTAATCCAAGATGGCCGCCAGCGGGGAACATAGGTTAATATTGGACCCTATGGGAACAATATCAAAGATCTTTTTCTCTAAAACCCTTTAGCCAATGGGAACCAAACTTGGCCACAATAGTCTTTGGATGGCCCCCTTCAACATTGGGGTTTTTGAGTGCTACACCGAATCCAAGATGGCCACCAGTGTAAAACATATTTTAACATTGGACCTTATGGGAAAATACGTTCAAAGATATTTTTCTCTGAAACTAGTGAGCCAATTGGAACCAAACTTGGTTATAGTAGTCCTTAGATGGTACCTTCTGAAACTGGTATTTTTTTAAGTCTGCACCTGATCCAAGATGGCCGCCAACAGGGAACATAGGTTAACATTGGACCCTATGGGAACAATTTCAAAGATCTTTTTCTTTAAAACCCCTAAGCCAATTGGAACCAAACTTGGCCGACAACAGTCTTTGGGTGGCCCCCTACAACATTGGTGTTTTTGAGGGCCGCACAAAATCCAAGATGGCCGTCAGTGGAGAAGATATTTTAACATTGGACCCTATGGGAATTGGTTCAAATTTAATTTACATATAAACAAAAATGATTTAGTTAATTTAACAGTTGCTGTACAAAAGTATGAATGCCCTCAGTATGATAGTGGTATGACAGTGTTATAATATCCTGTATGGGTTTTAAGAGATACCAGAGTGTCTAGATTTGATGTTGGTCAATTGGATTTATTTATTTATCTGAATCTGACAAGTAAAGGTATAATAATGCATATTGAAACAAATTCAGTTTTTCTTTGAAGTAGTTAACAAAATAGAATTAAAGAAACATGATGAGGCAATTATGTTAAAATGTATGGCATCAAACTTAAACAAAAGTTTGTTAATGGGAATTCATAATTGCTCAAGTTCACATCAATATATATAATAGAAAGACAGTGTCGGGATTGCAGGTATTATTTTGTCGATTTCTCTCTATATATTACCTCCCTTTATCATATTTTTTTTCCACTTCCTGTCAGTGTTTTTTTTTTTGCTGGTAAGACTAAAAAGGTTGGATTTTAACTTGCCTGGAGTGAAGGGAAAAAGTTTCTTCCACCTGTGCCTGATGTTGCATCTAGTGATTAAGGAAATAAGGGGTCAAAATAGGCTAATTTACGTCTTGCATCTACCTAGGTGAGCTATACAGGCTCCTGGGAGCCTCTAGTTTAATGACAAATCTGATAAGATTCCAACACACAATGGCTAGAGATATTAGACTTCAGGATTTAAAGTACAAAGCTCTAACCACTCAGCCACAGAGGTACTGAAACTTCTATAACAGTAGAGAGGATTCTTACTGATGTACACAGATCCTGAGAAATAAGCTCAGGTGAGCTACAAAATATTTTGACTACAAAATTAATTATGGTACCACAACACATTATACTAACTCATAGAGAAATTTCTCCTGTGAAATACTGGCTGGTGGTGTGGGAAAACAGATACCAGTCTGTACTATAGAAAATGGCAGCCTCTTGTTAGCTAGCACAGACACCTCTGGGAAGTGTTGTAAACAACCTAAAACAAATATTGAATATCAGTTGAAATAAACAAAAAAAAGGTTAGAAATATTTTTTCAGAATATATTTTGATTTTACCCTTTTTAAATTTGTCCAATGTGAAAAAGTGAGAAGACAATAATCACAAGAAGCACAAATGGTACAATAAAATTATGACAAGATTATAGAATCAAGAAATATGTATAAAGATATGTCTTATGTGATATTGCATATTTGTTAGGTAAAAAACTTTTAAAATGAGTGAACTCAAGTATAAACTGAAGCAATGAATTGTCAATTAATTTCTTTGTTCTATTACCTTCTGACAAACTTTTCCTCAGATAAGTCTTCTCTCTACAAAATTTAGAATAATAGATTCCTAGTATTTACTTCATTGAAACCAAGATGTGTTTGAGAAACACCATGCCAACTACGGCTTAGCCATTCATAGAGAATTTAAAGTTCCATAACTCTGACAAATATTGACAAAAAATACTGGCCGTAATTGAACTTGTGTATAGGTTTCCTTGATATTATTCATCTTACCAAATTTGGTAAACATTTGAGGAGAGAAACCCATGGACAGATGGACCAATAAAAATACCCCCAATAGTCTTTTGATGAATATGGCACATAAACTAATAAAATACCTGAAAACATTTACTTTTTATCTTTATACTAGTACATGTACATTATTTCAATTTGCTGTATATGTACATTTATTATGGCTTTACTCTGTATATTGAATTTCATATGTAACATACATGTAATACATTCTGGACATATAATGATATGTACATGTACATACTGACTGTGTCCTTCGTCATAAACACTACTTTCTACTGGATAAGCTTTCTCCCGAGATATTACCATCCAGCTCCACCTGTCCAAAATGAAAGTTTTTAAAAATGTATACATGTATTTGACAGTTTTGCAATAAAGAAAAATTAAGTAATGAATAATACATTAAAATTTGGGATTCCAATTACTGTAAGAGGAGTTACTTTTGTACATAGACATATAGACTCATACAGGAATTTCAAAAATTCCATGCAATATACATATAATATTATAACCCACCTGTGGATGGATGGACAGAAGGATAGCTAGGAGTATAAAAGTATGCCTCTAAAATTTGTCACAATTCTCACTGGGCATAAATTCATAACTATGACAAAGATTCCGACACACTAAATGACATAAAACAGTGCAAACATTCATGAATACAGGACAACATACCATATCCCCAATATGTTTTTCTTCAACAGCTGACCTGCAGGTCCATACTTGTATGTGTTCCCAGCACTCAATACATTTTTGTACACAAATCCTCGAGTCTGTAGAAGTTGGAGTATTTTAGTGAAGAAGTCAATACTGCTTCTTTCTGCCATTTAGAGTCAGTCGAGGTTACATTCCGTAAAATCCTGCAAGTATTTAAAATACAGAATGGTATCAGAAAGGAATTAGTGTGGTAAGGGACGTGTTAAGGAAATAATGATACTACATGTTTTGCCATGTTTGTGGTATAGGTAGTTGACATACTGTATGTCTATGTGTATTTAAATTCATGCACTCACATTTTATTGCTCCGAGAGGATGTAGAACTATTAGTGCATTTTTGAATTTGTACTTTTAATTTTATCATGTATTCAGAATGACAGAATGGAGAAATTTTAGCACTGCACTTGGATTAGCGCATTGATTTGAGCGTGAAAGGCGCTAAATATTAGAATACTGCCAAAATAAGTACACATACAGTAGTAGCCCTCTGTTTATTCTTACAGAATCTATTTTCATAAATGTTGTATATATTGGAAATTGATGGTCGAGTCTATTGTCATGTCCACAAGCACAATTTTTTAAAATCTATTCACACGACCATCATATGCAACAAAGTCTGGAGATCTTTTTACTGTCACATTTACATGTACATGTACTTTTCATGCTTACATGTACCGTTAAATGCATGCAAACAGGATTTTCAATTTTACATGCAGAGCAAAATGTTTGAGTTTCTGTGCATGAGATCATGGGAATAGCCACTCTAACCATATTTTCTATTGTGCAGTTGTAATTAAACTGCATGATGGCCAATTCTGAGGAATGGATACAGCAGGCTACACTTGATGAGTTTAAATTATCATAATTATGTGTATCCATTTGTTTTTTCAACCACCAGGTGATCTCTTTGGGATGTCTACGAGATAAAATATTACATTAAATCTGCATGTAAAATTTTCACCGACAACAGTTCATATTGCCTTAATCATGGACATTTTTAAAATGATAAATGGATCATTTTAAATGGTGTATAAAATGATATAGTGAGGCTGTAATACATTTGTTATAAACTGAATGAGGTCATCTAATTAAGTGAAATTAAGTATAAAGGTGATAAACTGATAATATCACAATATCACTGTGTGTTAACAATGAGTCACAAACATGCTGATAGGAAAGTTGATAGAATACCATAACTGTCAAGTCGGAGAGAGAGAGAGAGAGAGAGAGAGAGAGAGAGAGAGAGAGAGAGAGAGAGAGAGAGAGAGAGAGAGAGAGAGAGAGAGAGAGAGAGAGAGAGAGAGGAGAGAGAGAGAGAGAGAGAGAGAGAGAGAGAGAGAGAGAGAGAGAGAGAGAGAGAGAGAGAGAGAGAGAGAGAGAGAGAGCGGATCATGAAGATAGGTCAGTATAACATCACTATAATATATAGTCAGTTCTTTCACTTGTATCTGGCAAACCTACTGCAGAAACTCAATTATGTCATTCTTTGAGAAGAAACTCGACGAAAACGTGTTAACACTGATCAACGTATTTTCTGTTACATTTTTCTCATCAAACGATATTTTAAGTTGACAGTAATTAAGTTTCAGGTTTGTTATCAGGTTTGTTGACTTGTTGATAATCTGAAGTCATAAACGCACGTGCTTCCGGTCTAGAGACATTCCGTACAACAGAAAGTAATGTCGTTGTTCATTGGCTGAAATCTTCAAGTAATAGCAGTATTGACCAATGTCAATGCAGGTTATAAACATTCAAGACGACAACCACCAAACATGACATAGGCCCAACTAGGCCTACATACGATATTAGTCATTAGGTCTAGTTTCTATCTGTTTTG
The DNA here is from genome assembly GCA_030159075.1 of Atrina japonica. Classification (NCBI taxonomy): domain Eukaryota; kingdom Metazoa; phylum Mollusca; class Bivalvia; order Pterioida; family Pinnidae; genus Atrina; species Atrina japonica. The sequence goes on from BROG01000115.1 coordinate 477,983, forward strand.
TTTTCATTTCATTTGTAAGTTAGACATGCCTGGATTGTACGCATTTAATCGCCGCTGGGATATTGGGACAGATGACTTCGTATTCCCAGGCTTGCTGGAGATATTCTTGCGAGTTATTTGGTATGTCACTATGTGTAAATTAGCCTACTGACAGCAGTCGATCTGTCTCTGTAAAGTATAATCATGTACTATTTAGTAATAGACCATAGCCTGATATAGACATAGTCACATATTATAGACAGTAACCCTACCCAACTGTTGTAGTACTGATGAGCCGTATATATATATACTGTACATAATGTAAATGTAGCATGTGTACCTGTATCTTCCAGGTACTAAAAACTACTTTGTTGAAAGTTTTATTTACGATTTGTGTAATATTAATATATAACCCTATATTAAAAACTTTGTTTAAAATTTTTGAGAAATGAATTAGATTCTAGCTTTTGTTTAAATGATTGGAAATGTATTAATTAATCTTATATGGTGCTTATGTAGTGGGATTGGTTTAACTGTAAGCACGGAAACCTGAAATTCTGTCCGTATATTGATATACAAATTACAAATCATTTACATAGCTTGCCCCCTGTAATGATGAGGTCCCTTGTTTACCTCATCATTACAGAGGGCAAGCTATGTAAATCATTTGCATATATATACAATATGTATCAATATACATGTATTATACGGACAGAATTTTGGGTTCCTGTGGTGTAAGCTGCTAAAATAACCATAGAATGACATGTCATCGTCAATAATGTATGGTACATAACGTTAGACCTAGTCAGAATCATTACTGCTATTTATTAATTTGAAGTTGTAATAATCAATGCTCAGCATTCACATTTGCCTGATTAATGATACCTGTCCATTTTTACTATGGCAAATGAAAGTGAACTCGATAATGAATTTTAGAATAGGCCTATACAACAATTATACACAATTATTGCATTGTATACTATAACATATTATGTATAATGTACATTTAGTGTACCAGATAAAGGGTTTTAACAGGACGACTTTCCTTAAACAGATTTTTTGCCTGATTGATCTACCCAAAATTTGTCTCCACCTGCTCTGTTCACAAATCCCTCACCTGTTTTGCTGTCTGTTTAAATACCGTACATGTACCTTGCAGTAAAATCATAAAGTTCTCATCTATGACATACCTGCATGTACTATTGTTCCCATTTTTATTCATTCATTTTGATATTTGAATTATAGTGGATCTAAAGATATGACTACAATGTATAAGATGTGTGTACTACATGTTTTGCCATGATGTATATACTTTAGTAGTGTGGAAAGAGATGTTTTTAGAAATGCACCCTTTTGCTTATAAATGGTAGCAACAGCATAAAATGTTCTAACTTTCTGAGAAACCCTGCAGCTCTAAATTTGTAGCCGGAATGCTGACATTTTATTATATGTACATGTATATACAGTCACCAATACCATTGTGTATGTGTCATATACAGTGCACATAATTTTTGTACATTTGTAAAATTTGCAGTCATTTGAGTCATATACATGTACTTGTTCATAACATATTATACACATGCTTATTTTACAGTGACAAATGTAAATGTATGGCTCACAATAAATTTACATACATACTACATGTACATATGTATGTACATGTACATGGATATATGATGCCAAGTAAAGAAATAAAATTGTTTGATGTGAACCGTCAGACCCATTCCCCAAAACAGTCCCAAAATATTTAGGCAGTTTTGTCCATTTACAAATATTTTTATATTTTGTTATCAAAAATCTAAAATGTTGTCTTATTACATATTAAAATTAATAGAATTTCCATTCAAAAAATGCCTACTAACTGATTAACATCTATGTGTCAGGACACATCATGCAAGCAAATTATTTTTTAATGATGGCCTGATGTGACTGTGATATACATTTGATTTATTACTGTACACTACAAAAATCAGTAAAAAGGGGTTGCTGCTTAATGGGACCAATCAATAGTGAAATTGATGTAAAACAATATATTTTTTATAAGACACAGTGATAAAGTTGTTGTAGTTTTTATTGAGGACACCAATCAACATAATTTTGTTGCTGGGGACTACAGATAAATTGTTACGTATGATTTTTCAGGTCCACATATCATTGTCAACTAGCTAGAAAAGATTCTTGATCGTATGTTAAAAAAAGGGGAGGGCACTTACAGGGACATGGGTGCTTAATGAGTGGAATACAGTATATGTTTAGTGTAATATGTAATATTAACTTTGTACTTTGTTCTGTTCTTCAGGTTAATTGCTATTTCAATTGTTTACACATTACATGAAGATTCATTCTGGGAGTGCAATGATGGAACGTTTTTACGAACATATTACATAGGATTATTGGTGCTATTGTGTGTCTGCATACTTCTGTGTTCAGTGATTGTGTATATAAGTATGCAAGGATCTATAACAAATACTGCTCCAAGGAAAAAGATTGTGAAATTTTTATATGTAAAAATTGCTATAGCAGTTCCCGAGTTGGTTTGGAATATATTAGGCACTTATTGGTCTTTTATTCTTTCCAATGGGTGCCAGAAATTTGTTGTTTTAGTTGCAAAAGGTGCTGTTCTATCTGGATGGGTATTAACTGTGATTGTAATTATCGGTATAATTGTTGTATTTGATCCTCTTGGTAAACATGACTCTCGTAGACCTGAACGTCTTCTGAGTGACGATTCCCAGCAGGTTTTGGAAAACTTCCAAATTGCAAGACTCAAAGCTTGGTACAGAAGGTAGAGTATGATATTAATATATTCTTATTCTCACTGAGTTTCATTGCATTCAGTTTAGTTATATACAGTACATTATGTCCCTTGATCTTCAATCTCAGGAGCATAATTATGCTCCTGAGATTGAAGATCAAGGGACATAATGTACTGTATATAACTAAACTGAATGCAATGAAACTCTTAGTTAAGAAAAGGAGAATTTAACATGTATTTATCAAAATTAATTTTGCACCATAGTACATGGTAAATAACATAGTAAATATCTTTTGATCGATACATGTACATTGTACATATGTAAATCATCACATATGCTGTAATACCTGTCCACACATACATACTGTATTACATGTATAAAGAATAGAATAGAGTGTTTCTTTTTAAGCTCACCTCGATAAAGTTTAGGGACAATGAGCTTCCATGTACATTATGTAGGTTATTGTGTCAGTGCCTGCATCAGTATCATATCTATATATGTCCTTTGATTCTAATCCAGGCCTTTTTTTAAAGCTTCCACAGGATCGAAATTCGGCCCATTCCCAATGCAAAATGCATGTGTAATTTCTCAATTTGATGAAAAAGTTCCCAATTTGGTTTTCAGGCCATGACCAAAATGAAAAATCAATTAATTCAAGGGATTACATTTAAAAAAAGAGATTCCATTACATTTTGACTTCCATGTGTGCAAAAAGTTTTTCCCAAATTGACACATTCACGTTAAAATTCCCAATAGTGCTCACTGCTGGTAATGGCATTTTCCCAAAATTGACAGAATAGGCCTGCTTATCACATGCTACATGTTATCTGTACATGTATGCTTTATACAAATGTAGATGCTGGATTAGTTAATTACTTTTTACAAAATGACCCTACATTGTACAGCAGATTGTACTATAGGTCTGTTTTCGCTTTGGATAAGAAGATTTTTTAAGGTCAGATTATACATGTATTGGGAATGTAAAATGTGTTGATGTGAGATGAGCTCCTAACTGTGTTTTCTCCCCATTATAAAAACTATAGCCTTCACCATATTACTGAGTGCTGTGTAAAATACCTTTAAAACAATTAACATTTTTTTCTATGTAGAATCAGATGTTTGTGCTGTTGTATCCAGAATGATGAACAAAACAAAGGTGCCTTTGATGAAATTTCTAAACTTTTCTCAGATTTCTTCAGTGTTGAGGTGAGTTACTATAATCTGCATTATATTTAGATGTGCACATAAATGTGTATGTACATGTATACATATACTGACTGTAACTGTTACAATGTCATATACATGTAGTTATTACATGTACTATATAATATATGCACATGGAAAAGATTTTCTGACATATGATCATATGACATATAAATGTACATGTAGAATTTTTTGTCATATATACATGTATATTGTACATATATGTACATGTACATGTAGAGAGATTTTCTGATACATGTATTATTATACATATAGGCCTACATATAAAAGATTTTGTCATATATTCATGTACATGTTACAATGTGCATGTAGAAGACTTTAAAATTGTCTTTTAAATGAACATGTATTAATGTCATATACATGTTGTAGTTATTTCTATATTAAAAACATAAATTATTATTTTGTGAAAAGGGACCAAAACATATGCTCAAGACGATCTTTTCTGTCAATAAGACTTAATCAGTTGATCTCAAATTTAAAATATAGGAAGTACTAAAGACATGATCATGTTCTATGTGTACATCATATATAACGGTAGTCTGTAGTAAATCATGGTAACAATACATTGAACTGTAAATTTAGTCATATAGAAGAGTTGCAGTTAAGTCATAGATCTAGATATACACATTGGAGTCAATAACTGGACACTGGTACAGATAGTACATGTAGGGCCTACTGTTGTAATTCACATCAGTTTATGTAGACTTATGTACATGTATTAACACATTTTTTAAAAGCAGTACTTTGTTGATCTGCAGTTTTGACAGGATACAGTTATCTAGTATACACATATTTTGTTGCCGGGAGGTTCAAGTATCTAGTTCCTGTTTGAAATAAGTCTTGATGTAAATTTGCGTAAACATACATTGTACATGTATATCTCTGTCTTCTTCATCAATTACATGTACAGTCATTATATATTACATGTTCATGTAAGTTGACAAAATCAAATATGGTGACTGGTACAGATAAGTTTACTGCAGGCATGGATCATTAAACACACTGAATTTCACAAAGTACCGGTACATGTAGTTGAAAGAGTAATTTATTTTTATAAGGTTATAAAAAACTGAAATAGCAAGAAAGCACTTTGATATGAATTGAAATTTGTGAACAAAATTAGATCTTACAATGAATATACTGGGGTCAATTCAAGTGGAGCAAAACGCTTATAGAGATTAAACCCTTAAATTCACTTTAAGATAATCATTCAATTGTCCTGCAAACATTTAGATATTTAAATTGACGGGGTTTTTTTGGTTTTGTTTTTTTTTATGCTCTAAGTCTGAGATAATTGTCTTTCTATTTACTTGACTTGAATTTGCTTTTCTGATAATACGTTTTCTGTGTTGTCGCTCCTGATCATTGATATCAACTTTTAACATTTTCTACATGTACTTCATCTCCAAAACCACTGGGCCAAGTTTACCTTGGCACACAAAGCACCCTGAGTAAAGAACCACACCCTCTTCAAAGGGGAGATAATTAAGAATAAGGGGAAAAAGCTTTGATGTCTTTTAATAAAACTGAATGTTCTGTAAGTGTTTAAGACCACATTACCAGTTAAGACATTTGTATCACTTTATCAGCCATTACTCCAAAGATATCAAACACTTGCAACTCTAATAATTAGATTAATGGATTTGTCGGTCAAGTCATTATAATTAGTGTTGCCTAATATCTGTTGAGGTTTATTGTCTTTTGTTGCCCTGACAGTTCTTTTTTGTCCTGTCAAAATATGATAATAAATTTTAAATTTGCCTGTCTGTCATGTCACCTTTGTAACTGCGAATCCAATCAAACAAAATTCTAATTTTGATTTCTTATTTTTATCAAGGGGGTAGATCTTGTCCCCACAGATATTGCTGCTGGATTAATACTGGTACAACAGATGCAAGATAAAGGTCTGACAACCTCTATCCTTGAGAAATCTTACAACACATTCAACGAATCAACAAATTCTGGATCTAAAAGGTAAAATACTGTATAATCTCAAAATAACAGCAGGTACAATGTAGCTTTATTCTTTGAATAATCATGTACAAAATGATGCATAAAACATGTTGCCACATTTTCTCTGAGCATATCAAATGTACAAAATTATAGTTACATGTATTACAATTAACTATCACAATTTCTCTAAATATACCAAAAGGTCATGAATATCAGTTTCTCTTATTATACTGACAGTAATTATCATAATTTCTCTGAGTATGCCAAAAGTACATGAAATTATCAGTTTCTCCTGTCATACCTTTCATTTTAAATTCGCCCTCTCATCTAAGTGTGAAAATGGCAAAAAGTAAACATGAGTGAAAGTTTCCAGGTACATACTGTACAAAATGTATATGAACTTCTAAAACGTCTTAAGACACCATTGCTCTCACTCCTGATTGTGTCTTTAATGGTGATACAATTACCGTATTTTTGTGTCGATGGGGGGATTTAATGGGTGGCAAAAATCCAGGCTTAAGTATTAATAGGTCGAAACAGAGGATAGGTCGATGTGCAAAGATGGAAACATGAATGGGAGAACACAGAAATTATATGTTTTTCTGGTTACGATAGATCAATGACGGCCTATTTTCTAAAAAGGTACATCATATAAATAACATCACTTATATTGGATTTGTGAACTGATTATTACAAGCATAAAATGTTACCTGTCAAATCATCATTAAATTCTTTATGCTGTTTACACAAGCTACCTCAATTGTTTATCCTCACCTAAATTATTATGCTGCAATTGTCAAACAATTAAATACTCAAGGTTTAGTGTGAGCTTTTCCCAACTTCAAAGACTGCCGCGCATCCTTATTTGTCCAGTCGTCTCTGTCACAGTGGGGTCCATAAAATCATTTTAAACATTTTTAAACGATGATTTTTATCACGCAGTTTCTGAAACAGTCTTGAATCTCAATGGTGATCATTATTTTGACTTGATTTGAACACATGATTACGAAGGTCACATTTAATAGTCCTATTAAGTGTAAATACAAATGGGTGTTTAGTAGGGGTCCAATTACGATGTTAAAATGAGAATTTGTTCACTATTTTTTTTAAATAAGTTCGGCGAATAGGTCGAGGTCCAACATGGGAAAAAAAATATCGACCTATAGGGTACGGATAAAACCATGCATTGAATGTGGAAATACTTTCTGGCAATTAATGGATTTGTGAAATATTGGGTTCCCTCACCTGAAACTGAATGTTCAAGTGAGCTTTTCTGCCATCGTCTGTCTGTCCATAAACATTTTTGACTTCTCCTCCGGTGAAGAGATTACCGCTAGGGGCTACCATTGTTCATTTCGGCCCGATGGGCATAGGGGTGGATCCAGGGTGGGGCAAAAGGGGCCCCAAGGGGTGCCACTCTTTAAAAATCTTCTCCTCCAGAACCGCTGCATGAATTGAAAAACTAACTGTATCTGAGTGGTCTACATAGATGTATAATTTAATTTAAGTTTATTAATTTTTGTATGATTTCTTTGATTTTCTACCCTATTATTCATTATGGTGCATTTGTTTTATATGTTTTACCTGTGGTTTGGTAGATAAATGCTTTCCTGAAAGAATTTTGCCGAAATTTGATTTTTGAATTTTTTAAGAGCACAAAAATGAAAGGGAGGGGAGCTCATTTTCCACATTTTTGACTTCTTCTCCAAAACCACTAAAGGAATTTTGATGAAACTTTATAGGAAGTAAGAACTCACGGTCCTCTACCAATTTTGTTAATTTCGGCCAGATCAGCCAAGGGATGGATCCAGGGTGGGGCAAAAGAAGCCTTGGGGGTACCCCTCTTTAAAAATCTTCTCCAGAACCGCTGCATGGATTGAAAAACTAATTGCATCTGAGTGATTTTTATCGATGCATGATTCAATTTCCTGTTTTTGGAATAAATTGGAAAACTATGTTTTAACATTTTTTGGACATTTTCCCAGCTTTGTCATTTTCATTCTTTTTTAAGTCTCCTCCACTCCTAAGGAATGTTAAATAATTTGTAAATTTGAGATTCCCATATTTATAAGATACCAACACAGTTCAGGTGAGCTATGTGGCCCATGGACCTCTTGTTATGTTTGTACATTTATGTTGATCTAGCTATTTCAGGTGAAATTGTAGTCTTTAGGTATCTAATTATAGTAAAGTTAGCAGCTGGGACATTGTCAATCTATAATTTATTACTATTTCTGCACCCACTCAAATTTGCAACACCTTGAGCTCTACTTAATGTGAAAATTCAGAAAATTATGGCACTTTGATTAACATTTTTGCATTGTAAAGCAAATGCATTGACACTAGGATGAAGTAAATATATACTTGTATATACATATACATTGTATAATGAATTAATGAATTAATGAATTATTTATCTGATATAAAATGACTGGTTTTTATTCAGTACAATACTGTCAGAAATATTACACATGTACATGTATGTTACTTTTCCTTACTTTTCCTTAGTCATAGATAACATTCTATCTTCTTTGGTAATGGACTTAGAAGACTTGTTCCAGATGACTATATCAGTACATGTTCTCAGAATGATTATATCAATACTTGTCCTCAGATGACTATATCAATACTTGTTCTCAGATGACAATATCCATACTTGTTCTCAGAATGATTATATCAATACTTGTTCTCAGATGACTTTTTTGATACTTGTTCTCAGATGACTTTATCAATACTTGTTCTCAGATGACTATATCAATACTTGTTCTCAGAATGATTATATCAATACTTGTTCTCAGATGACTTTTTTGATACTTGTTCTCAGAAGACTTTATCAATACTTGTTCTCAGATGACTATATCAATACTTGTTCTCAGATGACTATATCCATACTTGTTCTCAGAATGATTATATCAATACTTGTTCTCAGATGACTTTATCAATACTTTTTCTCAGATGACTTTATCAATACTTGTTCTGAGATGACTTTATCAATACTTGTTCTCAGATGACTATATCAATACTTGTTCTCAGATGACTTTATCAATACTTGTTCTCAGATGACTATATCAGTACTTGTTCTCAGAATGATTATATCAATACTTGTTCTCAGATGTAGTAGTATCAATACTCGTTCTCAGGTGGCTTTATCAATACTTGTTCTCATACGACTTTATCCATACTTTTGGTAATGGACTTAGAAGACTTGTTCCAGATGACTGTATCAATACTTGTTCTCAGATGACTATCAATACTTGTTCTCAGATGACTTTATCAATACCTGTTCTCAGATGACTATATCCATACTTGTACTCAGAATGATTATATCAATACTTGTTCTCAGATGACTTTTTTGATACTTGTTCTCAGATGACTTTTTTGATACTTGTTCTCAGATGACTTTTTTGATACTTGTTCTCAGATGACTTTATCAATACTTGTTCTCAGATGACTATATTAGTACATGTTCTCAGAATGATTATATCAATACTTGTTCTCAGATGACTTTTTTGATACTTGTTCTCAGATGTAGTAGTATCAATACTTGTTCTCAGATGGCTTTAACAATACTTGTTCTCAGATGACTTTTTCAATACTATTTTCTCAGATTTTGATATTGATCGTTACACATACAAATATAAGAATCACTCTGCCATTGAAGACAAAGGTCATGAATCACCTGAGCCACAGGTGCACTTATGTAAAATGAAACATAGATTTTGTATCTTGATGCATCCTTTCAGCGTATATGTGTATGATTCCACAACAAGTACATCTACATGTAGCCATAACGTTGGTAAAGATTTTAAAATTCAAAAATCTTAAATCAAACATCATTTTAAAAATAATTGCAGATCTAGATTTGTATATTACATGTATTTTATCCTTTATACAATGTACAACATGTACATCAGACCTTTTCCTATAGTTTCCACAGGGCGGACATTCAGCCCCAATCACAATTGCAATATACATGTACATACGTTTTTACCCAATTTGATGTTGAGGCCATGACAATAATGAAAAATAAATTAATGAAAGTGGACGTACATTTTAATTAAAAGATTCCATTACATTTAGATTTCCTTGTGAACTAGACAGTGGAATACTGATTGTACACTGTGGTTCACATCAGTGATCTTGCAGTCAATGATTACATTTACCTGACCCCTTCACACATGTATGTTGTATACACACAAATTTACCTTGTCTTTATCTATGTAAAATAATCTTGTAGCAGACACAAATTACCAAGATGTACACGATAGACTGATAAATATTTCATAACCATGTGTATAGAAATAACACTGTTCATTTTTAAAATATTCTACACGTATTGTTTATTATGAGGTTCCCCAATGACATTTCCTCCATCACTAGCATGTACATTATTTTGTTTTATTTTTTCAGTCCCATCACATGTGCATTACAAAATGGTGGATGTTCTGCAGATCTTCCAGAGTTCATAGAACCTAAGCCATGGATGAATATCACACTGATGACACATTATCTCCAATTTGCTATGGGTAGTTATGGGTGGCCATTATTTGTACTGGCCAATTTTCCAGTAGCATCCTGTAAGCTTTGTGGTGCTTGCCGGTGAGATTTGTTTGAACTTTTATCAGATACTCTATTTTCTTATGTGTCTAAAGACGTCAATGTTGGTTACTCCACCAGTCATTGATAAAAAACTGCAAATGTACTCTACAGAATGTTAGACTTTAGTACAATGTACATGAAGTAGAGTAGATGTGATAAGAATTTTGCATTTATGTAGCCTTAGCTGTTCCTTCTAGCCATAAATGATATTACATTTATTTTGGAGCTACAGAAGTTTTGTAATCTTAGCAGTACTTTCCAACCACAAATGTTATTATTTTGGGATACAGAAGTTTTGTAGCTTTATAGCAGTGCTTTCTAGGCACAAAAGTATTATTTTGGAGTTACATAAGTTTTGAAGTCTTACCCATACTTTAATTATAGCCACAAATGGTATTATTTTGGAGCTTTGTAAGTTTTGTAGGCTTAATTGGCAGTTGTTTCTAACCACATAATGGTATTATTTTGAGCTACATAAGTTTTGTAGCCTTAATTGGCGGTTGTTTCTATCCACATAATGGTATTATTTTGAGCTACATAAGTTTTGTAGCCTTAATTGGCAGTTGTTTCTAACCACATAATGGTATTATTTTGAGCTACATAAGTTTTGTAGCCTTAATTGGCAGTTGTTTCTAACCACATAATGGTATTATTTTGAGCTACATAAGTTTTTTAGCCAGAATTGGTGGTTGTTTCTAACCACATAATGGTATTATTTTGAGCTACATAAGTTTTGTAGCCTTAATTGGCAGTTGTTTCTAACCACATAATGGTATTATTTTGAGCTACATAAGTTTTGTAGCCTTAGCCATACATAGCTACAAAAGTCTGCTTAAGTTGGTCCAAAGTAAGTAGCTAGCTACAATAATAATATAGGGTGAAATTAATTCTGTGACTTGAAAATTTACATGTTGAAAGAGTGATATTAGAAATTGATGAATCACAGAAAATATAGCTAAAGATTTTTTGGATGATTGGCCACAGAAATTATTTGCCACCTTGGTAAGTATTGGTACAAAATATGTACATGTAATTATGTACATGTGAGGTAAAATCCTGGAGTGGCCATATCCACCCATATGTGTGGTAAATTATCTACCACAGAGTCTCCAAGAGTGGCAATATCCACCTTCATTTGAGGTAAACTTTCTGCCACAGAGCCTTCTGGAGTGGCAATATCCACCTACATGTGTGGTAAATTCTCTACTATAGAGTCTTAGGAATGTGGCAATGTCCACCTACATGTGAGGTCAACTCTCAACCAAAAAGCCTCCTGGACCGGCAGTATCCACCTACATGTACATGTGAGGTACCAAGTAAACATTCTACCAGAGAACCTCCTGTAGTGGCACTATCCACCTGCATGTGAGGTAAACTCTCTGCCACAGAGCTTCCTAGAGTGGCAATATCCACAGCTATTAGCTTTGCACCTTGACAAAATGAAAATAGATTATCCTGATCAGATGATAAACAATATATACATGTTAAATCAAGTCATAGCAAAAGAATTAACTGTTTCAGTATCTATAGTTGAATACTATTGAAAAAATAGTGATACTTTTGACCTTTTTCCTACATATATATATGTAAATGACCTTTGACATTTTGTCATTTTCAGATGTTGTGCTTGTTACCTAGGTAACAATGTTTATGATGACAATTGTTGTCAGTGTCACACAGCAGCGATAAAACGAACCACCAAACTACACGATGATGACCTGGTTTATGTTAGTTTTCACAATAATGTAAGTAGAAGTTTACATAGCTTACACCACTGTATTTGAGTGTTGACATTCTAAAATTACAATAAATTATCTTTGATTAGTTTTGGGGGGTTTTGTTTTTTTATAAACATAAAAGTTCATTTTTATCTTTGGTTGATAATATGTATTTGATCATGTGATTTTGATTTTCAGATATATGAAAGTCCATTTTATGTAGCGATAGACAGAGAAACACAGGCTGTAGTGGTCTCAATTAGAGGATCCCTGTCATTACATGTAAGTACATTTGAAATTCATCAAAATGTCCTCAGTCAATACAAGTCTTATTAGAACATCCTTATCATTATATGTAAGACAGTAAGTACAATTGAACTTAAATAAAATGTCCTCAGTCAGTACAAGTCATATTATAGGATTCCTGTCATTACATGTAAGTCACAATTGAACTTCAATAAAATGTCATATTTAAACATAAAAACTGTCTTATCTGTTGTCATGTTCTTCTAAGCCATTACATAATTTTGGGCATACAAGGTCCTATATTTTATGCCTATATGTATAAACTATATAGTACAAGTTTGAAATACAAGCCTTATATACATGTCTATTATCTGTGTTTAATTTATTAAACAATGTTTAAGTTTGAAATATAGGCATCATACATACATACATGTATCTCTGTAAATAAACTCCTTTTGAGAGACCACCTGTCTTGAGAGACCACATTTCAGTGGCAGAAATGATGATCTTTCAAGGCTGGTTGCACTATATTATCACATGTATCAGTGTAGAACCTATATAAACACTTGTAAAGTGAGACTTTCTGACACATATATTATACATTTACAGGATGCCATGACAGATTTGACAGCTGAGAGTGAAGTATTAGATATGGAATGTTTAGATAACTGTTTGGCTCACAAAGGCATCTTACAGTCAGCTCAGTTTGTTAAGTCTGAGTTAGAGAAGAAATGTTTACTGCAAACAGCATTTGAAAGAGCACAGGTGAGTAGATAGACTTTAGAAATGTATAGGGCCCAGGAATGAGACAAAACTTCAAAGTCTTTGATTTGTTCATCTTTTTTCATTCACCTTCTTCATCTTTTTACATCCTACGTTTGTCTTTTTGGAAACTACATTAAAGTATTCAGATACTTTGAAGCATTGTAGCCTATAAGCTGTAGTTTTACAGGAAGATTTGATCTAGTCAATGTTTGACTCCAGGGATTATGCCCTGCCCTTATAATTTTAAGTATGCATTCACATAAGTAAAGACAAAATATCAAAAGAATCAAATGAAATTGACATCATAATAATTGTGAAAACAACAATAAAGAATTGAGAAATATAATGGTCTCACATTGTTACAAAATTCACATACCTGCTTTAGTGACCACCTGTGTATAAAGATCACCTGGTCACAAAGACCATTTTTTGCTGTCCCCAATGGTACCATATGTGTTCAAATCCACCAATATAAAGACCACCTCTCTATAAATACTGGTTTTGTAGTGTCCTGAAGGGGGTCTTTATATACAAGTTTCACTGTACCTGTACAGTAAATGTGGAAATTTATGGGGGGAATTAGTTATGAGATGGTGATCAACCCTTCATCCATCCTTCTATTTTATGGATTCAGGGGTAAACCATAATTCCACTAGCAAACCAATATAAATATAAATAGATAAAAAAATGATATTAACCAATCACATAGCATATTATTATATGATTAAGTGAGCAATAGAAAGAATAAATGTGTTGAATGGAAAGCCTGTCAAAAATTAAAGAATGTTATGTGAAGTTATTCAATCAATGACATAGTTAAAATGAGTTTAGACCTACTTTTTTCTTAGACTTTTGTTTTTAATGGCTCACATATAAAAAAATCATAGTTTTCAGTCTATTTGCCTAAATCAATAGGAAGGATTGCCTATTCATCAGTCACTCATGTTCAACTGTTTACCTTGCAGTGTAGAGAGGGACATCTAGGTGTTCCAGGCACATTTTATTGGTATTAATAAAAGTTTGAAATGCTCATTTAGATACTTGGTTGGATGAACTTCATGTTAACACTCATTTTTAATTTTGGTAGGCCTTTTGTGATGTGCAGTTACCATTAAGATGTGATATTTTCAGGAATTAATCAAAATTGAAGTATTACACTGATATGGACAGAAAATCAAAATGCCACATGGGCAAACTAAATTTAATGCCAACTGGCTTCAACAAAATGATAAACAGGGATTTAAAGTTGGAGATTGGTGCAAAGAGGACAAATCAAGTACTTATAATGCTTTTTGTATTCTCTGCAAAAAAACATTTCTAATCAACAACTCTGGCTTCAAACAAATATTAGCTCACAGTGAAGGCAAGAAGCATCAGGATATAGCGAGTGCAAGATTCGGTGAAAATCAAAGACATTTTGGAAGTTCAAGTGCTGCAAGACCTTCAACAAAGTGAAACAGGAGCTTCTTTGTCTGTAAGTTCTACCCAAAAGAATGTAGATATAGTGCTGAATAAAAGTGCACGAGAAGCAGCTACACAAGCAGAGGTTTTATGGATGATGAAAGTTGCGACTGCCAACTACTCGTATGCTTCATGTGACGGTTTACCTCAATTGTTTCAAAGAAATGTTCCCATGTGAAGCTAGTCAGCATTTCACTATGAGTAGAACTAAGGCATCTTATCTCATATCTGATGGACTTGGACCATATTTCAGAAAACAGTTGACGGAAAATGTAAAAAAGTCACCAGCATTTGTCCTGCAGTTCGATGAAACTGGCACAGTCCAGAATAGAAAACAGTGTGACATCCTACTCAGATATTGGAATGTAGACAAGGGCGAAGTTGTGGTCCAATTTTGCAAAGCATTAATGTTTGGGCATGCTTTAGGAAACTGATGTTGGACAGCAAATTATAGACACTTTGCAGGAGAATGAGTTTCAGATACCTTTGTCAAAGATGCTTAATATAGGATCTGATGGCCCTAATGTCAATAAGACCATATGGAATTTTATTAATGAACACTTGAAGGATCTTGGCTTTAAAGGATTGTACCTTTTATGCCATGTAATATCCATACAGCACATAATTCGTTTAGAGGGGGTTTAGCAGTTTACGGTTCGAAAGCTGAAGAGATGGCTATTGATTTATTTTACTACTTCAAACACTTCCCCTGTAGACGTGAAGATTTTGCCAAGTGCCAAGACGAAGTAGGATTTACAGAAGAAAATGTTTATAAGGCATATTCAGTGCAGGTGGGCTGACATTAATCCCTGCTCTACAACGAGTTATTAAGAACTGGGATGCCTTAAGCAAATACTTCTTAACAGAACTGCCGAAATCCAAGTCTTGGAAACAGATAGAAACAAAATGAGCGCTACATAAGAATATGCAGGAAACTCAAAGATAGTGAAATCAAAGTGGAACTGAACTTCATTGTGGAGGTAGAGCCTCTGTTCAATACATTTCTCAGAATGTTTCAGAAAGAGGAGCCTCTTATCCATATATTGCACAAAGAAATGGTTGACCTTGTGAAATCTTTTATGAGAAGATTTATGAAAGGTGATTGTTTTGAAGACAAATCATCTTCTTTGGTCAAAGTTGATGTCAGCAAAAGTAGAACACTATTTGCCAGATAAGGAAGTTGAAATTGGAGAATCTGCTAGAAAGGCACTACAGGAATTGCCAGTTGCAAAACAGAAACTTCCACTGATGCATATGAAAAAGTTTTTGCAAACATTGTAAGTTATTTGCAAAAGAAGCTTCCCATTGACAATGAGTTTTTGCAAGATCTGAGTTGTTTACATCCCCTTAAGCAAAAGGAAGAGCGAGGAATCAACTGCATAAGAAGAGTAGCACAAAAGATGGTGCAAGTAATAAAGGAAGATGAAATAGCTTCCATCACTGATGAGTGGAAAAATCTACCAGAATCAGAAAAGACCAGATGAATGGAGCAAGAAAGAGGTTCATGAGGATGGGCAGATAGAATTCCAGAGAATAGACTTCTATTGGAATAAAATTCTAAGTCAGATGACAAATACTGGAACACACAGTTCAAAGTCCTTCCAAAGCTTCTGAAATCACTTCTTTGTCTGGCACATGGCAATGCAGAGGTAGAACGAAGCCTAAGTGAAAACAAAAGAACTGTGACAAATGAGAGAACACTTCTTTCTGAGAGTTCTGTAAATGGATTGAGAATGGTGAAAGACTCTGTAAATGTTATGAAGGAGGGTAACGTTCATAGCATGGAATTGCCTGGTAAGCTTCTTCAGGCTGGACAAGAGGCACACAAAGCCTATATACAAAGACTTCAGAGTGAGAAAGAACAGGAAGAAAAGGCTAAGGCTGAGAAAGAAAGGAAAAAAAAGACAGAAGGAAGCGGATGAGTTAGAGAGACAAAAGCTGGCTGAAAATGATAAAAGTTAGAGGAAAAGAAAGAGAAAACTAGAGAAAAGCGAAAAGAATTTGTCACAAGAGGAAAAGGAACTTAATGACAGTCTTGAAACTGCTAATAAAATGTTTGTAGAGGCAAACAATAGACTGACAAAAGCCATAAAAAACAAAAACTTTGATGATGCTACTGTAGCCCAAGCTCTTTTTGAAGCAGCACAAAAGAAAGTAAGTGATGCAAAGACTAAATTAGAGAAATGTAGGAGGGAAAGAGAAGACATTAGTGCAAAGAAAAAGAAGATTTTAGATGATTATGCCAAAAGGATAAAGACAAAATAAAGACAATCAGTGTAGCATTGTATTGATATACCAAAAAAATTGTATGGATGCATACATATTGTATTACATTTTTCTTTTATGTACTTAAGTAGTTGGCTTTTATGTTTATTCATACTATTTGCTTGTAAAAGTGAAATGAATATTGTAATTTGAAGAATCATTAAAATCTTTTTTATTTTTTTTTTTAGCATTGGTATAAATTCCTAATGAAGACTGCTAAATGTGGAATTTGATGACTGTTGAGCGCAGAAGAATTTGGTATGATCTTATTTTCAGTATTTGATTTCCAGTATTATAGGGTGAGTAGGTTTATTATTTATACAATTGTCAATAAATATCCCTATTTTTTCATGAAAAGGCCCTAATTTATCCCTAAAAAAGCCCTATTTTTTCAAACAATTGTTCCTAAAAAAGCCCTTATTTTTCACCAAAAGTGGGTTGAAAGCCTGTGTACAGTAAATGTGGAAATTTATGGGTGGGGGAATTTACACTTAATACACGATATAGAGTTTTTTGTGTAAATTACCCCCTGCATCCCAGTCCCACACTTGTGCTGAGAATCATTGTTTAATACAAGATTGCTCACAATAAGTTCTGACATTGCGTTGATAAACCCAGGCATATGGTTTTCATAAGAAAATCACATAATTAACCACAATTGGAAATATACACGTTTACAATAAATCTAGTATAAAATTTCATTCAGACAAAATCTGTAGTTCCATGTGAAGAGTGTGTAGATACAAATGACTTTGCTGTGTTTCTAATTATATACACAGGGAGCTAGATTGGTAATCACGGGTCACAGTTTGGGAGCTGGAGCTGCTGCCCTCTTATCCATGTTGTTAAAAGCTGATTATCCTGATTTAATTTGTTTTGCTTATGCTCCACCTGGAGGACTTATGAGGTAAGAAATGGTTTGTTGAATTCTTCAATGCCAGATATTTAACCAAATTCCATTTAAGTTAAGTCTCCTAAGAAATTATCCGGCATTATTTTTTCTTGTTGTAAAGTGTTATTACAAAATGTTAACGTCACACTAAGCAATTTTTCAGTTATACGGTGGTGGCCAGTTTTTAATGATGGAGGAGAGAATCTAGTTACAATTTACCCAGGAGTAAACTGGCAAACTTTCTCACAAAATTTATCTTAGGTTCCAACTGGACTCGAACCTGGGCTGACCAGAAGTGAGATATTTTGTTCCAAAGCGCCATGATCTAACCACTCGGCCATGGAAGTCCTGAGCAAATTCAGTACAATAACAATTTCTCCTAGAAATGAAGTCAGTGATTTTAAAGATGGTCCTCCGTATCACATTGATGACTTTGTAATGTCCTATATACTTGAGATTTCATTTGCTATAAAACCTGATGTGCTTTGGTTTTTTTTTACAGTAAATGTACCAGTCTGTATAGTCAGGAGTTTGTTTGTTATAAACCCTGATGCGCTTTGGTTGTTTTTTACAGTAAATGTGCCATTCTGTATAGTCAAGAGTTTGTCTGTTATAAACCCAGATGTGCTTTGGTTGTTTTTTACAGTAAATGTGCCAGTCGGTATAGTCAAGAGTTTGTTTGTTATTAACCCTGATGTACTTTGGTTTTTTTTTTACAGTAAATGTGCCAGTCTGTACAGTCAAGAGTTTGTCTGTTCTGTTCTCCTTGGGAAGGATCTTGTTCCTAGGCTCGGTATAGTATCAATGGAAGATTTAAAGGCCAAAACACTTCAAATGATCTGCCAATCACAAATGCCAAAGGTAAAGGTCTACATGTATTAGGCCAAAATATATTTCTTTCAAGGTTTCATTAAGTTTTAGAATAGGTTAGGTAGGTCAATAACCTACCTTTTTATAGAGGTGGGGGTGAAAGACATATGTTTGTATGAGTATTTGTTTACATATGTACATGTAATTGGAGAAAGTAACAACTGTGTCTGCGTTTTGTATGCTATTTCTGAGGACTGTAAAAGAGATTTCCATAATTTTGTCAGCCATCACCTCACTGGATCTTCTTGATATTTGGAAATATTCAGTATTTTTTTTTAAAAAGGCAAAGATAAGTTTTTGACAACTTTTGAGACTTTGTCATTTTTATTCATTTTTGTATATTACTTTGATTTCCTCCCACTTGAATCACTATAATGCATTCATTTAATGTGCTGTACTCGAATTAGTTAAACAAACGCTTCCGTGAGAGAATTTTGCCAAAATCTTATTCTTAAATTAAATGAATATTTAAGACTGCAAGAAAGGAAAAGGGGAGAGATATTTCAAACTGTATAGGAAGGTAGTACTTTATATATTAGAAAACAGATATTTATGCTGATGAAAGAAAGTGTTGTGCTATAAGGGGACACAGTTCAGGTGAGCAATGTGGCCCATGGGCCTCTTGTTAATTATTTAGGGTCTGTCTAGTAACCAGAAACACTTTATGGAAAATTGCTCTCCTGTCTCTTGTCAGTAAGGACTCCAGCCTTACTTGAACGTAAATATGTTGATTATTTTGAAGATTTAGCAGTTTACTTTTTACAAGTTTATGGTTTCTCCCTCTGTACATTGTAACCAAGTTATCTCCTCTACCACTATAAACTGGCCACCACTGTATAAATGAAAACATGTTGAGTGAGGTGCAAAACAACAATACATCATTCAGGTAATCATTACTTCATATAATACTTGAGTGATGATTAGCATACAGATATGTATCTTATAGAATATTTACCTTTGTTTATTTTTTACAGTACAAAATTCTAGTCAGTGGAGTGTGGCAGTTGTTTTGTGGGTGGCTTTGTGAGGGCAGCAGTGACAAAGCACTAGGACAACTTATTACCCCACAAAAGAATATGGAGGTAATATATGTGTATATATATCCTCAGTGGCTAAATGATTAGAACACCAAACTTAGCATTTCTAACCTGTAGTCAGTGTCAGAGAGTTTGAATCACTCAGGAAATTAAGCTGATTATGTGGGAAAGGTTGCTATTTCATTGTAATCACATATTTTACTCCACTATTAAAGACTGACTGCACTGTATTACTAAAATTTTTGAGTGTGGCATAAACAAGTTTTGAAACAAGATGATACAAGCTTTGTCTTGATTAATACTTCTCATCAGTGTGCTGTATATGATAAATGTAGATCAATTTCTAACTACTTGATAACGTATGATCAATTAACTCACAGAAATGATAGACAGATAAATGGATTTTTTTTATATTTCAGAGTTGTTAATACCTCTAGTTACAAAAATGGTTTTTTTTACATTCAAAATCACTTTAAAGCCATGATTTGTTGGTTTCTAATTATAGGAAATAAACTTAAGCTGATAATGTGTAATTACTAACTGCCTGAAAATAATGTCATAAGAATTTACCTCAGTACTGAAATTAAATCCTGATTATTCGAGTTTTATTCAGAGCACTAAACAATTTTTGTTTTGACAAATTAAATCCTGATTATTTGACTTTTATGTAGAACACTAAACATAATTTTTGTGTGGACAAATTAAATCCTGATTATTTGAGTTTTATGTAGAACACTAAACATAATTTTTGTTGACAAATTTTAGGAGGCAGTACACAACAGCATGTTGGCTCGAGATCATCACATGATAACACATACTCCGCTATTTCCACCTGGCCAGCTCTTACATGTACAAGAAGTTGATACTGACAGGTAAGTTTTCCATTTTCCTATAACAATTCTTCCACCCATATGACACTTTGTTTACAGGACTTAACATTAACACTTGTCTGTATGTCCTGTATTGGTCAATTTTGCATTTAGGCAGTTGAGAATAACTTAGCATTTGTCTGAGTGGACAAGTTAAAACCACCAGAGAAAATAAAAATTAAAATAGAAACTTTAAATCAGTTTGATTTAAATAAAATTAGATTAAAGCAAAAGCAATCATACATCTCAATATTTGAGTGTAGTACAATGCTGTCACATGATTTTGCACACCTAAGACTCTGATCTCAAAAACTGGAGACACCAAATGGCACAGAATCATAAAATCCACACAGCATAAATCAATTATATTCAATTTTTCAAATTTTTGACAAAACATGTTAATTTGTCCAAACAAATTCCTGTAAAGTGAAAAACAAACCACAAACATTGTGTTCTAACCTGAGGTCCAAATGTCATATGATTTTGCGCACTGTTCAGTTTCCATGTGGTTGAAGATGCAAAGATGGTGGTCCATATTCCTTCATATTATTTGACTTGAAATTCAATATGATGATTAGATTGATTACAAAAGGGATTAAAAACTTTTCACCAATTTAGAACTAATGCTGCTGTCAACTTGCTTCTCGATTATGAATATTCATTATAAACTATTATTGTCATGATGACGTAGATGTAAACACTGCTATAGCCGACCAAAAGGCTCAAATGAGGTAAAATATACTTTGTGTTTTTACTTTTAGGATAACAATCATTGAGTTTATACAATAGTTGTACAAAAATGCATTTAAACTTTTTATTTTAAAAGGTTTAGAAAGACACAGAACCTTTGAAGCAAAATTATCATCTGTTTTAATGTGTTGAGACGGACAGAAGCATAGGCACACAAAACCATGTGACGTGCACAATCATGTGACACAGAAGTATTCATTTTTCAGTTGCTTAAACTGTAAACAGTAGCAAGGGCTGTAAAATTGTGTCATTTTCTAATACCATAATATTCTTAGTTAGTCTATGATAATCTCTAAAGACATGTAAACTGGGTTCTTCCCTTCACTATTGAAAATTGGCCGACACTTTATAACTGAAAAGTCATGTTGGGTGTTGTGTAAAGTCATTGAAACAAACATATCCAATTAATACTTTTATCCAGTCAAACTGCTGCATCACCCACCTTTATTTCCTCAATCAACATAATTTTAACCATCAGAACAATAGAAAAACTTCAACAGATAAAATATATAGCACCAGATCAACACACACCTGGATAAAAACTAAATGGGATCAGATAAACATTTACTGGTTGACTACCTAGATAAACACTTCAGCATCAGAAATACCTAACACACTCTTCCCGGGTACATTGTAACCAGGTTCTCTCCTCTACTATTAAAAATTGGTGGCCACCATATAACTGACAAATTGTTGAGTGTGGTGTAAAACGCTATCCAAAATTCAACTCTGATATATATATATATATATACTGCTTTTGATATGGTTCATGATGATTATCATTGGATTACAGTTTAGTTTTAGTTAATAATCACATTTTCTCATTTTCAGGAGCTGTTGTGAAAGTCCTTCTCATTTTGCTGAGTGGAAGAAGGCTGAAGATTTCAGTGACATTATTGTTAGTCCAGAAATGGTATCAGACCACATGCCTGATAAACTGATGAAGGCACTTAAACAATTAAGTGAGAAACAGTTTAATCCTAAAGCACCAAAGTATCACTGTAGTTCTGTTGCAACAACTGAAGTATGAGGACACAGCACAGAAAATTACTAACATCTCTACAATAGAACAGTGATAAATATTTGTAGAAAACTAATATCTTTCATCTTGAAATGTAACAAAGCTGAAAACCAATATACTCTGTCAACACACTGAATTATAGCAAGGCTAAAAAACATTATAGATTCTGAAGTAATCAGTTTTATAGAAACCATTTACAGTCGAATCCACTAAACCCTGTTACATCGAAATCCCGCTTTATTTGAAATAATTTTGATTCCCCAACCACATTTCTCTATAACCATTATAACCCAGTTATTGTGAAACCCTGGTTTATTTGAAAGAAAAATTCATTTCCCTTTGATTTCAGTATACATGTAATTGGGTTTCCACTGTATTTTCTAACCTTTTCAACACTACAGACCACAATAGACTGGTCTAAGACAATAGAAAAGAACATACCATTTAGAAACTAAGGGGTGAAAGGGATAAAAATGTTGTTGAAGTGTTTTGAAATGTTGCACATTAATTTGTACCAAAACACTGTTGACCTTGAATTTATCATTTACAAGAAAAGGTACCATAGTAGATTTTGATAGTAAACATATCTATTGCACATGAGTATAACAATGCATTTTGATATTGATTTATCTATGTTACTTACCCATACTTGTTAAGTTTAACAAAGGTATGTAGAATACTTAAGTTAATACTAATATTATCTATTGAATGTTTTAATGTGTCCCAGTGTTCTGTATAGAAATGATGTTTAAGATATTATTTTCTCACACCTGTTACAGAGTTTTACTGTACTTTTACTAGATTAAGATTTCTTTGTTCCAACCCCTTGTCTCAACCTTAGGTGAGACAACAATGAGATCATGTGAAAATTCCACAGTGCACTGTTTAGGTAGAAGAAATTATATTTTTTTTTATATTATATGTGAGAAAACTACTGTAAATCACTTAAGTCATGTGACAGCTTTATTTCCAGAACTTACTTTTTCAGATATATTCATGAATATGTGTACATGAATTCACAATTTCACCCGTACAGAAGACTTTAATTTCACGATTCACATTGGTAATATTTATCGTTGAAACAGAGACATACCCCCATCTCCAATATGACTGCATATGAACTACATATTTTGATTCATTAACAGGCCCCATTGTAGATTTACATGGATGTTAATCTCTTGCAAAATTTAAGTGATTTATGGTAAACAATAGCTAGTTATGGTGATTGATGTAGAAGATCTCAACCATGAAGGCTTAGATTTTTGGTCCAGCCTTGTCTTGGTCTAAAAAGCTATACCTTCATAATTAAGAATATTCTATATCCCACACCATAACTTACAATAGTTTCTAATCTGTCAAATCTAATCTATGGTGCTTATGTCACAGGATTGTACAGTATTTGTTATTTTGATATCTATATTCTGTATAATACTTCCGGTAAAGGTATAACGAATCTATAATGTAAAGAGAACTTCCATTATAAATATTGTAATTCGTCATATTAGATATTAGATGATACAGAATTATAAGTCAAACATATCAGATATCGGATATATTGTTTGAGGGATATTAGTTGTCATTTGATTACAAGTATAATCAGAAATTGGAAAGATGTCATGAGTATCAAGTTATTGAAAATGATGGTGTTCAAATGTTATCAAAGATATTAGATAGTGACAAATATAGGTATATTTCAGTGGTCATTACATCTCTGTTGAATACTTCTTAACATGGATTTATGGAAACCACATGTTATATGCAAAGTGCAATAAATTCTGATTTGTGCAATGGTTCTATGCCAGCATAATGAGGTTTCTGTAACATGTCCTATCCACTTAGACAAAGCATGTTAACTCACCAACCCCTGTAGTCACAGTTGGACAAATACAGTTATCAGGTATAGGATAGATATCAAAATTAGATATCAGTTAGAGGATAGATATGAAAATAGATATCAGGAAGAGGATAGATTTGAAATTAGATATCAGGTAGAGGATTGATAAGAAAATAGATAACAGTTAGAGGATAGATATGATAACAGATATCAGTTAGAGGATAGATATGAAAGTAGATATCAGGTAGAGGAGAGATATTAAATACAGATATCAGGTAGAGGATAGAATAGATATCAAACACAGATATACAGTCACAGATATCATTTGTACAGATTACTAACAGAGAACAGATAGACATGTGCTTCCAGTTATTGATATCAGGTATGGAGTTATTTATAGATATCATGTGACAATATTATGTTGTGACTTGTGTTAAGATTTCTGTTTTTTACTACCAGGTTCCAATGGCTGTACTAAATCGGTAAACTATGAAAATTATCTGAAACATTTTAAACGGGAGTCACCATTGAATTGCAGTGGGATTTATTCTATCGTTTAATGGAATGCCAACTTTCAGAAATGAATTAATTCAGTGCTTCTGTCATCATATCATAATTTAGTTATATTGCTTTATGATCCTTGAGTTGCTACTCCATCATCATCATTATCCTACTAAAAGGAACAAATTTACAAAGTCTGTCTTGATCATTGTAAATTACTTGAATATAAAACCACTAATTTGACTGTTAAAGTTTTTGTGGTGTCATATACTGAATTTAGGATAGACTTTGTGTCAATGATGTTTTATGTACCCTGCAGGCAAATTAACTTAAAATATTAAGATAACAGCATATCATTGATAAATGTATCTTCATCACTCAAGTTATTATCATGTAAATGTTTAATTATAATATTCTGTAGAATTGAGTTTTACAATATTTTGGAAGAAAGTGACTAAGTTTAAAAACCCTGCAACCACAAAATGATTTCTCCCATATAAAATGTATGGTTTTGTTCTTTGTCCTTCACTAACATCACAGTTTTACATATTACCATAAATATTAAGGAACTATCTTATTCCTGACACATGTGAACAATTTTTTTCTCAAAATGAAGCTTTATTTTGTCAAAATTTTTATTTATTATCTGCAGTGGCACAAATTTGCGATAATATATTTTATAAGATTTATAGATGTGACAGCAATATGCTTCCATATTTTTATACCTGTCTAAATATAAATTACAGGGTAATTTGAATGAATATTCAGATGTTAATTTACATGTAATGTGTTTTCTTTAAATGTAATTAATTTTTCTGATTATTTCTCTTTGCCCTCTGCCATATTGATAAATCTGGAATTTGACTGTTCAATACTCTTATCATTAACGAAAATTTAAAAGAAATACATGTAGTTAGCTACATATTAACCAATCTAATTACCAACTGATCTCTCACCTTTCTCGTTTTCTGAAGTGTCATGTAGAAGATCTAATTCAATCCACTATGGGGTCACGTATGGGTTACCTCATGTAGATGTGTGATGTTTGACCAATAAAAATGTGACTTACAAAAATTAATGGCAAAGAGATGTTATTTATTTTATAAAAAAGAGAACTGTTAGTCCGCAAAATTCCATATGAATATCTTTTGTGATTCGAACCCATTCAGGGTTATGACCACAATTCTGTACTACCGTATTTTATGGGCTCAGTGTTGTATATAATGATAAAAATGTTTACAGCTCTTTGCCATTTGATTGCTTACAACATTGTGAAACTTGCTTTTTCATTGGTCAAAAATGACACATCTATGAGGTCATCCACACGTGACCCCATGGGAACTGCATTAGATTCTGTACGCGACATCAGAAAACAAGTGCATTTAAAGATGGGTTTTTAATTAGATTGCATATTAACACACCTCTAATGACCTTGGTTGAGACTTACCAAACAATGTTTTGAATGGTGATCTTAAACTTAAATGTGTAAGTATGATATGTGTAGATGTGATATCACAAACACTTCCCGACCTTACGGTAAGCCATTGCCATTCAGCCCTTTGATATTTGCTGTGTATGAAACTTAAGTGAGATTCTTGTGGGTTTGATTTAGTAAACATTTCCCCTCCTTGATGTAAGCCATTGCTATTTAGCCCCTTATTATGACAGATATTTGCTGTGTATGAAACTGGAGTGAGAGGAGATTGTGGGTTTGATTTAACAAACATTTTCCCACCTTGATGTAAGCCATTGCTATTCAGCCCCTTATTATGACAGATATTTGCTGTTTTGTCAACTTAAGTGAGATTCTTGTGGTTTTGATTTTACAACATTTCCCTACCTTTAGCCCTTGATGTTCAGCTCTGCCTCCTTTATGGATTATGACAAATATTTGCTGCATATCAAGTACATTTGTACTCTTTTGCTGTTACCTATCTACAGTAAAATGATGTTTTCAGTGCTTGATCATCCTCAGTTGCCCAACGTGGCATCTTTTGGCAAACTTTTCCATTATGATATCATAGTAAAATGACCCGTCAGACAGTTGTTTCGTTATGAAGTGACAATCGAATGACGTCAAAATTGCACATTGAAAGCCACGTTTCTGATACTTAGCGATAGGTCAATACTCTAACCTTATGCTAATTGGGATGAAAAAAGTTGCCTATGAAAATGTCCTCTATTCTAGTACATGTAAATTCAAAATATTTTTATTGCAATAGTATGTATACATAGTTCAATCAAATTATTCAAATCAAACCTGGAAAAAGCATTAAAATATCTGTAATCATTATTCTGGGAAAAACTGAATATTTTTTCTTACATGATCTCAATTGTCACTTGACTTTCAACAACAATTTATCAAAAAACGTCTCCATGTTGATCAGCATTAATCATATATATATATATATCAAATCATTAATCTAATATATTTATGAAAACCTTTTCATAACACCTTTTTTTTATAATCATTTGTTTGGTACACATGTCCTTACTTTTTAACTCTAGCTTTTTCTATCAATACTCAAATTTTAATAGATTGTGCAATCTTTTGAAACACGCACTGTAATCATCATATTTCAACCTTTGTTTCAAAAAACAACTCTCTCTCTCTCTCTCTCTCTCCCTCTCTCATATTTAGTTAATTTTTCTCCAGGTTTAACAAACTTTTATGTGAAGTAATATTCTCATCTACATTGTTTTATTATTTATTTAACATGTTAATTGCAATATTTTATTTATTCAGGGTTTGGTATAACCCATTTTGCTGATTAGTCTACTTAACAGAAAGTGATTTAAACATACATTTATGTGCAGCATTACACAAGTAGCTGGTTTTGTATGAATTAAGATAAAGAGTTTGTAAAATAATCTGATGGTTCTAGTCAAGATTTCATTTATTACTGTTATAGTCAAACTTGTCTATAAAGGCCACTGAAGGGAACAGGCAAAAGTAGTCATTATAGACAGGTGGCCTTTATAAAGAGGTTTATTATTTATAGAAAAAAAAATATCAAAGTTGATGTCTGAATGGCCTTTATAGGCCCTTTATACAGAAGTGGCATTTATTGCAAATTTGACTGTACATTGTATTTATAGTTTTTCTTATGTAATTAGATAATAAGGTGCGCTTTCAGCAGCTTTTTAGGTTGAATGTAGAGAAAAAATTATAGATCCTGATTTTTTAACATGGATTTTTATAAAGAAATACATAAAAAAGACAACATAATCCCTTATCACCCTGGGCATCTTTAATTGTTTAATCAATGCAGTGGATAATAATGTTTAGTTGAAATCTTTTGTGATAAGTAAATAATGGTAGAAGTTTATAAACTTTCGTAGAAGTGCACTTATACCTAATTCTGAGATACGTGATAAAGAATATTTATTAGTAATGATTGATACTATATCCTATACATGTACATATATGTATATGTACATATCATACAATGTGCTAAAGTCTTGGCTGTTAATACAATGTGCTTCCTTATTACCTGTTTATTTTACCTGTGAATCATCCTATACAATCATTGCTTCCTGTGTTAAGTGCTGTGTGTATTGCAATCCAAAATATTGGTGTGATTTAGTTAGAATTGCTGGTATATGACAATTAGATTATTGTAGTGTATACCTGTAATTTACCTGTAGTGTATACCTGTAAACAGCTATGACTGTTATAACATTCCCTGTATATTTTCTTTAAAATATAAGGGCATCTCAGACATTTTGAATTTAGAGTCACAAGACAAGTAGTCTTTCAGATCATAAGAAAGTATTGTCAAGTCAGGTTTCACTGTCCTTGGACATCTGTAAGATATCTTACATAGTCACAACCTATCTGAGGTCATTGTGTATACAAAACATTCACATATGTGACCATGACTGACAAAACGGAACCCGTAGAGGAAAACAATTTTTATACCTTTGTGTATTTTTTTCAAACTTAAGATGTATGCTAGCTCAGTTTGAAATAGTACTGAAGAAAAAAGAACAGTGTTATGTAGCATATATTTTGATATCAGATGTATATGGTGTTGGTGTTCTGATATGCCAGGTTGTGATCAACATATGAACATTTCAGTTACAGAGGCTAACTACTTGCTGATAAGTTACTGTTACAGGAATATCAGGAATTATGTTTGATGTCAACATTCTCCAAATTTAGTGGTTGGTATATTGGCCTTGCATTTTGTAACTACTATAAGTCCCTTGGCTAATATTGTTTGCTCTCAGGATCCATTTTGTCAGTCATGGACCTATACATATATATCCCACTCCTGCCATATTCTATATTTAGTTATATCAGGTGGTTGCCTGGTTATACGTTTTTTATATTTCCATAAAGTTTCCATGGTTGTTGTAAAAGATATTGGTACATGTACTTGACCAGCTGTACTAGGGTTACATTATTTTTTATACTCACAATTTGGCAATCCTTTTGTATGTGATGTCAGTATATTGCTGGTGTTGAAGTTTTGGGGTAACTATGGAAAGTAGAAATAAACGTGAAGTATCTGGTAATGTTAATTATTGTAAAGATTGAAGAATGTTTGCTGACATCCCTTGTAGTTGTAAGATGTTCAAGATAAAATGGTGTCATCATTATTGATTTGCAGATTCTATCATGCACCTTGCATCACCTGAACTCCCGAGATTACCTTATAATCACTTAGGATTTGTTTGCCCCCTATAGCAATGTAAACCGCTAAGATCATAGAAAAGAAGGGCATCCATCCTCCATGTAAGCACTCTCATGCCTATACATTTCTCCATGGATTTTTATTGATGATTAAAATTATTCTCTAAAATATTTTAGTCCATGGTAGGTGAGAACTGTTCATTTTGAGTATATCTGATGTTTTGCATATGTTATGTCGGCCCTACTTATGTATAATTTGTCTGTCTTCTTAAACATTTTCTGTGATACACATATAAGGGAGATAATTATTTACAACAATTTCTTTGTCTTATTTATGCATAACAAATATTTCCACTTTATTTAAACAAGAGAGCAATAAATCAGTAGTGAAATTCTTAACTCCAAATGATAAATCAGTATCTACATTTTTGTGGCACATATTAGCATATTGTAATTTGATCATTGATAAAAATAGTGCCCAATATAACTGTAAGCGTGTGTATTTAAGCTGTTTCTGTCATGATAATGATCATTTGAAATATGAAAGCATTAGAATAAGGTTACCCTATGATTATCTTTTCAAAAACTGACTGGGTGTCAGAAATTCCCCTGTTGGAAATGTTTTGTTGATCAGCATTGAACTTCATTTCAGGTTTTGTAAAACAATCACAAGGTAACCCCTAAATATACATTTGTATATTATGCTTTTAATACATGTATCTACTACTGTTTATAATTTATTTACTTTCAAAATGGCATTAGTCACAAGCATTTTTGCTATGTTTTTATGATAGCTGCAAGTAATAATTTGCTATTTATCACTTAATTTGACTATGTGAAATGTATTATTAACTTCTAAAATATATTATATATTTGTAAACATTTCATAACCTGATTTGATTTTTATGTCTACAAGGTCAACTATCAGGACATCATTTTTTATCCATCTTTAATATTTTGTCAAATAACTTGAGTCTCTCAGATTATTATCTCATTATGTTATTGAATCCTAGGACAAGTTCAGTCATGAATATTTAGGCTGTATTTACCATAGTTATGGAAGCCATCAAATCAATAGAAATGGCTCTCTGGGGCATAGTGATTCCCAAACACATTTTTTTTTCTGTTTAAATAGATCAGCTATGTATGTACAATGTTATGGATTTGAAAATTCTTTATTATTCTATCAATTCCAGTTTATTTCAAAACACTATATGTTGAACATGGTCCCAGAAATTAGAATATTTTGTAATATTTCTGAAGTTTAGTCCCACAAAATTTTGATAAATTGAGTTTTGCATTTATATACCCTTGAAAAAAATCCATGTTGAAATTGATAATCTTGTAAAACGTGTAAGAAGTTTCTTCATACAAACCATAAAGGTGACCTATTGCAAGCCTCTTTTGTCTGTCATGGTCTGTTATTAACTTTTACACATATTTTGTTTACTGCTCAAGAACTAATGGGCCAAATTCAACCAAACTTGGCAGGAACTTTCTCTATGTGAAACTGCATAATGTTTGCAAATGAAAAGGGACCTGTACTTATGGGGTCTGAAAGGGGCCAAATTTTATAAGATAACAAGTGTTTTAAATCTTCAGGTTTCTTCATTTGGTATGCATGATTGTTAAGTCAAAATCTTTTCATAATGTGCCACTAGGGGGCAAATGATAAGGCGTATTAATTCAAAACTGATTGGTTTTTGTAAACAAAGATATATTAGGAGGTTGTTATGAATTATCTAAGGATCATTGTAACAGTTTAAAGGTCATGAAGTCAAGGTCACAGACACCTAAATAAATGGAAAATATAATTTTTTCATCCACTTTTACACATCATTTTCTTTCTTCTTATTATTGAAACTTGACAGAAACTTTCCTCATGTGAGGCTGAATAAAATTTGTGGATGAAATGAGACTCAACCATCAGGACTCCAATAGGGGCCTAAAAGGACCAAAACTTAGTACAGCTTTAAAAAATTATCATCTCATGAACCAGTGGTCAGCATATTCTAACTGTAATCATGTCATTATTTCATGTAACAGTTAAAGCTAGATGGGTCTCTTGTTCCTCTGGGATTTTTTTTATGTGTGGAGGTTTTAATTTAAATTTCTATTACATAACAAAGACACAAGTATTATATTACTGATGGTGAACATATCATCATTGTTAATTTTTATGTACTGTAGGTCACTAAGGTGACCCTTAGCCATCTGTAGCCACCCAGCATTATGAACATTTTACACTTCTCAAAAAATCCCCTAAAGTCAGCAAATTTACCCAGCACTGAAGGTCAACTTTTATGATACTATTTTGACAATGTAGTTGTTTGTCAAACTTCTTGATCTGTCTGAATAACAAAAAAAAAATGATCATTTTTAGAAAATTGAATAAAGCATACAATATCCCCATAAATAATGAAAATAATCTTGAGTAAATTACAGGGGACCCTATCTTGAGAGACCCCCCCCCCATCTGCAACTGAAATGTGGTCTCTCAAAACAGGTGACCTCTCAAAAGAGATTTTATTTAAAGGATTATATAACAAAGTGCTTTTCAGAATGTGGTCTTTTAAGAGAATGGTCTCTCAAGACATGTTCCACTGTACTGAAAATTTGATTGTGTTCTCTATGTTACTTCAAATAAGCCATAAATATGATAAATGTTCAAAGTGTATTTTCATCTTAAAACCACAAAAGTTAGTTTAGAATGATTATTGTGTAAATTTGGTGACCCACTACATGTATTTTGTATTGAGAAAACCAAAAATTTTAATCTAAATTTGTCTATGTATTGCTGTGAAAATCTGTATGTATCCTGAGCTTTGTTCAGTGTTTTGTTCAGTGTTTTTAATTGTTATTATGTTGACAAATTATTTTGTATTTTTAAGAGCATTTGCAATTATTTATTGATGTAAGTAATAATTTTGTTCAACCAAAACATGTAAAATTGATTTTACTGTTTTCATAGTAAAGCTTGTTGATTTGTTTACATAATGTTTTATTGTCATTGAATAATCTTTGTGTGTGATAAATTCGCCCATTATTGTTTCATTTCTTGAATTTTGTTTGTGTCGTTTTACATCCTGTCAGGAATTTTCCACTTATATGGAGGTCCTTGATTTTTAAGTCTTATCCACGAGACCCGTGAATTTTACTTCTTATGCCATATGCTTGGTGAAGGAATAGTCAACAACATTCTCTATATACCTGGAAATTTTAACCCCTGATTATTGTCTCCCTTTTATGGCAGAAAGCATATTCACCCCGTCATAAATCACTGGTCTCATAGATGTGATGTATATCTGTGCTTCAATCATATTCACTCCGTCATAATAACCATAGCCTCATAGATGTCATGTATATCCGTGCATCAGTCATATTCACCCCGTCATAAATCACTGGTCTCATAGATGTGATGTGTATCTGTGCTTCAATCATATTCACTCCGTCATAATAACCACAGCCTCATATATGTCATGTATATCCGTGCATCAGTCATATTCACCCTGTC
This sequence comes from Atrina japonica, assembly GCA_030159075.1. Lineage (NCBI taxonomy): Eukaryota > Metazoa > Mollusca > Bivalvia > Pterioida > Pinnidae > Atrina > Atrina japonica. The sequence goes on from BROG01000115.1 coordinate 510,876, forward strand.
ATAAATCACTGGTCTCGTAGATGTGATGTATATCTGTGCTTCAATCATATTCACTCCATCATTAATCACCATAGCCTCATAGATGTCATGTGTATCCATGCTTCAGTTATTATACTTGAAAATTTCACTTTCATTTCAAAATCGTCCTCTCATCTGAGGACAAAAATTAAACAAGAGTATCCAAGTCTGGTTTTTGAACCTGGAAGCTTCCACTTGCCAGTTGAATCCTCTATACCACCAGTGGTCTCATTTCTTGTTATGGAGAATTGTAATCTTATGATGGAGGGGCAGACATCAACAATAGTTTTCAGATGATAATCAAGACATCAGCACTAAACAGAAGTTGAATTCAAATTTTAGGGATAATGAAAATGCATTTCAATTGAGTTATGTCCCTTTGCAGTTTAAATTTGATTTTTCGACTATTTCTGAAAGAAATACATGTAGATGTATGCCATGATGTATTTCAATTGAGAATATATACAGTTCCAATATTTGTTTACATGCTTGGGCATGTACTGCTTTGAAATACCCTTTGAATCTTTTTCGTACTGCATAAACAACACAAGATCTATTTTCAAGAAGTATCTATTTGCTTTATTTTGTTTTGAAAGAAACATAAACAAGTTGGTTTGTAGATCTGTGACAACATTCTGTACAAGTGACAGAAAAATCAATACAACTCCACAATACTGGTACAACCTTAAATCAGAACAAGTATAAAGCGAAACAAAAAACCGTGCCATAATAACACGGACAATATCAATGCTGTCATACAGACCATTTATATAAACAGAAAAACAAACATAATAACATGGTGATATGTGATTGTACATGTAAAGAAATATTGCACTGATTAGCCATTTAGGGGTTTATCTTACATATTTGTATATATATAAATATATATATATATATATATATCTGGTAATGAAATTTAACATCATAACGAATTTAATAATCTTTAAGTAGTGTTTCTACTGTAGATAGTAAGGATACAACTATATGTCCCTTCATATAGACAATTCCTAATGGCAAACAACAAAACATGGATTCTATCTCTCTTGTTCACTCACACCAATTACCATCAACTGGGATATTTTGGTATAGATTGTTTTGATCATTTTGTTTGTCTTACAAGACAGGTGGTCTCTCAAGACAGGTTTGTGAAATATAAAAAGATCCAAGATAATTTTATTCAACAATGAAAGAGAACTATGCTATTAACAAGTTGGCCAAGATTATGGTAACACATCGGCAAAATATTCCAAGTTATGGTATCAATATTTTATTTATGGCAATAAAAAGCTCAAATGAATCTTCCTAGCTGTAAAAAATTTAGAATTAACTATCTGAAAGCTCTTTCACAGAATTTTCTATAAAAAAAAATTCTGTCCTAAACTGTTTCTCATGTTTCCATTTACTAGCTTTTTGCTTATCAATAGTTTTGTTACAAGTCAATATAATAATCATCAATTAATTAGTGAAAACCTATGTTTATGAAAAAATTAAATTTTGACCTTAAACACAAGACAAGACACAAGAAAATTCATTTTTAATTCTGTACACAATAATCTGTGGAAAAGCACTTTTAAAGACAAACCTACAATGTATAGCAGTTATAAACAAAAAGAACATAAAAAAAGAAAAAAAAACATGAAATGAAACATTAATACAAAACACTTATTACCATTATCTGAATTTCAATTGTTGAGTTTGTGGCATATGTTTTTAACCCTTTCACCCCTAAGTTTTAGATAGTATTCTCTTTTTTATTGTTTAGACCAGTCTATTGTGGACTGTAGGATTAAAAGGGTTAACTGGTTTATATATTGTTGTTTTACATCCCAAGAATTTGACACTTAAAGGGAAATGTCGGTAACTATACATGAAATGCTACCAAGTTTGATCTGTGCCAGGAACTAGCTAATGCAGTGTGAGTTCTTTTATGTGTCGTGCCAGATGAGACCATGGTTTGAAGTTTCATCTGACAGACCCATGACTTTTACTTCTTATGCAGAGGAACAGTCACTTTCTTTTTTAATCTTAGATATAGCCTGGTACCAATTAAATATATGAGAAATAAACACAAGCTCCCTTTAATTACCTGGTACCTGTTAAACATATAATAAAGTAACACAAGCTCCCTTCAATTTAACATCTATACTTTGTCAAACAGTAAAATTGTGGATTTCATAATACTGACAAAAAATGAAAATACTTTTGATATTCAATAATACATGTTACATAAGCAAAACAAGCAAGCACCCTCATTTTAAACATAAAACTATCAAATGAAAAATTCTAATGTATGCAAAAAACAGTCACAAAATGTATAGCAGACAATGTGTATGAAAAACTTTTTGTGGGATGTACAAATGTCAAAGTTACAAATGTCAATGTGATGGATAACTGTCAGTGGGATGTATAACTGTCAAAGTAATGTGATGGACAACTGTCAGTATGTACAACTATCCAAGTTATAGCTGTCAATGTGAGGAACAACTGTTAATCAGATGTACAACTGACAAACTTACAGCTGTCAATGTGATGGACAACTGTCAATGTGATGGACAACTGTCAGTATGTACAACTATCCAAGTTATAGCTGTCAATGTGAGGAACAAATGTTAATCAGATGTACAACTGACAAACTTACAGCTGTCAATGTGATGGCCAAATTTTAGTGGAATATACAACTGTCAAAGTTACAGATGTCAGTGTGATGGACTACTGTTAGTCAGAGGTAAAGCTGCCAATGTGATGTACAGTTGTTAGTGGATTGTACAGCTGTCATTGTAAGATACAGCTGTCATTAGGATGTAGAACTTTACTGCCAATGTGATGTACAGTTGTTAGTGGAGTGTACAGCTGTCATTGTAAGGTACAGCTGTCATTAGGATGTAGAACTTTACTGCCAATGTGATGTACAGCCGTTTATGGGGTGTATGGCTGTTGGTGGGATGTACACCTGTTAGTGGGGTGTACAACAGTTAGTAGGACATACAACGGCCAGCTATAGCTGTCACCGGAATGTACAGCTGTTTGTGGGATTTATGGCTGTTGGTGGGATGTACAATTGTTATATTGATGTACAACTGTCAAAGTCACAGCTGCAAAAAACAAAAACAATAAACAAAACAGTAAACAAACGCATACTTAAATGATAATAAAATAATGCCCAACATGTAGTACACATATCTATGAGATTCTGATAATACAAACAATGTTTACATACAACCTTCTTGATACTATCCTTCTTTATTTACAATAGGTCTTTTTCAGGAAATCATGGTTTACACTACTATTTAACATTATTTTGTACTAAGTTTACACTACTATTTTACATTATTTTGTACTTGGTTTACATGACTTCTTGACATTATTCTGTTTTTAATTTATACTACTAGATCTATTTTACAATTTTTTGTACATGTCCATATGTCCATACAGTCTGATTTTTAAAATCACAATACATATATCTTATCTCAATACTACATTATAAAAGTATCAAAATCTACAAAATCACTTATACAAAAAAAAAAAAAAATCATCTCCTGTGTTTTTATAATCTTGGCCAAGTTCTGGAATCATTACTCTGAAGTTTCACATCAGTGTTCTTCTTGTTTCCAAGTCTTCACTGTTTATCTACAATATAAGTATTTACAATGGTCACATGTAGGTCTACTAGATATTCTAAAAGTGAACCAGTCTATCTTACATGTTACAGGAATTGACCAAGTGTATTTGTCATTGGTCTTGTACTGTTGTTTTACTTCCAACCCAAAATTTTTTACTTATATGGAGATTTCACCAGCTTTTGGTTAAGAATCACCAATTTTGACCTGTGCTATGTACTGACATCTATACAGTGAGGGTTCTTTGACGTGCCACGCCTTCTTTGACACGTTTTAAGTCTCACCCCAAAGACCTGTGCCTTTCACTTCAATACTGAGCTCTTGGCAAAGGAACAGTCGCTACCATTTTTAAAGTCTTTGGAATAACCTGGTACTGGCAATCAAATGTGGGACCTTCAACTTGAAAGTTCAGCGCTCCACTGAACCACCTCAAGTGGTAATTGACTAATAGAATCTACCCCTACCTTGAAAATTTGACAAAGGAATCTCAATCCGAGGATAAGATTCTTGAATGACAAACCTTAGGCTTGCCAAGAGTTTGTCATTCAAGAATCTTATCCCGAGGATTGAGATTCCTTTGTCATACCCTCAAGGTAGGGGTTGTTATTTTTCTCCTTTGTCATACCCTCTTAGATATTTGTCTATGTAGAACTACCCAGATCTGTGTTAAGACTTACATAACTATGAACTGCACTCTAGAAGCCACAGAAGTTTTACTTCCTAAATTGTATTGTGACATTATAATGCGTGTAGCGTGTCAACACCCTAGGGGATGACAAGGAAATCATTCCCCGTACAAAAGAAGGAAAAATCTTAATTAACTATGGGAGAAAAAGAAATCATTACTTTCAAAACATGAGATAATTTTGATATGTAAAAAGTCTAGGCTCACCTTTCCAAGACTTGTGTCAAAATTTCAATCTTTAACAAATCTTAAATTTACAATTTTCAAACACAAACTTTGTAGGAAATAATCAGTAGTCAAACATCTTAACACTTTCAGAGTTCAGCTGCAGTATCAGACTCTCTATACAATGTCGACATTGATTCAAAAGAAATATTTATCTATATTATTTTTATAAAAGAAATGGCTCATAGATTACATAACTTATTTTACTTACATCTTAATGAACACTCTTAATTTAAGGGTGTTCTTAAACAGAATTTCACAAATTTATATTTATTTCTTTTCCATCATGAAATATTCTTTTAACTAAAAAATGTTATTCCTTAAGTTGTTTAAAAATTGCTTTTCCAATGCTGATGAACAAGGGTGAAAAGAGCTGTTATGCCTAAGATGTTTCGCAGGGGGTCCTTATATAAATGATATAAAACCCATGTAGAAAGTCAAATTATAAGCTTTTCAGTTACAATGGAACCTCACTTAAAGACCACATCACCTTAGGTGGTCTTGAGAGCAAGGTTCCAATGTATTTATACTGTCATAAGTCGTTGCAGTTGGGTTCAAAAACTGTGAAAAAAGCACTTTAAGAGATGCCTACAGTATTATTTAGATTTTGATAGAAATGGTATCCCATAGTTTGATACACATATGATTTTGTGTAAAACAGTATAAAGACTACAAATTACCTATCTGCTTTTTCACATATTCATAACCAGTGACGGAAAATTTCAGAATGTCTGTGAGCTTTGTTACAACACTTGTTGATACATTGGGGCTTTCATTGTCTGGGCCAATCAGATCCAGAGCCTCCTTGATCTTCTTTAAGATGTTTGCAATAGCATCTTTTACCAAGGAATTCTTCGCATATTTGAAGGACATAAAGGAGAGTTTGTTGTGTACGATTCCCAAATCATTCTTGATTTTGTGCACCACAGCTTTACGCTTTTTCATTTCTGCTTCCCTAAAAATAGATTTTAGTTATGATTATCTTAAAGAGCATCCTGAGTGAAAAATGAAAATTTCTGTATTTATAGAACTCATCATTCTAAGAACATAGAACTCATCATTCTAAGAACAACATAAAAAACCCTTTCAAAATTAGTGCACACGTTTTCGAGATATTAGCGAGAACGGCTCAAGTAGCTAGAAAGGGGTGGAGCTTCGTGTGACATCACAACGAGGACTCCAGTTGCAAAGTATGTGCTTCACTATAAGCTTAGTATCAGCGGTGCCTCGGGCGTGGACAGTGATGAATGCACTTGCTGGTTTACTGAGTGAATATATCTTTTGTGTATAATAATGTAGGAATAATTGTTTTTAACTGTCACAGTTGTGATTTTTGTTTGGGAATTTTTAATTGATCATTAAAATGAGATTAAGTTTTAACATTTTCCTTGTTAGGCAGTGATATTCTACATAAAGAAATCTAGCTTTTTTCATTATATATGAATCTATGCTTACCTCTCTGTGTAAAATAGCATAAATGTCATCCATGGAGAACAAATAATTAAAATGTAAACTTTGTGGAATTAAATTGAATATATTAAATAATTGAATTACTATTTTTAATTTTTTATAAACTGATATTGTAGTAGTAGGCGTAAATTGCATGTCATTTTGAAAAGACAACTGCCATAAATATCGCATTGTGCTTTTGGCAGAGCAAATAAAGTACATATATAATGGGAATGGAGAGCAACATATTCTGTAATGAAAATTTAACGAAAATACAGTTCTAATAAACAACTGTTACAGTGATTTTTTCCCAGGGTCATGTTTATATTCACCGTTTTGGTTAAAGATTACATGTCAATTATATGATGAACTTTGTCACTCTTAAAAAAATCGTACAGAAAAATAATATTATAAATTAGATTTAACGTATTAGTCGTCGTACTATATAAAAAATAAGTTAAAATGCAGTATTTATACATGTAAATTGTATTTAACAATATTATCAATTGAAATTTACTCGGAAAAATATCACATTTTCGTTACGTGTGATATACAAAGGTGTGTTTTGCCAAATGCCTATGGGACTAAAACTATACCCAATCATCTCAGAAATTATAAATTTAAGTTGGGTCCCAAATGGAAGCTGCATTATACTTTCACACTCTAGTTATTTTCAAACAAAGCAACACACGGAGGTGTAAATTTTTATTCTTTTATTCTATATTTATAGTAAATGTATTTTATTAGTTAAAACAAAATCAAAATAGATATGCATACAATTGATTTATCAACCAAAAATCACAATTTTCGTCACCGTATCTATTATGTTCAATCAATCTATCATCAGTTAGTATTTATTTATCTATTTATTTAACTTTTAAGCAATTTCTCACTTTACATGAATTATAAAACACAGACTTCTTTGAAATTCATTCAGACATCAAATATCGTATGTAGCTTTATACAGAGTCAGAAAGGACTCTGCACAATACAGTTCCATTGCAAAAGTCGTCTTTCACTTGATAAACGCCAAGGCGCCGAAAATTTGTGAATATTGAGTGTTTTACTGTTTTTTCGCATAATGATAATTCCCTCTGTTTTAAGTGATAAAGGCTCAAAATAAAGTGTGATACTCTAAATCAAGCATAACTAAGCCATCCATCCGTTAATGTGACACATTGAAAAAGCCAAAATCATGTTCATTATATGACTGCAAAAAATAGTCTTTCTGACCAGGTGGTCTTTATACACAAGTGGTCTTTATACACAGGTGATCTTTATACACAGGTGGTTGCTTAAGCAGGTTTAACTGTATATGAGAAACACAATGTCTCTCAGAGTAAAGTCATTCATAAAGATTTTAAAGTCCCATAACTCTGGCAAATATTACTGAATGTTGGTAAAAATAAAAAAAAATGTTTCAGATCTCATTGATATAAAGCGACATACAAAATTTGATTTGCATTTTAGGAAAGAATCTGGATATTTGAGGGAAATCAAAATTTTTCAAATCCACAGATAAATATATCATATGCCCAGAGATTGTTGTTCTCAGGAATAAAAAAAATAAATTATATCTTGTATAACTTATGTTTCTGTACAGATATATAACATGCATAACACAGATATATAACACCGGCATTTAACACAGAATCACAAGTGATTTAACACAGACATATAACACAGACATATAGCACAATTTAGCACAGACATGTAACACAGACATATAGCACAGACATTAAGCACAAACATATAACACAGACAAATAGCACAGACATTTAGCACAGACATGGAAGTAATTTAACACAGACATATAGCACAGACATTTAGCACTGACATGTAAGTGATTTAACAGACATATATTTAACAGAGACATATAAGAGACATGTTAAACAGAAATTTGTGACAACAAATACATGTCTCCATTTAGAAGGATATAGGAAGAAAAATCAGTTACTAACAATATTAAAATTATAAATGATAACTTACTGCCTCAGTTCCTCTTGTCGTTTTGATTCTATTTCACTCTGAAGACGATGAAATAAACATAAAATATAAATGTACATTTGTATATATCAAACATGGAAATATACATCTATAGTATAGGAATAATAAAGTAAACCTATAAAGCTTCATTTATACACACCACAAAATAATACAGGAGCAATCATTCAGGTTACGCGGAGGTTACAACATATACAAATCACATAACCTCCTTACCATTCTCAATAAATTTCATTTGTAAGTCTTCAGTATTGCTATCGTAACCTCCTGGTTACGGTTATTACTTTTAGTGTAACCTATAAATGGGTTACGATGAGTTCTGTTATTTTGTGGTCTGCTGTAGTACTGGAATTGTAGTGTAAATCTATATCAAACATACATCTATAAGGCATATGACATATTGAGTATAGCAGTAAATCAAACAAACATTTTCAGGGTCAAAATGATACACAGATAATGCTTAATTTATCATTTCTGGATCAAGACCTAGGTGCATTTTCAAACAATTTCGTGAATTCTTTTGATTTTTTCTTATCATGAAATATTTCTATTTATTAGAATATATCATTCATCACAGTGTTTGAAAATACTCAGCCCTAACTAAGACACACCCATGTGGAAAATGTCAAATTTTAGGATTTTGGTAATTTATAGTTTAATGTAGATGTATAAAATGACAAATCTTGCTGTCCAATTTTGATTAAATGACTGTGGGCGAGTGGATAGTTTGCTATGAAAATTTGTTAGAGATAATGAATACTTTAAAGCTATTATTATAAATTAGGTGGAAGGGTATATATCGGGAACAGACTAGGCCTATAGTTACATGTTCAACCCAATTAATAAAATAATTAAGTAATTAACAAAAAGATAGTGTAGATGAAAAATTGTTTTGACCCTATACACAGAGCAATCTGTGAAAGATTACCATAATCTAATACCACACACACACACACACACACACACACACACATATATATATATATATACACATATATATACATACACATATATATATATATATATATATATATATATATATATATATATATATATATATATATATCAGGATATACATATACACCTGTACTCACCTGTAACTGAGTGACCAGGCTGAAGTGCCATTCTAAATCCTTTAGGGTCATTATCAAAAATTTCAAACGAGTTTCTGCTACATTCCCCATTTCCTTTCTGAAATATTCAACACAGTTGCGATAACACTTAGCTTTTGTTCTGACCTTGGAAATCCTTTTCTTTGACAAGGGGCCAGTAAATGTTAACATAAGTGCCTTTCTCTGTGCATGTAACTCCTCACTTTCTGATTTTAGAGAATCCATATACTTTGCGTTGTTCTCCTTCTCAGCTTTTTCTAACCTTGTATTAAGAGTGTCGATTTGATTTCTAAGCACCCTCAGTTTTTGGTATGCTTTGTGTGATATACCACAACACATAACAAGAACAAGATCTTCATCAGAAATGTAAGAATTCTTTTCTCGTACGGTAAGTAGCTCCCCTGGTATTCGTCTATTTGGATATCCTCTCATACAGTTATATTGATTTATCCTCTGAACTAATTCTGATTCTATTTGCTGCATATCCTGACGGACTGAAAAATCATACGAGCTTTTGAGCAAATCACCTTCTCCATCTTTTGCAGACTTTGTTTTATCATTGGTCAAGACTTGGGTTGATTTCCAGAGTTTTTTTAAGTGCTCACGTACTATGGATACTTCCTGTTGTATCACCTGCCTGGAGAAAGGTAGGGGTTCAAATGGTTTGATTTCCAGAACGGATTTGTCTGTCATTGCAACTCCTTCAGCTGCCAAATCACTAGATGTCTGTATAGTACATTCTTGCCTCACATTCTCTATTTCTTTTCTGACTCTATTTTTCAGAGATTTCCTTTGGCCCTTAGTCATTTTTAAAAGTTCTACATCTAAATTTGCCGACACAGATTTCACTACTTTAGCCATGTCTAATTCTTTATATTCATCTATAATCCACTCTCTTAATGTTGTGCGTGGTTTTTGTTTTGACATTAAATTGGCTACTGCTAATTTTTCATTGTCTGTTATTGTGAAAGAATTGGTTTTCTTTTTCACTGGGGATTCCTTCCTTTTAAAGTAAGAATCACCTTTTATCCTTTCCACTGCTGTGTCCTTATGTCTCAGCATTTCTGACCACTCAGCCGCCACTGATTGTGCTGATGTGGGGGATTTTATAGAGGTGACCACTTCGTGTCCACTCGTGTAATGTGGGCTGTCAAATTTATATCTGTTCAATTCCCCACCTTGAATATGTAAGTTTGGCAACAGACCCTTCCTTCTCTTACAAGCACTGTCACTTGGTATCAAATCATCTTCATTTGGTCGTTTATTATCCTCCCTCACACTAACAACTCGACGTTTGTCTGAATTCTCTCTTTGAACCTTTTTGTCCATATTTTCTTTATTCAGCATACTACTTACAGTTACAGAAGTGCCTTCCCCATATTTCCCTGACAAATTATTTCCATCGTAGTTATCGGTATCTAAAGCTACAACCACTCTACTGTCCTGATTGAGACTGTTACTGGCAACAACAACTCTGTTGTCACCAGAGACTTTTTTCACCATTTTGTCTCGTTTCTCAGCAACATGTTCAACAATTTCTCCCTCTTCTATATCTGATATCTCTACAACTAGATCTTCATCATCATCATTATCATCATCATCATCATCAGATATTTCTATCAACTGCATATCCACATCCTTAGAAAGAGACTTTGAGTTACGATCAAACTCTAGTTCTTCCAGCTGCCTCTGCAATGCCTCCTTCTTCTTTGCTAAGGAGTCAATGGATGACTTTTCAAGATCCTCATGACTTGAACCACTAGTATTTAAACTGCTCTCTAGCTCACTACCACCATATAAATTTCTTCTTTGGCATTGGATAGCTGCACTTTTTGATGGAGCTCTAATAGGTGACAATTTTTTCATAACAGATCGCACATCATCAGGTTGACTCTCCTTGTTTGATTTAATGGTATCAACTGGTGTAACAGCACTTAGTTCTGTGACACCAATGGCAACCTTAGAGCCAGATAAAATACTGGCAGGCTGACTTTTGACACTGGTCATATATTTAGTATTAAGTGGAGTATTATGGGACTGACTTTTGATGTCTGACATGACAGATGTTTGACCTGGACAATTTGATATGACTCTGTCACTGGACAAAGTACTTAACGTCTGTACTTTTGCATCTAAAATTACATCATTACTAGAAGAAGAACTTTGACAGTTAGAACCTGACATAATTTTGGCACTGGATGGAGCACTGACAGACTGGCTGTTCTCCTTTGACATGACTTTAGTGCTAGACAGAGTACTGACAAACTGGCTTTGATCCTTTGACATGACTTTAGTATTAGATGGAGTACCGACAGTCTGGCTGTTATCTTTTGAGAAGTCTTTAGTACTAGATGGAGTACTGACAAACTGGCTTTGATCCTTTGACATGACTTTAGTACTAGATGGAGTACTGACAGTCTGGCTGTTATCTTTTGAGAAGTCTTTAGTACTAGATGGAGTACTGACAAACTGGCTTTGATCCTTTGACATGACTTTAGTACTAGATGGAGTACTGACAGTCTGGCTGTTATCTTTTGAGAAGTCTTTAGTACTAGATGGAGTACTGACAAACTGACTGTTATCCTTTGACAAGACTTTAGTACTTGATGGAGTGCTGACAGACTGGCTTTGATCCTTTGACATGACTTTAGATGGAGTGATTAATGTTTGGCTCTGGACATCTGATAACAATCTTCTTTTAGACTTTTCTACAGCAATAAACTGTATTTTCTGATCTGTAGTATCTTTTTGAGTATCACTATATCTTTTGCTGACACTTGTGTGCTGACTGCCACTGCCTAAAAAATAATCAAGACTAGGTGTACTTTTTCCTGTTTCAGTTGGTGCATTCTTGTTAAAAGCCAGAGCCCAAAGGTCAGTTGTTCTATCGGGAGTTCCTGGTGTTTTAGAGCTAGAGCTTGTGTCAGCATCTCCTGATTTAAGAACAACATCCAAAGAGGGACGCTTTTTTGGAGCTATCTTGTCAGCAAACCAATCCATTACATCAGTAGATTGTCTCTTTGTTGAGGGTCCTGTAACATTGGTTGATACCTGAGACTGTACACTATACGCTGGTTGTGATGCCGTAGTAACAGGTACATATGTAGGCTGTATATAAGGAGACTGACCACCATGCTGTTGTGTTGGGTATGGATAAGTAGGATGACCATGTTGAGGTGCTTGATACCGAGATGGAGGTAGTGACGATGCTACATGAGGCCACATATGAGGTGGTGGGTGGTGCTGTTGAGAACGGAGTGGGACTAGTGATGGATGGATAGCATGGCCAGGAAAATGACCAGGATGAGCACTTTCTGTTGGAGTCCTTGGTCTTGATGGCAATGGAATCTGGTAGTGAGTATGAGTATAGTGAGTATGAATTGCTTGTGGATGAGAGACCACAGTTTGCACTTTTCCATAATATGCTGGCATTACAGAGGTTGTTACAACAGAAGAAATGGCACGTGGCATCACTGGTTGTGAAACCGATGTAAAATGTGAACTACCTGGAGTGGAATTGGAATAACTTGTTACTGGAGTTAAAGCTGAAGAATAACTTTTTTCCGGGGCTAGAGCTGAAGAATAACTTGTTACTGGGATTAAAGCTGAAGAATAACTTGTTTCCGGGGCTAGAGCTGAAGAATAACTTGTTACAGGAGTTAAAGCTGTAGAAAAACTTGCAACTGGAGTTGAAACTGAAGAATAACTTGTAACTGCAGTTAAAGCTGAAGAATAACTCTTAGGATATTTAGGTTGAAAACCTGATGGTGGAGTTTTCACAGCAGAAGGAACATATTCATGGGTGGAGATTTTCGTTTTTAGTGATAAAGTAGTTGCACATTTCACTGAAGACTTATTTTCTCCTAAAACTGTAATTGGTGAAATTCTTTTATCTGTAGTTGACATAATATGGGTAAGAGGTGGTGCTGTTACCGCTTTGACAGATGATTCCTTCTTAGAACTCGCCACTTGACTGGACATATTTACAATGTTGTTTGTCCTTTGCTCCTTTAGGACATTATCTGTCTTTGTCAGTGCTTTAGAGTCAACAGTAGTTGTACTTTCAGTTTTCTGACCAACAGATTGATGTAAATTAATAAGTTCAGCCTTATTTAGGATTATTCCTAAAGTCTGAGGTTGTTCTGGCTTTGTACTCAGTTCATTTGTTTTAACACTAGGTATATGACTTGTGGAGTTGGTAACAACAGTTGATGTACTACATGAAATTTGGTACAAAGGTACACACACACTTGTCACAGAGTCACTGGTTGTAGAATGAAGAGATACTTTGAGTGTTATACCTGTGGTCTTGGGAGGAGTCTGACCTGCAGAACAATCAACAATTGTTTTTGTTTGTGAATTCTGTTGTAAGATGCTTTGATTTGTTGTTTTGTGTGGAGGTTGATATAAAGGAACTCCAACAGTTGTAATTTTATGGCCTCCAGTACAATGCACTTCAGAGGTAGACACGTTTGTTGTGATTTTAGTGGTTTGGTTGGCTGAGGTATTTTCATCTGTCGTGTTATATGGTTTCTTATATACAGGGGCTCCCACGGTTGTTATCCTGTTGCCTATTGTTTGTATAGAGCTAAGGTCTGTTCCTATGTTGCCTGACAACTTGCTCTGAGTGACACTGGCAGATGTCTCCTTTCCACACACTGTTGCTGTTATACTACTTGCAGGCTGAGATTCTGATTTAACACTTTCTGATTTGTCATGACATTTTAGATTTATTTTTATTTTCTTTCTTGCTGTCTCTATCCACTCTTTAACCATGTCATCCCTCTGTTGTGGAAATGGTACATCTACATCCATCAGAGGTACAACAGGAAGCTCCTTCCTTGATTTCTCCTGTGGACACACTTTAGTCACATTAAGTTCTCGCTTTGAAAGCTGAAAAATATAATTTATACATGTATTAACAGAATAATTGATGTCACAATACACATATCAATTTATTAAATATTCACAATATTGCTACAAAAGTGAATCCTTGAATAAGTAAAAATTATGTTTTGAGATTATGCTAAACATGGAGATTGTAGCTTAATCTAATGTTGGTATAATTTAGGGATAACATAAATGTGATTTTCATTCCAAATAGGGTTAAGTAAGGTTGTCACTGAAATACATAAGTATACCTGCCGTATAACAACTCTGGGTTGAAATGTAGGATGATCAATGGCTTGTGACCAGTGATATAATCCAAAGTCTCTAAGTGTTTGTTTGACTTTTGGCTCAGGAACATCTGTATGCTCTGCTACCGTGTCACTTCCAGTCAATTTGTGAGTACTGGGATTTGATAAAATGTCCAAATCCTCACTCAAGTCCAGTAATTCAGATGAATTTGTACTGACCAAACTATCCACATCATGATAATCTTCTTTTCTAGAGTTATTCTTTTTCCTACGACGCTTACGACTGCGGTAACCCATCATATCTTTGTTTTTCTTCGGTTTTACTTTATGCTTTTGTGCCTGCCTTCCTGGAGAAGCAAGGCTTGAAACATCCATATCTTTTCCTGAATGACTAGATATATCAGTCAAACTTCCAGAAGCACTCCCAAAAGACAACTGATTACCACTGTTAGATTCCAAAGCTGAAGACGTTTGATTCTGTGAAAACCAAAATTACAAATACTTGAATACAGACTGAGAGGGTCTAACAAACACTACAATTTGAAACAGACAGGGATCTAATGATGATAATAAAAGAATAATACAATTTCTACACTAGATAGCATGGGTCCTTTCATCAAAAAGTCATAAGTCTAAAGTTTTAAGTTAATAGACCTAAAAACAAACTTTAGGACCATTATATTAGCACTACCCTAACTCAAGTCAGATAGCTAATTCACACATTTTCAAATAAAATATGAGGGCCTCTGGCCGAGTGGTTTGAGCATTGCGCTTTCAACCAGAAATCTCTCACTTCAGATCAGCACAGGTTCAACCCCTACTGAAAGTTAAGTTGACTTTTTTATCAAAAGTTTGCCAGTTTACTTGCAGAAGGCCGTTTTTCTCTTGTTGGGTACACTGTAAAATCTGGCTGCCACCATACACAGTATAACTTCGGTGAGTCGAACTTCAATAAGTCAAATTTCTTGATGCTTCAAACAACTGACAAAGTTCCATTTAACGTTGTTATTTAACGCTACTTATAAACTATTTATAAATCAAACTTTAATGATTCAAATATCTTGATGTTTAGAATACAATTTTGGGCCCAATTTCTATAAATACATCAATATGTCCTACAAATAATATGAAATTACAATTTAAATGTGTATGAAAACACTCAATGGCAATTCATTTTCTAATAAATTCTCAATGTTTTAATATCAGGAACATTAAGATAATTTTAAGAATATTTATCAAATGTCATGATATATGGTTTCAATGCAGTTATAAACACCTTATAGAACTTCTGAATCTAAAATTCGTATGATTTTTGTTTATCATACATGAGTGAAAGTCCCGATGTTTGTAACTTTTCTAGGGCTCCCTAACTTCGTTCATGGAAGTTTTACTGTAACTGAAAATTGTTGAGTGTGACTTAAAACACTATACAAAATCGAATAAGATACTGATTATTTACAAAGACCTATATCTGGATAGTCATACATAAGATACTGATTATTTACAAAGACCTATATCTGGATAGTCATACATAAGATACTGATTATTTACAAAGACCTATATCTGGATAGTCATACATAAAATACTGATTATTTACAAAGACCTATATCTGGATAGTCATACATAAGATACTGATTATTTACAAAGACCTATATCTGGATAGTCATACATAAGATACTGATTATTTACAAAGACCTATATCTGGATAGTCATACATAAGATACTGATTATTTACAAAGACCTATATCTGGATAGTCATACATAAGATACTGATTATTTACAAAGACCTATATCTGGATAGTCATACATAAAATACTGATTATTTACAAAGACCTATATCTGGATAGTCATACATAAGATACTGATTATTTACAAAGACCTATATCTGGATAGTCATACATAAGATACTGATTATTTACAAAGACCTATATCTGGATAGTCATACATAAGATACTGATCCGGTCGTAAGTCACAAGTCCTAATCCTTCATGTTGTTGAATAGTTACAAATCACAAGTGTGATCTTGAGACCAAGTCTAAGACTTTTTAGACCTTTCATAGAACAATCCTCTGGTTGTTTCCCCCAACATTTTAAACTGGTTGCCAAAGCAAACTTTCACCATTGACACGTAAGCATTTGATAAGCAAGAGGTTCAGTAAAGGGTCATTTTACATTTATTATAGAACATACTTAATTTATCCCCATTAAGATGTGCAAGAAACAGGTACCCCATCACACAATCATATGATACAAAATATTATTCCTATTACTTTAAAATTTACAAAGTTTATAAAGATACTTGCTAGAGTTTGCATCTTTTCAACAAACTGTAAATAAAGTAATTTGAGTTACAAGGAACATGTATTATTTCTCAACTGTACAATTCAGTCAAACTTACCTCTTCATTGTCCATGACACTGTAAGATTTGCTACCCTCATGTCCCTCAGGTTTATCCTCATGTATCTTAGGTTTATCAAGTTCCTTAGGTTTGTCATGTTCCATAGGTTTGACACATTCCATAGGTTTATCCTCATATTCCTTAGGTTTATCCTCATTTTCCATAGGTTTTTCATGTTCCTTAAGTTTATCAAATTCCACATTTTTATCCTCATATTCCTTAGGGTTATCATGTTCCTTGGGTTTATTAAGTTCCTTAGGTTTATCATGTTCCTTGGGTTTATTAAGTTCCTTAGGTTTATCATGTTCCAAAGTTTTTTCATGTTCCTTAGGTTTATCATATTCCACAGGTTTATCCTCATTTTCCTTAGATTTTTCATGTTCCTCAAGTTCATGTTCCTTAGGATGATCATAATCCTCAGGTTTATCATCTTCCATAGATTTATCCTTGTGTCCGTCAGAGTCTGTCTTTGCTGTTCCATGAACTGTATCTTGTCCTATATCACTTCTGTCATCCATTTTTTCAAGTTGTATATCACTAGTTTCATTGATTTTTTCCTGCTCTGTATCAACTTTATTGTCAAGTGTTTCCTTTACTGTATCATTCACATCATCTACTGTTCTCTGTTTTACATCATCTGTATCAACCCACTTCCCTAGTTCTGTATCAACTTTTATGCCAATTGATTCCTTTTCTGTATCATCCATCTTATCTTTTGGTCTCTGTTTTATGTCAATTCTAACATCCAACAGTTTTGTGGCAGCTACGTCAATTATATTTCCATTTTTGTTTCTATCATCCTGATTTTCTAACATCTTTAATTTTGTATCAATCATGCCGCCTACAATTTCCTTTCGTATTTCATCTCCTTCACTTAGCATTCCCTGTTTTGTATTTACTTGTTTGTCTAATGCTCCCTGTTTTATATCATCCTTATTATCTAGCATTCCTATTTGTGTATCAACTTTAACAGTCAACATTCCTTGTTGTATATCTCTGCTTTCAACTTCTGTTCCTTCTTTTGTATCAACCTCCACCACTGATTTTTGGAGTGGTGAAGTTCTTTCTATTTTTTCAATTTGTTGTTTACTCCTTTCCAATTTAAATGTTGACTGGCTAGTGCCACAGGATAAAACACAATCTGTGACCTGTGAACTTTGAATTTCTGCATAATGATTGGATACTTCCGAATTGTTGTTTTCAGCTTTAGCTTCTGGCTCTTTTTTGATTGGTGTAGATTTGTAAGCTGGTTGGAATGGTATTTTAATCTTGTGTTCACTTTTTATGTTGGTGTGTATTGGTAAATTCTGAACATTGTCATTTGCTTTAAGAATAGACTGACTTTCTTGTCTGTGATCTACCTGTGGCAATATGTCTCTCTGAAATCTACTGACAGGTTGGTTTCCACTACCATCAAATTGATCAGTATAAACTTTCCTGTATCTATCAGCATTTACTGTGTAAGAAGCAGTAGTTTCAGGTAGAAAATGCTTTGTTGTTTGAAATTTTGATAAATAATCATCAGAATTTTTATCCTTTGACAAGTCTTGTTTCACAGTTCTGATAATATCGTCACATTTTTCAATATATGAACACGATGAACTGTTAGTGTATGCAAGACCTGGAATGTTGACTTGGTTGCTATATTCACTTGTTTCACCATGGAAACCAGTTATATCCTCCAGAATGTCCACTTTTCTACTAGGTACACTCATAGTTTTATCACTGTGGTTTTGATTATTACGGACAGAAGTATGAGAATATTCTGGACTATTCCATCCTACTGCGGGTGAATTTCCCACAGATCTGTTACCTTCCTTTTCAATTTTCTTCATCTGGTCGATTTCAGCTTGTAAATTATTGATCTTGGCAACAAGTGCATCATACTCGGTACTGTCAGTTCTCTGTAGAGGAGGATGGTCTGGTGTTTCCATTTTCTGTACCGAAGGCGATAGTGGGCCTCTTGACTGATTGCTTTTAGCAACAAGTGAATAATAATCATTACTGTCAGTTCTCTGTACTGGAGGAGGAACTGGTGTCCCAACTTTCTGTACCGAAGGTGATAGTGGGCCCCTAGACTGATTGCTTGTGCAGTAAGCATCAAATCTAGCTTCAGGTTGTTTCTCCTCATAGGACAACTGTCTTTTGACTTCATCAAGTGACCTGTAACTAGACTTGAAAGGGCTTACTGGGTCCTTATTAGGAGAAGTACTTGGTGACACATTTATGTTCTGCAAAATGTTTTTTAAATTACTGATATCCAAGTTAACAGTTTGTAGAAAATTTCCAAAATTTGGCATATTTGTACCTGGTGATGAAATTTCTCCAGTAGTTGATGTGTTTTGCATGTAGTCCATGTTAACGAGAGGTTGATAGCTGTTGACATGTTGGGGACTAACGGCAGGTTTACGACTATCTGCAAGTGGTTTCATTGGACTTTCTGGCAGATATTTTTTTGCATCTTCCGCTGTTAGATATCTGGAATAGGGTGAGTTTTTGTAAATATTGTCACTTTTAACCTCATTGAGCAGTTTAGATGGCACAGATGTTTCACTAACTGAACCAGTATTTTTATTTTCTGTATGTTTACTTTGATCTTCAATATTCTGTCCAGAGGTGCCACTTGTTTTGTAAACATAATAACCATTATCTGTATACAGTTGAGATTCTCTATCAATACTTTCTGTTTTTTCAACTGTAATTTTTTCAGAAGCACTCTCACTGTCAGAATCAAGTTCCATAGAACATTCACTTATCACATCTTCACTACCAAATTTTTCCGATGCACTCAATGGTGCAACAGAATTGTCAAATGTTAATTCTGTACTGATTGGTTGTCTATGCTCTGTACTGATTGGTTGTCTATGCTCTGTACTGATTGGTTGTTTGTGAGAGTCAGTGTGACTATCAACTGTATGCCATTGATTATACTCAGTAGAGTACGTATTGACCTCTGCTGTTTGATATGCATCTGAACAAACTCTGGTTTTGCTATCAGTTCTATACTCAGTAGGTACATATTCTACAGACAAATCAGACTTCAAGTTTTGTCTGTTTTTAACACTGAGCGATCTCTCGTCTATATCCCCCATTTCATTTACAAGCATACTTTTGATCTGGTTTATAACTTCCTGAGAATATCTCTTGTCAATGTCTGACATAGATATAGGTGAGTAACTTTGTTTGTTTGAAGGGTAACCTATTGACTTGTAAAGGTCATCACTTGTTGTAGGATTTGTAGACATCAGTCCTGCCTTGATCACATTTGTTTCTTTTGTATCATTTTTCGCCTGTGAAGGATCTAACAAATCAATTTTATCTGACATAACAGTATTTGCCGTGTTTACTTTCAAACTTCTAGACTGATCAAATAAATTAGTCTTTAGGGTGGTATCCATAGATACAGCCGTTTTGTATGCCCTACCTTCATTTGAACTCTCAACTTCCTCTTGCCATATTGAAGGGTCATATGGCTCAGACTCAGACAACTGTTCATGTATTGAGGTTGTGTTCTGTGTCAGTGGAGACACTGGTTCAGCAGACTTGTGGTGAAGTAATACATCATTACTTATGGTCTGCAGTGGTCCAGCAGCATGACCAGGTTGAGTCTGAGAAGAAGGCTTTTCTTCTGAGAAATGTGATCGCCTGGCTATACGAGGATCTTCTCTGGTTTTGTAAACGGTTACAGATTTAATAGTATTGTGGACCACAATGGAAGGCTGTGGTTTGTGTTTAGCATGAAGTAATACAATATCTTCTGGACTATGTAAGACCTTTGTTTGTGTTCCACTACTACAAGTAACTTGAGACCCTTTCTCCTCTGTCCTTTCAGTACCTGCTCCTTCAGTATCCAATGCTTTATCAGAACTGTGTTGATCATCTTTGATAGATGGCTGACTCCCTTCTGACAGACTTGATTTTAATATCATTCTGTGTGGTTCTTCATTTCCAGACTGATTTTTCTGTTGTAACTGAAGCTGCTCTGCTACTTTCCTCTCAAATGCTGCTCTACTCATTTGACGAACTTTCTCATTACCAGAAGAAAGTGATCTACTGAATGTTGTAGAACGTGAACTGTAGTTGCTGGATCCATACCACGATTTACTACTGTATGTTGACTGAGTATTGCCTGTTTTTTCGTACAGAAGTACAGCATGAGGAATACAATGGCGTGGACGTTCCAGGGTTTCACAATCATCATTATATTCATATATATAAACCTGAAAAAAATATAAAATATAATAAAGTCAATACCTAGAAATGGATAATTCCTCACTGGTTATGCTTACGTCCCATTTATTTACCTCAGAAATTGTTTATTTTTTTCAAAAGTACTTTATTCCATCCATTAAGAGCCCATGTACCTATAAGCACCCCTCCCCCTTTATTATTTTTTTTTCATATGATCAAGATTCTTTTCTAGCTAATGGACAAGGAGATATGGACTTACAAAAACCGTAAGTAACACTTAATCTGTAGCTCCCAACACTTCCTCCCCAGCAACAGAATTATGTTGGTGTCCTCAGTAATAACTACAACACTTTACCACTGTGCCTTATAAAAAAGTCAACTGTTTTACATCAATTTGACTATTAATTGGTCCTATTAAGCGCTAAACCCTTTTTGCTGAATTTTGCAGTGCCCTGGGCACTTAAAATGGGTTAAATAGGGAATACAAACTTGGACATGGTCTTATGCTCAGGTAGTAGAAAACTGGAACATAGTAGACACAGGTTAACTAGTATTTATTGTTTTACAATCTGTCAAGAATTTCATCTTAGTTGACATCAACTACAGGTGATGTGCCACAAATTTTGACCAGTGCTATGGACTTACACAAATGCATTGAGAGTTCTTCACAGGTTATGTCTGTGTGACAAAGGACCTCAGTTTTAAGTCTGATACAAACGATTAAAGACTTTTCACTTGGTTTACTCCTAGCATTTGGCAAAGGAAAAGTTAAGATTACTACAGAATTCATAGGGTTAACCAGATATGTGGATTAAACTTTCTCGAGTTGTTCCATTCCGTTCAGATTTGTCGGAATAATTTACACTTAGATCACATGACCTAAACAGAAATTTGGACAGTGACACTTCTGGTTTCATATCTATATTGTTGACATTCAGTGATATCTTGTTTCAATTCATTGGCAAGTTCTGGTAAAAATGACAAATGTCATCACTTTCTGGTAGGCTGATTTTTGCTTTTTTTTCTAGTTTCTACCACTGTGAGCAGTATACACAAGAACAGAAATACAATAAGCATGCCTACAGCTATGCATGTACATCAATCTATTTCCAAACAAGGTCAGCTTTACCAGTCATTTTAAGTCTTTGACACTCTGTCTGAGTTGTACATTGCTGTGTAAGTTGTACATTACCTGAGAACGTGCCAACTGTTGACTGATGGAATCTTTTGGTTGTGGTCGGTCTTGGGAAATGTGACAGTCAAAATTTGGAGTTGGTTCTATATCTGCAGTTTGTGGCACTAATGGCTTACATTTACCAAGAATGATCTAAAACAAATACAAATTACACTTACAAGTCATTTAACATGGCAAACATTATAATTCACTTATTGTTTCAACAAATGCTTTAATAGCAAGTGAATCCGTATAGCTATCTATAGGTATTCAAGCAGACTTTTTTTCACTTTCATTTACAGTTACAAATTGTTTAAATACGGGATTGGGGTTAGACCTTCCTCATATGTGTGTATCTTTGTGTAGGAGAGAGAGCAAGATCAACTTTTAGAATCACTGAATTTCCATTTATGTGGAATTAAATCAATAATGTGAAGCTCTAGATTGGATATCTGTATTGAAGTTTTAGTGTTTTAGGGGGGGCTGTAATGTAAAATACTTCTTATAGTTTCATAGTTCAAAAAATTTCTGGGGAAGCTTACTTACTCCACGGCACCAACAAAACAGATTTTGTGTGGGTTTTGACAACTGAATTTTATTCAATGAGGGAAATAAATTTATCTCTCAACTGTGTTGGACAGGTCTGGATTTTAAACGGAAAAATATTTCAAATATCAGATAAAATATTTGCTGATTTTTAACTTTTGTTTATTCACTAGGGCCTAGCCTGTTTAGAAACAATCAATATAAAAAATGTGAAGTTGAAGAAAGAAATATTTATCTCATAATTACAGGTATGCTACTAAAATAACTTACCTTAAAAACAAAGATACTACAGGTATTGAAAGGTGAACTCTCAGCTAGACGGAGCTGAATATCAGCATGTCTACACACATATACACCAAGCTTACTGTTACCTGTAAGATGAAATAAAAAATAATGATAGGGGAACTTTATATACAAATACAAACAAGGGAAAATCAACATCAATAATTCTTCAAACAAGAGATGTTTGCTACACACTACACCCCAAATTGTCACCAAGATCAAATTCGTTCATGGAGAATTCAAAGTCCCATAACTCTAGCAAATACAAATACCATATTTTACACAATAAGCACCTCTCCACCCCCCTATAATTCAGATTTATTCACAGTTTTTTTTACACACGATTGAGAATCTTTTCTAGCCAGTTGATGAGGAGTTTGGACCAGAAAAACATAAATAACAGTCCCCAAGCAACAGGAGAATGTCGATAGGTGTCCTCGGTAATAACCACAACAACTTCACCACTGTGTCTTAACATAATTAACTGTTTTACATCAATTTTACTCTTAATTAGTCCCAATAAGCACCAACCCCTTTTCCCATTTTTTTAGTGCCCCAGGCACTTATTGGGTCAAATCTGGTATGCAGATTGTTGGTCATACAGACACTTACTAAACTCATATGAGACTTATGTATGAAGTAATATAATTTCATCAATTATGGCTGATTGTTAGACACATACATTTGGTAATAGTACTGGGTATTATCCATTGGTGATTTTCATTGTTACAAAAATTTCTTCTACCCCCAAAAATGAGGTGATGATTAAGTTAAGTTTAACAGAAATTGAACATCTTGACATTTTTCAATTTTATCAATGTCTATCAACTTGATAGCAGTCCAATAATGGGAAACTGGGAGATAATCAAATGTGAATAAAACAATTCAATTAAGTGGGTCAGGTAAGCTAAAAATCACTTGTTTATTAATCTTAAGTTTACAACTTATTGATTTTACAATATGCATTATATACATTGTATATGCAAACACATAAATATATGTGAATACATGGGTGTAATACCTAATCATTTATAATCTGTAATATATATAGCAAAGTAATATTAAAGAAATTAAACAGAAATTTTACGATACAGGTGTCAGATCCAATCAGTTAAAAACAAATACATCAATGTAAACTATACATACATGGATATATTATTACAACAAAGAAGTTATACAGAAAATGTTAAGATATAGTTCATTAAAATATTTACTTAAACATACAACTACATTATGTAACAATATATTTCAATACATTTCATTGTCATTTGTTAAGTTTTAAACTGAAAATTTAAAAGTTAGCAAATGACAATATTGTAATATTAAAGAAATCAAATATGGAATGGTAAAACATGGAGTGATGTATTAAATTACACAGATACACATACAAATATATCAACTGGAAACTACTATAGTATTATGATGCTAGAACAAGGGTTGATCTTAGACTGATGGCTTGATTTATAAACTTCCTGAGATTATATAGTTCGCTTATATTAGTTGCACTTAGTAACTGTATTAGCTTAAATGTGGAGGGTTTTCATGTGTAGTAAGGTTTAATATATTTTTGTCTGATTTGGTTACAGTATATAATGGATATATCAGTAAAGAATGATATTCATCTTCAATGTCTGAAAAACAAATAGGACAAATCTGGATGGGGATTTTTCGGTAATGACCAGTCTCTATTGTTAAGTAGTATGACGATAAACGTAAACGTTGTTTTGAAATTTATTTCTTATATTTTCTGTCAATGGGTCAATAGGACTGCAGTGTAAAATAGTCAGTTAAATATCTGTATAGAATGTTTTTTGGGGAAGTGTTTATGGAATTATGCAGAATTTGTATTCTTTGGTCATGAAGTCTTTGTCTTAAACCAGGGAGTACCTTACGACATATTTTCTTTAGAGCAAATAAAGCTTTCCTCCCTTTTGCAGAAAGCTGTTTTTGTGTTATTGTAAATTTACTGCAAAAATTGAATTATAGTCCTAGATAACAGAAATCATCTTCTACTTCTATATATTTGACATTGCTGCCATTTCTGAAAATAACAATTTTTTATTTTTTTGGTTGATCAGAAAAATTTGAGCAATCTTACTAAAGGACCTTAAATACATCATTCCTGTAAAGTTTCATTCAGCTTGGTTCTGTAGTTTGAGAGGAGATGATCAAATTATGATTTTCCCATAAGGTCCAATGTTAAAGGGTCTTCCTTCATTCCTGCAAAGTTTGGTTCAACTTGCTTCAGTAGTTTCAGTGAAGATGATCAAAATGTTTTCCCCCATGGGGTCCAATGTTGAACTATGTCCTGCACTGGTGGCCATGTTTTTTGGCAGATTGAAAAAAATTGGGCAATTTTAGTAAAGGACCCCCCAGACATCATTCCTGTAAAGTTCGGTTTAATTTAGGGGCCAGTTGGCCACAGAATTTCTAGGGTTAATCTGCAGCCCTGCTATATAATAAAAAAAATATTGTTTTGAAGATATAAGACAAAAATGACTAAACTCTTTCAATTTGACATTTCTAAAGCAATAACCTTAAAAGGGCCATGATGTGATTTTGGGCACATGGAGACTTAAGTAGTTTTCCTACATAATATGTTTTCTTTCTCTCATAATTTTCAGCACATACAGCCAAAAATAGAGAAGATTGTCATATTGGGTTTGAGGAGCATGTGCTCCATAAAACTGCTTTGAAAAGAACAAATTTTAGGACTTTTTTAATCAATCCACCCGAAAAACACCCTTTGAAACCCCATAAAGAATTAGCAGGGGTTCCCCTAACCCAAGCTAACCTGCTGGAAATGAAAGTTCATATACTGAAGAATTCAGTTAATCTGAAAACCAATTTGGGGCCAATCCTAAGAACATTGTTAAATATTCAATAGTAAGGGCAATAACTCGAAAACAGGAAGTCAGATTTTTCAGAACCTTTAGTATACACAGATCTTGTGTAACTGATCATATTCGCAATTTATACTTTTAATCTAGCTATTATAGTTTTAGAGGTAATGGCCAAAAAACTATGAAAATCACTAAAAATCAACATTTCAGGGGCATTTTTCACTAAAACGCGAAGTCAAGTTTCTTCAGAAATTTTCAGGATACATAGATCTTGTGTTACTGATCATATTTACAATCTATACTTTTAATTTATATAGCTAGCTATTATAGTTTTGGAGATAAAAGCCCAAAACTATGAAAACTGCTAAAAATCGACATTTCAGGGGCCATAACTAAAAACTGGGTCATCAGACTCATTTGAAATTTTCAGGGTAGATAGATCTTGTCCTGTTGATCATTTCTGGTTAATTAGTTTTGCAACATTTTGTTTCATTTTTGAGCAATTTGTCAAAAACTGCATTTTTATCCCTATGATCTATTTATAACTATGGCGGACATGTTGGATGGTCAACAAGCATACCAGATACAATTTTATTTCTAGACATCCCACAGATGTGTGTGGCCAAGTTAGGTTCCATATGGCCAGGTGGATTCAGATGAGAAGATTTTTTAAAAAGTTTATACCGAATGGACGACAGACACCAAGTGATGGCAATAGCTCACCTGACCCAAAGGGCAAATAACGATAGTTCTTGTAATTCTGTTGGTGCAACATTAATACACAAAAATTCATTTTTGATGTTGTTAACATACATTGAGAAACATATACTCAAGGTTATTTCCTATTATTATTGAAATAATGGGATAATTTTCCATAGTGAAGAATACAAAATTTGATTTTAATGTACATATTTTTTATATTATTCAAAATTTTACCACAGTTACCAAGTTTGGATATTTTATACCATAAAAGTTTTTTAACCTTGAATGAGTCTTCCTATGATTGACTTCCATTGCCACAGGCAACTTCTCACTAAGCTGTATGTCCCAACTTCTATCTTGAAAGCACTCCTACAATCTTTTGTTTTGTGTTTTTGTTTGATATCTATTTCTTTGCATTTTATCATAAGAGATTATTACAAGAACAATTGTGTTGGTTTTATGTAAGAATATCTTAGCAGTGAATGGTCATCCTTCATTCAGCGGACACCTCTCTATAACAAAACAATTTTATAAGTCCGACAACTGTAAGCTAAACACAGGTTTTACTGTATATATATATATATATATATATATATATATATATATATATATATATATATAGAGAGAGAGAGAGAGAGAGAGAGAGAGAGAGAGAGAGATATTTATAGATATATCAAAATAAAACATTTATATAATTGTATTTTTATCAAAGCAATTACGTCAACATTTTGAAATATGTTGTTTTATTCATTACAATACTAAATCAAAGGAAGTAAGTTCGGATGTGACGATCTGACTGAGGAAATCACTCAGAAAACACTTGATGTATGCATTATTACAGAGCACATCCTAATTAATGGCCGGCACCTACATCGTAAGTTTCATCAGCTTATCTTCCTTTTTTAAATGCTTGTTTGTGATAATTATTTTTTTTATTTTTAACTAGAATTGGATGAACTATAAAACTCTTTATCTATCTTAATTCAGATAGTCAATTCCTTATCAAAATTACATTGAATCTACAGAAAATTATCTAACAACATTGATGTTGAATATTTCAATATTCTACTTGTATTTTTGGTTTTATGTAACACTGTCAAGATATATCTATATCATAATGTTGTAATATCCATATCACTGTATCACAACATTAATGTATCACAATATCCATATCACTATGTCAAGATATGATATCACTGTGTCAAGATATCAGATATCCATATCACTGTGTCAAAATATCTATATTACTGTGTCACAATATCCATATCACTGTCAAAATATCCATATCAATTTGTCACAATATCCATATCAGTGTCATAGTATCAGCGTGTCACAATATCTATATCACCATGTCACAATATCCATATCACTCTGTCAAGATATCCATATCATTGTGTCCCAATATCTATATCACTGAATCACAACACCAGTGTGTCACAATATCAATATCACTCTGTCAAGATATCCATATCATTGTGTCACAATATCTATATCACTGTGTCACAACACCAGTGTGTCACAATATCAATATCACTGGGTCACAAAATCCAAATCACTGTTTCAAGATACCCATATAACAACATCAATATTTTTATAATATAATTATGTCCAATATCTATAAAGGCACACTGTTACATCTGCATTATACAAGTACTGAGTGGTATCTACAGTGCAAATACACAATGCTGACATTGACCTTACTACCTCATTGGTACGGAGATATAGGCTACAAGGCTGACATTGACCTTAACATCTCAATAGTACAGAGATCAAAAATGCTGCCATTGATCTTAACATCTCAATAGTACAGAGATACACAAGGCTGATATTGACCTTAAAATATTGGTAGTACAGATTTACACAAGGCTGACATTTACCTTAACATCTTGTTGGTACAGAAATACACAAGGCTGACATTGACCTTAACATATACAATGTAGGTAGTACAGAGATACAAAAGGCTGAAATTGACCTTAACATCACGGTAGTACAGAGATATATATGGTTGACCTTGACCTTAACATCGTGGTAGTACAGAGATACTTATGGCTGACCTTGCCCTTAACACCTCAGTAGTACAGATATATACATATGGTTGACACTGACAATGCTATTATGTTCAATTCATCAAGTAATTATCAAAAACATACGTTAATTTGAAAACAAACTTTACATATGTTACACAACCCCATCTAGTAGGCTATATTTGATATGCAGTAGGATTTATTTGATATGTAATTGGCTATATTTGATATGTAGAAGGCTATATCTGATATGTAATAGGCTATATTTGATATGCAGTAGGCTATATTTGATATGCAGTAGGCAGTAAGACATATTGGATATGTAGTGGGCTACATCTAATATGCAATAGAATATATTTGATATGCAGTAGGCTATATATGATATGTAAAATAGGTAGTAGGCTTTTCTTGATATGTAGTAGGTTATATTTGATATGTAGTAGGATATATTTGATATGTAGTAGGATATATTTGATATGCAGTAGGCAGAAGGTTATATTTGATATGTAAAATAGGCAGCAGGCTATATTTGATATGCAGTAGGCTGTAGGCTATATTTGATATGCAGTAGACTAGTATATGCAGTAGGAGATATTTGATATGCAGTAGGCATTAGGTTATATTTGACATGTAAAATAGGCAGTAGGCATTTTGAGGTTATTTGATATGCAGTAGGACATTTGTAAAAATAGGCAGCAGGCTATATTTGATATGCAGTAGGCTATATTTGATATGCATTGGGCTATATTTGATATGCAGTAGGCAGTATGTTATATTTGATATGTAGTTGGCAGTAGGCTATATTTGATATATAGGAGGCAATATTTGATATGCAAAAGGCAGTAAACTAGATTTTATATGTAGTAGGCAGTAGGTTATATCTGATATGCAGTAGGCTAGATTTTATATGTAGTAGACTGTCAGTTATATTTGATATGCAGTAGGCTATATTTGATATGCAGTAGGCAGTAGGCTATATTTGATATGTAAAAGGCTATATCTGATATGTAGTAGGCTACATTTGTAGGCTGTATTTGATATGCAGTAGTCAGTAGGCTAGATTTTATATGTAGTTGGCTGTATTTAATATGCTGTAGGCAGTAGGCTATATTTGATATGTAGTAGGCTATATCTGATATGCAATAGGCTGTATTTAATATGCACTAAGCAGTAGGCTAGATTTGATATGCAGCAGGCAGTAGGCTAGTTTTTATATGTAGTAAGACTAGGCTATATTTTATTTGTAGTAGGCTATATTTGATATGTAGCAGGCAGTAAGCCTGATTTATATGTAGTAGGCAGTAGGCTATATTTGATATGCTGTAGGCAGTAGGTTATATTTGATATGTAGTAGGCTAAATCTGATATGTAGTAGGCTATATTTGATATGTAGTAGGCTGTATTTCATATAAACATGGTGATGTTCGTCTTTCAGATATTATAGCATTATGGGGCATTGCTTATGTGAAACCTGTGACAGCTTTCTCCTGAAATATTTCAAGTGTTGTAGAAAGTCGGATACAGATGATGTTTGTTTACGGTGTTGTGATGCCGACGACTGTGAACGGTCCTGTAGTGTTATATGTAGCCTGTGTCTCTGTTTACCATGCTGTATGAGTCAATCATATGTCATCATGAATCAGCCAACTCCAATTTCAACCCCAACAGACAAATCATGTGACAACCAGAGCACACAACAAGAAACGCCCACTAACGTTAATGGTGATCAATCTACAATAGCCGTCAATGATACAAGTGAGAGAAAAGATGTGGATACTGATCATCAACAGCCAGTAGTAATGGAAGAAACAAAATGTGAAAGTGGTGATGTTGAAATAAATACAGAAATACTGACACAACCTATAGATCTTAAAACTAACATATTGGTGGAGGGTTATAGACAGACAAGTGTATAATTTAAAGTATAATAGACAAGTGTATAATTTAAAGTATAACATTCTTAATTCATCACTGGAAATCATACGACTTTATATGTATACACGTCCAGTGAAACCTATGTACCGTTATACAGACATTCCGCCTACAGATTTTTACACTAGCAAATTCTGTGTTGGCTATCATGTAACTACCGATTTACAGACTCAACCCTGTCTATCTTTATATAAAAGGCATTTGTCCATAAAGAATGTTAAAGGTATTAACAACTACTTCATTTAATACCAAGAAATGAATCTGTTGATAACAAGCACCTGCTGAATAAGGCAATACATGTATCTTTATTTTCTCTTGCATCACAGATATTGAAAGTTTTATCTGTAAATGATCAAAACTATAATAATAAACTTAGAGTTCACACTAATGTACCAGTATTAAGAATAAATAATAAAAATGAGGATAACATTTAACTTAGCATGTCTTCAGACTTGTGTATAATATATTATTAGTTAACTAAATTGTCATATGTTTCATATCACATGCCAGAGTTCAATATGTCATTCAGGGAAATGCAGGAACATCGGCATGTGATATGAAACGGTATCATGTGGATAACAAATTTGTGTCCATACTGAACATTCAACAGAGAATTATAGATGCCTGCCTCATGCTTAATTCCAGTAACTTTATTAACCCTTTCACTGCCACAGACAAACCCAATGCCAGTTCTCTGGGCCGTAAAATGATTACAATCATATAGCGTCACATGACAATCACAAATTTAGTGAAAGCGCATCAGACGGTAGATAGGGAAAATATATATACTGCCTGATCAGAGACATACAGTTAGATATGTTTCATTGATTGACCAACCAATGAAAACAAAAAGATTTTATTCAGAAGGTGACAAATATTTATATCTTGTAAAAAGTATGTGTCTGAGTGTTAAAATGATGCAATATGTATGAAAGTGTTTTTCCTGCCAACACTTCTGTCAATCATAATGTGTTTCACGTCTGTTGATTTTCATCAAAACAAATGAGTTGAAATCTTTTTATCTTAAAATTATGAATCATGTATCTTCTCCTGGTAAACTTATGTCACTGGATCTTCTTCTGGTAAACTTTTGTCACTGGATCTTCTTCCAATAAACTTATGCCACTGGATATTCTCCTGGTAAACTTATGTCACTAGTTCTTCTCCTGGTAAACTTGTGTCACTGAATCTTCTTCCGATAAACTTATGTCACTAGTTCCTCTCCTGGTAAACTTGTCAATGGATTTTTTTCTGGTAAACTTATATCACTGGATCTTCTTCTGGTAAACTTTAAACATACATCACTGGATCTTGTGCCACTGGGTCTTCCCCAGGTAAACTTGTGCCACTGGACCACCTCCTGGTTCAAACCCTGCTGAAACTGACCTGTAAAATGTGGGGAAGTTTGCCAGTTTACTGGTGGAAGGTCAGCAGTCTTTTGCTTGGTGTATTGTAACCAGGTGTTTTCCTGTCATGAACTAACTTACCTCTACTGTGTATAACTGATAAATGGTTGAGTTTGGGATAAAAAAAACTAAAAAAAGAAACAAATCAAACTTATCTTACCTAGAGAATTGAAACTTTGAGAACTGGTTTTTAGACCATTTTGTGCAATAAATGGGATGATTCTTGTGTCTTTCATGAACACGTATGCAAAATGATCTTGTAGTTCTCTCGCATGACGACCATCCTCTTTCATTAGCTGTTTCTTCGCTCTGAATACATAAGCAACAAATAAAGATAAAATAATTTAAAAATCTATGAATACAAAGTCTTACGTTAATGTGACATCGATGTATAAGTGAAATTTATGACCACTTACAGGTTATTTCCCCTAGACAAACAAGTCTTATTTCCACTAAAATTGAAATCTGTTTTTCCCCCAAGATAACAAGAAGCTGGAAGGCCTGTCACTTAATTATGTCTACACCCCATACTACTGGAAATGTCCAAATGTTAATGCATGACACAAGCCCACACAGCAAATTATCACATTCTGTCACCACAGTGATTGAATAAGGAAACCAAATCAATTACACACAGAAATTATTTCTAACATCAAGTCATCTATTTTGCTTTTTATCTAAGATTTGCATATTATTTTCCTAATTTAAATAATAAATAATTATCCATCTATCTCTTATACTAAAGTATTATTTTGCACTGATAACACCATTTAAATTCCAAAGTTTTCTAAAGCTAAGAAAGTCATCTTTTTACAGTGGTTACTCTTAGACGGATTTCAGCTATACTTTTAGATATATTATTTGACCATGTATGATACCACTTTCTCCTTAGAATATATATATATATTTTAAATTGGAGTTCAACTGATGAAGTCTAATTGACAGAAACGATTGTCTTGAGCATTATAACTTTGGTATTATGTTTGTAATATTTATAACCACTAGTCCGTTGCCACTGCTGGTAGACTGTTTGAGTCCCCGAGGGTATACATAAACCTAATACCTGGTATTTTGGTACCAGCTGATAATCTTATACCAAAGTAATATTTGGCACTGATAACACCATTTAAATTCCAAAGTTTCTAAAGCTTAGGTAGTCATCTTTTTACAGTGGTTACTCTTAGACGGATTTCGGCTATACTTTTAGATTTATTATTTGATACCACTTTCTCTTTAGAAAATACATACTGGTATACATTTTAAATTGGAGTTCAACTGATGAAGTCTAACTGACAGAAACGATCATCTTGAGCAACTTTGGTATTATGTTTATAATATCTATCATAGGACCTGTATTGTGATTCTATCTACACTATCTTAACAATCCACAAGATAAGGAAAACACCTACCTGTACTGTGAATCTATATACACTACCTTTAAAACTCACAAGGTAAAGAAATCACATACCTGTACTGTGATTCTATCTACACTACCTTTACAATCCACAACGTAAAGAAATCACTTACCTGTACGGTGATTCTATCTACATTACCTTTACAATCCACAAGGTAAAGAAATCACCTACCTGTATTGTGATTCTATCTACACTATCTTTACACAAGGTATAGAAATCAACTACCTGTACTATGATTTTTTCTACACTACCTTTACAATCCACAAGGTAAAGAAATCACCTACCTGTACTGCGATTTTATCTACACTATCTTTACAAGCCACGTGGTAAGAAATACATTTACTTGTACTGAAATTCTATCTACACTACTTTAACAAACCAATTGTAAGAAATACATTTAACTGTTCCATTATAAGTCAGTGCCACATGGTAACAAAAGTAATTACCTGTACTGTGATTCCATCTATACTATCATTACAAGCCACATGGTATGAAATAATTTACCTGTACTGTGATTCTAAGTCTTTGTTGACAACAATCTGTACTGCCTTGACCTGCCATGGTGCTTTGTATGTTCGATCCAAATATGACCTCTCAATAGTACTAGTTAGATCTAACACATCACGGCTATTTATATCAACATTTCTCAGACTATCTGTAGATAAAATAGGAGCAGTCTGTACTTTTAAGGTAATATGATGATATGTGTAAGGATTTTGACACTCCATCTGTATAGGAGTTTGCCCATGGAAAATAAAAATATACTATGAAAAAGATTTCCCATCTTATCATAGGGGGCATTCCCAGTGCAATAAATGCATTTTTACCCCAAGTCCAAATTTTCAATGAATTTGAAGAGATTTTTGTATTTTCAAACAGTTTGATTTTTTTTTAATTTCCCAATTTCAATTAAATGTTGCTAAAATTCCCAATTCAAAAAGCCCAGATCCCATTTCAAAACGATTATATAAAATCCTACGTGACTAATATATTACACAACTCCATATTTCAATTTTCATTATCATAATTTATTTTGATTGACTAAAATTGAAAAGGCATTAGTGATATTTCTTAAAGAAAGTTGTTTTACTTAATATACAAAGTTGGATTTCCTTGCATGTTAAATCCTATTCAGCATATAGATTAAAAGTTATCTCCCTTTTTCTATAAGTAACACAAACAAATAAGCTGGTATAAATAAATAAAATAGAAACTGATAAAAAATGTGACCCAAAAAGAATGTACGGTAATTATCAGTAAGGAGCTGCAGATCCTGCAACTCAATGTCTCTTACAAAAGGTGGACAAAGCATTACACAGGTACGCAATTTGTGAATGATATTATATATTTAAAATAGGTGTCTATATAAACAATATGATACATTTCTTGTATTCATAACATGGCAAATAAATATATTATTGATTCTAACCTTTGCTTGTCTGACGTTTGATTTTTGGTATGTTGAAGCCAATACTGCTGACATTTTGTGGTTCTGTCATTATCGTACCAGCTGTCACAATGTGCAATATATGTGGAGAGTCCTCATTGTTGCTCTGACAAAAATAAACAGATTACACATTACTTCATCATATTACAATATTTCTTAAATAACAAAGCCTGTGCTTATTGGTCACCTGAGAAAAACATGATTAGTGAGAATAGACTGATCATCGGTTCATGTTTTGTTTTTTTTCAAGATGTAAACTTTGACCCCTTCTGGAGCCCTATGGTTCTAGCCCCTTTTCATACACAAACTTTATGTGGCATCACATGGTGATACTTCCTGAAAAGTTTGTTAAAATATCCACTGGCTCTAGAGAATAAGTAGAAATGTTTGAAAATTTAAGAAAAAGGTATATTTTCTATATACATGTCCGTGTACTTTAGGTCTTTGTGCTCTTGACATATGCAAACTTGACTTAACAAATCATCCATACAAAACTTGAAAGTCATTTGGTCATTGGTTCATGAGAAGATTTTTAAAGATGTACCAAGTTTTTCTCACATTTTTTACTATTTTTGGGCCCCTATGGATTCTAGTCCCTATTCACTCATGAACTTTATGCAACTTCACATGGTAAACTTTCTAAATCCTTGTTAAAATTGACTCACTGGTACCTGAAAAGTCGATAATGTGTAAAAGTTAACAATGGATGGCGGATGACGCAGGACTCAAAATGACAGACAAAAGAATAACAATAGGTCACCTCGACAGTTACATGTAGGATCGGGTTAACTAAAAATCATATACAAATCTGCTGCTCATTTTGCTGATTTTGAGGAGTTATTTTGAGAGCTGTTGCGGCTCAACGGTTGAGTACTCAATTCAGATCCAGAGGGTTGCAGGTTCCAGCCTTGGCATGGGCGATTGGCTTTTATTGTCCTTCAGATAAGAAAGTAAAAACCAACGTCCTGTATCACATTAAGTGTCAGCACGTAAAATCCCTCACTGTTCAATGGCCCGTAAGTGCCGAGCTAAGGCCAAAATTTTATGCCATTCACTGGCATTTGGTGATGTCTCCAAATGAGTGAAAGATTCTTGAGTGGGACGTTATACAACAATACAACATAAGCAACAACAACAACTGGAGTCATATTCACTATTGTTGCTGATTCATCTATACCGATGCTATTGTTGAATCATCCATACCCATTGTGGAAGGAGTTATCTATTGCGTTGTTGTTGATTCATCTATACCGATGCTATTGTTGAATCATCCATACCCATTGTGACAGGAGTTATCTATTGCGTTGTTGTTGATTCATCTATACCGATGCTATTGTTGAATCATCCATACCCATTGTGATCAGGAGTTATCTATTGCGTTGTTGTTGATTCATCTATACCGATGCTATTGTTGAATCATCCATACCCATTGTGATCAGGAGTTATCTATTGTGTTGTTGTTGATTCATCTATACCCATAATTATTAGGAATCATCTCCCTTGTTGTTGTTGAATCATCTATACTCATTGTGATCAGGAGTTATCTACCCTGATGTTGTTGACTCATTTATAGCCATTGTGATAAGGAGTTATCTACCCAGTCCAGTTGTTGTAGAATTATTTATGTCTTGTGAAAATACAAGAATCTCTTCATATTCATTGTCATTTAACTTCATTTGGGAAATTTCAACTGCAAATTGGGAAAAAATGCATTGTTTTTGCATTGAGAATGGGGTTTTATTTCAACCCTGTATGTTATGGTGGAAAAACCCTGTGACACTTTCAGAAAATAAAAATACTGTGATACAATGGAACCCATAAGACAATGGGAACAGACTACATACATGTAGTATGATGTACATGTATTATATGTGTGTATCTCATTCTGTACAAATATAGATAAAAAAATAGACAAAAATACCCCAACACATATGTAAAACTTGTTATGACCATCTTGTAACCAACACAGCTTAAAAAAATGTTGAACATATACAATATCCAATTTATGAGTGCAAGCTAACTAGCAACACAGTGTAACTTATTTATCAATATTTACAAGCAAAACTTCCTCAACAAGCCCTATTTTTATTTGTTTTAACAGTACATGTACTTACCACAACAAAAAATATTTCATTAAAGTTGAGGCGTCACCAGTTTTCCGTAATGTGACATAATTTGTGAAAAGCATACTATAGAATAATGCTGTTAAAGGTTTTACCATGCTAACTATATGATACAGGGAAGTCATATATAAGACAGTCGTGCATTCAAAATACAGATCTTCCACAATTATAATGTGCTACCTTAAGTTTTACAAAAAAAGGCATAGTATACAAATGGAAGTGTCTTTAACCCTACAAACCATAACAAATTGAGCTTTTATAACATATAAGTGCATACCATTAAGATATCTGTTGGATGTGAAAGAATTAAAGCTTCAGTTGGTTATTGTGATACTTAATGTGATAATCCACTGATCGATATAATGGATGCAATTTATACAACAGCTTCATTGGTTGCACAGTTGCACAACACATATATATATGTTCATTTCAACACAATCAAATACTCTATCAGCAAGAGTGATGCATACAAATATTTAAGTAATGCATTAAAGAGGTATTCATTGGTGCATGCTGTATAAAATGATATAGTCTGCGTATAAATAGAAGCCAACTAATAAATGTGTAATGAAAACTTTAAATTTATTGGTATAATTTAATTTCCGTGACAATTTTTAAAACTATTTGACAATACATGTATACATAGGGCTTGTCTCCTTCATATTTGACATATTTAAAACAGGGCACTTGTTAATTATCATCATGCAGTAGGGAACCTATCAATGATCATCATGCAGCAGGGAACCTGTCATTTATCATCATGCAGTATTGAGCCTGTCATTGATCATCATGCAGTAGGGAACCTGTCATTTATCATCATGCAGTATTGAGCCTGTCATTGATCATCATGCAGTAGCGAACCTGTCATTGATCATCATGCAGTAAGGAACCTGTCCATAATCATCATGCAATATAGCATGGTCTGTCAATCAACATCATGCCATAAGTAACCTGTCCATGATCATCATGCAGTAGGACACCTGTCAATGATATCATCAGTAGGAACCTCTTAATGATCATCATGCACTAGAGAACTTGTCAATGATCATCATGCAGTAGGGAACCTGTTAATCCCTCTACCCTACAGACCACAACAAACCAGTCTAAACAATGGAATAGAGCATACCATTTAGATGTTTAGGGGTGAAAGGGTAAATAATCATCATGCAGATGAGAAACTTTCAAGGATCATTATGCAGTAAGGAACCTGTCAATGGTCATGAAGCCACACACTTATTTTGTAGCCAATGGTTACAACCTGGGGCCTTAATCACAAAACCTTAGACTTCATCTTCAATCAAATGCTTATAAAAATTAAAATATAACCTATTTTTTAATTTAAACTACAATTTTGTAATTAACCCATTTACCCTAAAGATACATCTGGACTGGTCTGTCATTGATTTACAGAAACACTGTCAGAATTCCTAATTGGACTTCATAGGTCCAAGATGGCCATGTTTATTATCCTGGGATGCAGGTCTGTTGCATACATGTATTTACCAGGTGTGTATATATATGATTAGTAATTACCCTGTATATCATATACAGCACAATATTATCTTAAAATGTATGTACATGTATTAACAATACTAGATCTTGATATTCCAGGATTTACAAAATGTATATGCATTTTAAAATATGTAGGGCCTATACTTGTTATTCATGATAATTCACCTTGAATGCATGCAAATATGCTATCAGTATATTCCTCTGGTATGAAAAATAAACATGAGATTTTACCTGACCTCTGCTCTATGGTAATGTAATAGGCCTACCTGACATATGTGATACCTGATGTACTGTACATGTACTAAATTTTATGTGCATTCCTGAATTAGAGTCACCACATGTGTACAATTTTTAACTTGTCTGTTGATCTATGTATATCCTAGGTGCATTTGTTTTGATTATGTAGCTGTCATGACTGTAACTGGATATTTCACCAACATTTCCTAATAATTTCATGAAGAATTACACAATTTCTTGCAAGTATCTTAAAAACTTACCTATATATCAGTATCAATTCACTTTGATTTGACATTAAATATACAAAATAATTATTTTGTTTCAAATCTATTGAATTTGTTTCAATTAGATAGGCCTAAATCACACAATTTATTTGGATATAGAATCAGGAGTTTTACTTGAAATTAGGGGGAAAGGATGAATTTAGATTTGAAATACACAGCCATAGGTTGGTTATGAATTTAGTGGGGTGAAAGCCCTGGACTACATGTAGTTACCGGTACTAAAATATACTCCCATAGGGCATAGTAACAAAAAAAATCATAAAAATACATTCCTTGTGATTATACAATATGGGAAATTATTTTATTTACAGTGACATAGCTGGGTCCAGAAATGTGTGTCTCTGTGTGTATCTGGGGGGGGGGGGGGGGGGGGGGAGGGGGTCACAACTGTTCAAAATATCAATGGATTAAAGGGGTGGATCCAGGAATTTTCAAAGAAGTGGAGTGTGTGGGGGGGGGATGACAAGATGCCATGCGTGTGAAAATGGTGCCTTCTTTATACAGTGGTGTATGAAGCAAATCAAAAGATGTTTTAAAAGGGGTTAAGTTAGAGGCTGGTGACATTAATTAAACTTGTTTATACTTTAAAAATTTAAATCTATATTTAAATTAAAACTATTTATGCAATGCATACCTCATCAATAGCAGAGTGGTGATTTCAAATTTTTGATCTTTAAAAGTTCTTGAAAGCCTGTCTCTGGATTCCAGACATGTTGATAATGTACTAAAAAATCAGTAAGTGAGAAAGTTTGACTCAAATGTTGACTTGAAGAATGTAATAATATATACTGATAGGACTTGGTAAGAATATAACACATGCTGATATGACTTGAGTGTTATGACACAAACTGATGACTTGGTAAATGTTACAAT
Organism: Atrina japonica; assembly: GCA_030159075.1. Classification (NCBI taxonomy): domain Eukaryota; kingdom Metazoa; phylum Mollusca; class Bivalvia; order Pterioida; family Pinnidae; genus Atrina; species Atrina japonica. Next base: position 550,514 of record BROG01000115.1, read on the forward strand.
ACATACTGATATGACTTTGTAGAGTATAACACATGCTGATATGACTTGAGTGTTATGATACAAACTGATATAACTTGAGTGTTATGACACAAACTGATGAATTGGTGAATGTTATAATACATACTGATATGACTTGGTAGAGTATAACACATGCTGATATGACTTGAGTGTTATGACACAAACTGATATAACTTGGGTATTATGACACAAACTGATGAATTGGTGAATGTTTTAATACGTACATACTGATATGACTTGTTGAGTGTTATGACACAAACTGACATGACTTGGTGAGCATTATGATACAAACTGATATGACTTGTTGAGTGTTATGACACAAAACGAAGACTTGGTGAATGTTATAATACATACTGATATGACTTGGAACGAGTATACCACATGCTGATATGACATGATGAGTGTTACAACACATGCTGAAATTACTTAGTGTGTAACCAGGACATGCAAATACAACTTGGTGAGTGTAATGAGACATGCTGATATAACATGATCATTTTTATGGTACATGCAGATATGTCTGCGAGTTTTCTTCAAATGTGGTATATTACAGGAGTCATATTTACTGGAATTTTAAAGTCGTCATCAGTAGGGTAACTAATGCAGAGGAAACCTGTGGTAATTACAATAACTCAATGCTATTAATTTGATTAACAGAATAGCATTGGAGGCGACATTTATGATAAGTGTCATCTAGCTAGAATACACCACATGCTGTTTAACAATGGTGTAGTGACAATTAGAGATAATGAGTGATGCACAATGTCAATATATTGTAATATTTAGGATAGTATATTGATAAATCATTTTGATTTTTAAAACATTGTAAATATCAGAGCTGCCAACCAATAACAGTGATAACTTTTTGTGAGTTTTGTATGACATTGTTATACAAGAGGCCAAACAGGCCTTATCAGACATGATTACAGCAAAAATAGACTGATCATTGGTTCATGATTTTTTATATATAAAGTACAACTTCTTTTGAGACCTCCATTGGTTTTTGCCCCTTTTCATTCAGATCCATAGATAAGTCTAACAACTTTTTCATATTTCTCTGCATACAAAAAGTCAATAGTTTTGAGTTAATAATCCCCACCTCCTTGGTGGCTCATTTATGGACACATATCATTTTCATAAGCAAACTTTGTAAATATTGCCTTAATAATCATGCATAGAGAATTTGAAGAATTTGTTCATTTTTCAGGGCCATATGAATGCTTGCCCCATTTCATTTGCAAACTTTTATACTGCTTCACATGGGGATACTGCCTGTCTAATTTGTTCAAAATTAGCAAATTGAAAATACTTAAAATTTAATAAAAAACTTATATTTTCTACTTACTTAAGTCCCTGTGACCTTGACATTTAACCCCATTACCTTGCAATTTTATCAAAGTGATCTTAAGATAATTCCTAACATTTTTCTCATATATATCTTTGCAAATAGTCAATCAGTTTTGAGTTATAATAACTTGGATTAAATTATACCTTATGTTATAGAAATGTCCTCTAGTGGCTTGACTATGGACAGAATTCACTTTCATTCACAAACTTTGTGGGCATTGACTTAATATTCATGCATACAAAATTTGAAAGTCATCTGAACATTGAATCATGAGAAGATTTTTAATCATTATGCAGCTTCACATGGGGATACTTCCTGCCAAGTTTAATTGAAAATGGCCAAATGAATCTTGATAAAAGTCAAAAATGTCTAAAAGTAATGCACAATGCAGACAAAAGACAAACAGCATGAATAGGTCATCTAAAAACAGTGAAAGGTAATTGATGACTGTGAATTAGATCATTTTCAGTGTTACATAATAGAGGAACAAACTTGGCGAGTCTTGTAAAATGGAAATGGACCGAGACAATAAGTCTGTATTTTTTTTAAATTGTCAAGACCCAACATAAGCCCAGCCTTGGCAAGTGCTATATATCAAGGAAATTATTTGTGAGTGTAGAGGAAGTCAAAGTGATCTAGTAATTACAAGTAAGGCTGTACAACAGAGAAATAGACTTGTTAAGTGTTTTATAACAGTGATAATAACTTGGTCAGTGATTTTATATGACAGTTGTATCAAGTCTTTGTATAACAGTGGTATAGACTGTATGTGCTGTATAACAGTAGTATAAACTTGGTGAAAGTTATTTCAGAGATAAACCAGCAATAGACTTAGTGAATGCTGTATAACAGCGATATACACTTGGTGAGCATTACAACACAGTGATATAGAATTGGTGAGCATTGTATAACAGTGGTAAAGGCTAGATGAATGTTGTAAAACAGTGGTATTGACTTGGTGAGTGTTGAATATAAGTGGTATAAACTTGATGAGCATTGTTTAACAGTGGTATTGACTTTATGAGCATTGTATGACAGTGATATAGACTTGGTGATTGTTGTGTAACAGTGGCATAGACTTGGTGAATGCTGTATAACAGTGGTATAAATTTGCGAGTGTTATATAACAGTGGTATAAACGTGAAGTGTTATATAACAATGGTATAGATTTGGTGAGTATTGTATAACAGTGGTATTAATGTTGTGAATATTGTATAACAGTGATATAGATTTGGTGGGTATTGTATAACTGGTATAGGTGTAGTGAGAGTTCTATAACAGTGGTATAGACTTTGTGAGTGTTGTATAAGTGATAAAGAATTGGCAAGTTGTATACCAGTATAATAGTATTGGTGAATGTTGTATTAATATTATAATCATAATACCAAAGTTATAATGCTCAAGATGTTTGTTTCTGTAAATTGGACTTCATCAGTTGATCTCCAATTTAAAACAGATTTTCAGGGAAAGTAGTATCATTCAAGGTCAATAATATATCTAAATGCATAGCCAAATCTGTCTAAGAATAACCATTGTAGTAATATGACTAATGGTGTTATAAGTGCCAATTATTACTATAACAGTGGTATATTGTATAACGATGGTATCGACTTTGTGAGCATTGTAAAACAGTGACATAGATTTGATTAGTGTTGTGAAAGTTCAGTGATATAAACTTGGTGAGTGTTGTATAACAGTCATATAAACTTGGAGTGTTGTATAACAGTGGTATAGACTTGGTGAATGTTGTATAACAATGGTATTGACTTTGTGAGCATTGTAAAACAGCGACATAGACTTGATGAATGTTGTGCAAGTTCAGTGATATAAAATTGGTGTGTTGTACCAACATGGATATAAACTTGGTGAGTGATGTATAACAGTGATATAAACTTAATGAGTGATGTATAACAGTGATATAAACTTAATGAGTGATGTATAACAGTGATATAAACTTGGTGAGTGTTGTATAACAGTGATATAAACTTGGTGAGTGATGTATAACAGTGATATAAACTTGGTGAGTGTAGTATAACAGTGATATAAACTTGGTGAGTGTTGTATAACAGTGATATAAACTTGGTGAGTGATGTATAACAGTGATATAAACTTGGTGAGTGTAGTATAACAGTGATATAAACTTGGTGAGTGTTGTATAACAGTGGTATTGACTTTATGAGCATTGTAAAACAGTGACATAGACTTGGTGAATGTTGTGCAAGGTCAGTGACATAAACTTGGTATGTTGTATAAGTGATATAAACTTGGTGAGTGTTGTATAACAAGTGATATAAACTTGGTGTGTTGTATAACAGTGACATAAACTTGGTGAGTGTTGTATAAGTGATTTAAACTTGGTGAGTGTTGTATAACAAGTGATATAAACTTGGTGAGTGTTGTATAACAGTGACATAAACTTGGTGAGTGTTGTATAACAAGTGACATAGACTTGGTGAATGGTGTGCAAGGTCAGTGATATAAACTTGGTGTGTGTTGTATAACAGTGATATAAACTTGGTGAGTGTTGAATAACAGTGATATATACTTGTTGAGTGTTGTATAACAAAGGTATAGATTTGGTGAGTGTTGTATAACAGTGGTATAAACTTGGTGAGTGTTGTATAACAGTGACACAAACTTGGTGAGTGTTGTATTACAGTGATATAAACTTGGTGAGTGTTGTATAAGTGATATAAAATTGGTGAGTGTTGTATAAGTGATATAAACTTGGTGAGTGTTGTATAAGTGATATAAACTTGGTGAGTGTTGTATAAGTGATATAAACTTGGTGAGTGTTGTGTAACAGTGATATAAACTTTGCGAGTGTTATATAACAGTTGTATAACGATATCGACTTGGTGATCGAGTGTTGTATAGCAAAATATTATGGCTCAGGTGAGCTAAAATCTCATTTCCTAGGCTGTTGTAATACTTGTATATATCTAGTTTATTCCCGGTATATAGCCTGTACATTTACCTCTAGGTTGGAAACAAATACTTCCAGATGTGTTTTGTGCATGACAGAAGCCAACAGATGACAAATTGTGTCAGCTTTTATCATAAAAAAACAGTGCAAGTTGTCACTGACTTTTTCTTCTATTCAGGAAAAGATTGATTTTATCTATTCAATGATACTTTTATACCTGGCTACATTGTACTTTACATATCTTGTCTTCAACTCCAGAAACTAATGAAAGTGCTGATGATCATAACTTTTTTTTTATCTTTTGTTGTGCTGTGTGATTAACCATTTGTTACATACTATTAACACTATTGTGCACTTAACCCTTTCACCCCCCCCCCCCCCCCCCCCCCCCCCCCCCCGAGTTCATTCATACAAAACTGGTATGCTCATTTCTGTTGTTTTACACCAGTTCATTATGATCTGTAGGCTTGAAAAGGTTAATATATATATATATATATATTTACATATTGTACACGTATGTTCTGTGTGTCTTTCTTATTTCATTTCTGTGAAAGTGAAACAAACCTTTTCAAGTCTGTTTCATACTGTTCCATATTCACCTAATTTTTCTTGATGACGTGTTACACACATCTTTTCTTTAATTTGTGATACAGAATGTGTTTAAGATATTGTTGATGTTTGTTACATAATGATAATTTGCTGATCTCTAGTAAGATACTTTTATTCCATAATTAACACGTATAACAAGGCTCACCCAAAATAGTCTAGATATTCTATAATCTATATAGTCATCAATCACATGATACAGGATTTCTTGTCCTAAATACAAATTATCTTAAATCCTATTATTTATTGACTGACAAATGTACTGGTATAGTAAACGTTTTGTTTGTACATTAACAGTAGTGAAGTTTTCTTTGTACAGAAGAGTCCATTATTTTTCAGGGGTTGATGAATTAATATGGAACTTCTTTAAATACATGCATGTTCATTCATACACAACTACACATCACATTTTATCAATTTATATTTTGTAATTTCAACAAATCAAAATGCTGGACTGACTTTAAAAAAACACTGGCAGAATCATATGCTATTTCAATTTCTTCTGTGTGATATTTAGAAAAATTCACACTTTAGAACTTGTGAATATCACATTGAGATGTCCACATCACTAACACCATAAAACTTATATAATGTACAAATAAATCTTAATTAGTTCAGTAAAAAGAAAACTCAATTAAGTGAATTAATTTTTTGATTCTGAATAGTGTTTTACACCACACTCAACAGTTTTCCAGTTATGTGGCGGCGGAGAGACCCCTTTCTCATAAAAATTAAGTATGTGAAATAGGTTGATAAATGCTCATATCATTTGATGCTTGGTAAACATAGATTTCTTCAAATTTTGTAAAATATCCTACTGCTAGGTAATTAGCTATATATGATCAGTCTTCCTGACTGTTCTACCATCTCATCATGACACAGAGGTCAATCTTCCTGAACTTTGGATAAACATCAGAGCATTTGATTACGTCATTTATAACAGAGGCTGATCATAATTACCGGTAATGACACAGAGCCCCAACATCAGCACTGCTGGCATTTATATTCACAAAATACTATAAAAGGACAATATACCAGTAATACTCCAGAGCTATGCCTACATGTACATGTAGAACTGATATACTAATATTCACTTAACTGAATTATATGAAATAATAGCTATGTCATCATAGGTCAACTCTATTTATATTTCCATATGTATGCAAAACTTTACAAAAACAGGAGTGTTCTGAAGTATGTGTGTGTGTATATATATATATATATATATATGTGTGTGTCCTCTGTCCCTGATCTAGTTTAATAAAATTTAGACTTCATCAAAAGATTAATATCAGTTAAGGTAGTTACAATAAAAATAATTACCAGTGCACTTACATACATCTTATCTCCATGTCCCACAAACAGAAAGGATATCTGACCCATATCCAACATGATAAATCAACTGTTGTAAAATATAAGTACCGGTACTGCCATAAATGATGATAAAAAGACTTTTGCCAAAAAATGATAATTATTAAGCATTCCAATATTTTTTCCAGCAACATAGAATATCTTATGTTTTACCTTTCTTGTATCTTTGTATCTACCGGTATATATCTAACAATTCATTCAATTTGAAAATTCTAGAGTGGAGACAACATTCACTGATTCATTTCAGGTGAACTTGATCACTCATAAATTTAACACATCTATCCCTGAACAATTAATGGACTCTACCAAAAATCAATGATATAGGCTAGCCCAAATGTATCCTCAGAGGTGAATGGGTTAAACAACTAAAACAAGTACACTTGCTGCTCTGTAATGAAATCACAAACAATAACTAAACAGTGTCAGTTACTATTTTAGTATATAAATAAGCACCAACACTTGACAGTTGTAAAAATGATTTTATTTAAATTAGTTTAATACAAAATGACGCCATACAGTGACTTCGGCATACATAGTTTTTACATATACATATACATGTGTAAAATATACAGTGAAACCTGTCTCAATATACCATCCTATCTGCAGTTTAAATGTGGTCTCTCAAGACAAACAGTCTTTTATATTTTACGTGGTCTCTCAAGACAGGCAGTCTTTTATATACATTGTAATAAGTGGTCTCTCAAGACAGTATCCACTGTGTGTGTGTGTGTATGTATGTACATACACATGTACAATATATATATATATATATATATATATATATATATATATATATATATATATATATATATATATTATGCTGCACACATGTACATATTTACAAGTAAATGTACCTGCTTTTGCATTCTGTTAATCAGCATGGTGCTCATGATTATCTTTTACTGGAATATAAACAAAGTACAATGTACAATGTAAATCCAGATAGACATGTACAAACAGTACATGTATACACAAATATGCGATAATAAACACACTTGTAAATTAAGTTCTATATACTTTTATTTTTTTTCCACATGTCAAACAACAATATTCATGTACAAAAATAATGTGCACTTTTCGTTGATGTCTTCTCTGTGTGTGTGAGTGTGTGTGTGTGTGTTTGTGTGTGTGTGCGCGTGCACATGATACAAACTTTAGAATAAAAAAACATCTTTTGTTTCCAAATCTCACAATGCAGAGAGCTCAAATAACAACTACTGGTAGAATCTACATGTATTTTGGATACAAACTGAGACTTTAAGCATTAAAAAAAATATATCAAGAGTATTTATACATAAAATGAATGTAAAATATGTAAATATACAGGGGTTCAAAATTCCCCAAGTCCGAAATCAGGGACTTGTTTAAATCGGGTTCAGATTTGGCATTTAGAAATACCTGAAGTCCAAGGAGGGACTTGCTTCATCTGCAATCATTTAATTTTACTGTATTACTTATCAACAAAATTCACCATGGACTTTGAAATTTCTTAATTGCACTTGCCAGAAATTTACTCTCCATGTACCAGACTTGAGTATCCAAAAACCCATTTTGAACCCCTGACATATATCATACAAAAATTGATAGCTGTAAACAAAATGAAATGCTTATAAAACAGAAAAATGTAAATATAGCAATAAGTCAGGTTATTGTAACAAAAACTTTATTTTGATGAGTTGTCCAAGAAAAGTTTATAATGTATATTAAATGTCATCACAAGAATAAATTATTATGAAATAAAAACATGCATGTATTTCACTATTTGCAACATGTTTCAGTACCATAAATCAATACACTATATATATATACATATACACCCACGTAAAAGATATAATTCATAAAAGCCTGAAATTCAATACCTGTAAATCTTTGTATGAATTACATTATATCATGTAAATCTAGTACATGTACGTTTTACCATACTTGCATTTCTTATTAGTTAACTTATTAGTACATTATGTGGGTAGATATGATATACTTTTTTAAAAAAACATACATGTTTATTATTGTCATATTCAATGTGTATACTTTTATAAAAGAATACATGAATTAAAATGATCCTTTAGCTTATAAAAAGATCTGTAGACAGATATCAATTCTAATTATATTTATATATAATAAACGTAGATCATACATGACATTACCACATTGCATATATATGAATGCATATACAATGTATGTAACTAATGTTATGTCATTTAAAATAAATATATGGTTTAACCAGAAGTATCAATAATTCATGAGCCCAACCCTTCACCATCCTCTTAGTCTTACTGCCTTTCCTATCAAATAATTTGAATATTAAATTACATATACTGGTATGTCATGTATATCAAAATAGACTTGCATCCTATATCTATACATACATTATTGATGACAATATCACCAAATGATGAATCGGGTCAGGAAGAGTGAGTTAGGAGAGTGAATTAATCAATTCAATCAAATTCATAAAGCAATAACTACTTTTGGAAGAGTTTGAATTAGTGACCTCAAACTAGTACCGGTAAGTCTAAAAAAAACATTGTGACACACCCCCACCCCACCCCCAATTCAACATGGCCGCGTGCACCAAGATGATATTTAACATTCTGTGCTGCCAAATCAAGAACCTGCAAGATTTTTTCCCCCTTCAAAGGTGGAAATGACCAATAAAGAACTTTGAACAAACATTTATTGACTTTTGTGATTCTGTTCATTTATTATCATTATGGGTTTAGATTATCAACATGTCCAACATGTAAAAATTAGTACATGTTCTAGAAGATCTGTTTAGTGTTTAATCTTATTGATATAAGAAATAATATTAAATCATGAAAATTGATAGAATATCACTGCAACAAATAATGAAAAATACTATTATCAGAGACATATATAACACATATATTATATGTCTCTGCTACTATATATACATGTATATACACAATCATAATAAAATAAAAAATAATTCAATAAAATCTAGTGACATTTTCAAGTTTTCAAACCTAAAATGACATGAAGTTTCTATCTGTTCAGAAGATCATTTAACTACAAACTGTGGCTGTCCTGGATTCTTCATTTCTTACTGTGAGTTCAAGCTAGGTTCATTTAATCTAAACATGGTAATTAGTATTTATTTTAGCTAGGTTATCATGAAAAATAAATTTTTGCAACAGAGACTATATAACTGTAAAAGTATTTTATCGATCTATATATAATACTTGGTGCTGTTTACAAAATTGCTGTATAGCACACATGCATCATGTACTATCATATTGGCTACTTTAGGTCATCTACTTCCATTTTGAAATGACAGCTTGATAAATTTCCCAGACTTGTGAACAGTACTTCTCCTCGCTGTCTGATAGTGATAACATGGCTGCCATTAAATTACTGTTGTTAAATTATAAATCTTCGCTTTTTTTTTTTTAATTAATATCTACGATGTAGCAGCCCACTCAACAGAAGTCAACAGCTACTTTCTCTTCTATTCAGAAAAAATAGGCGATTTCTTTCTACGTAGTTCATTCACACAATGTTCAGCTGCATCTTTTTATGGCTATTCAATAAAAGAAGTCTCCTACTCCAAAAATAATTGAACATGCTGTGTCAGTGGGTCAATTACCTCAGCCTGCGCTTTCCTGATGCATCATTCATTCATTCGCCGTTAACGTAACATGTGAATCTACAGACTAATAAGTACTGTATTGTGTAGACTAACATTGTCATCAATAATTTGATTGGAAAATGTTACATATTCATAGTGTTACGTCGCATATTGCTGCGCATCTAGTCATGATAATTAGCTATTAAAATCAGTTCGGGATTTACAGTATTTATGTAGTATTTTTATCTTTCTACTAGATTACATAATGATACTGACTTTAGGCCTTGATCGAAAAACATAATTTTCTGTTGGTCCGAGTTTAGTGACCCGAGTCTCGAATTACACACAGCTTTAAATTGCTGGTAAATTCGAGTTCTCGAAAGCACATTTCCATACGTGTCTCGTCTTTTCAAAAAAATGCAAATAATTTTCTAAATACTTACTCAGTTCATCTTAATGTAGATCTAAACCTGTTTAAGCATTCTCAGTTATCACCGGAAAATGCGTAGTGAACTTAGATTCCTTGACTGTAGGTCAGTCAAAATGTCACGGGAGCGTTCCTTTTCCTTTACACGAGGCACTTGATGGTGTTTAGGTTAACGCACGCGTTATTTAGTAAATGATTTTAAACTCAAAGGAGGTGATTGATATATATATATATATATATATATATATATATATATATATATATATATATATATATATATATATATATATATCAAGGGCGTAGGGCATGGGGCAGCGGGGACACGTACCCCCGCACTTATAAAACTAGGGGGGGGGGGTAACAATTACTTATAATATTTTCGTTAGTTAACATCCATAAAATACTTTGGTATCAATGGTTTTATTTTGGTGCTTATGAATTACGTCATAAATATATTCGCTATTTTTGTAATAAACATCGAAATGGATTTTTCTCTCATGAAGAACGATGTCTAGCATATGAATGCCAAAACCTCATCTTTCGGTGAGCCAAGTTTTGTTAAATTAGGGTAAAGGGCGAATTCTAGAGTAGATTTAGTTATTAAAAAAAAAAAACAAACAAAATAAAAAAAACCCACGAATTTACTAATAATATGTATTGAAAATAAATTGTGGGAACTCATTTATGTGTCCTACTATATATATATATATATAATCTTTTTATTTTGCTTTAATCAAAGTTTAGGTCTAATCGGTTAATACATTTGACAGCCTGTATGCATTTAAACGAAAAACACACTTAATTATATCAGCAATTTATATTGTTAGATTGGCCTACATGTCGTGAAGTTGGAAGGTTTGGTGAGGTGATAGATAAAATGCGAGAGGGTGGTGTCACGTCTGGACTATTTTGACCTATCGCTATGTACATACTATTTGACGTCTATCGATTGTGACGTCACAATCACACAAATGTTTTACAGGCCATTTGATTGTGACGTCATATTGGAAAAGTCGGGCAAATGTTTTTATCAATGAGATATTATTTTAGAAGAAAAGAGACAGGGCACCTCATTGCGATTAACCCAATGAACACGAAGATGAGAAGCAATGAAAATGCACGTTTTAAAACATTTATTTTCAAAACCACTAAAATGTTAAGACTGGCGTAAGTTATGCATCACTGTCTTTTTGCATTCTAATACGATTTTATTACAGGTACTTGAGGACAGGAATGCTTTTTTTTTAAATTATGTTGAATCGTTATTATTTGCAACACTCAACGTTGTTAGTGCAATTTTACATTTTCTCCAGTTCAGGTTATGACCCGTTTCAGATGATGTGTAGTATATACCATCTATAACGGGGCATAACCCGAACAGGGAAAAAACCCAAAATACTGGATGGAATTTTTCCAATAACTAGCACACATTTCGCCAATCAATTACAAATAAAATTTACCGAATGGGAGTTCTATGAAAAATTCGCCTGTCATTTACAACTACTTGCAATTTTTATGAAAAGAAATTTATACATTCCATACCATACCATGATTATGAAAAAGCGTTTGACAGAATAAATAGAAAAAAATGTGTATGATTAATGTGATTAAGTCTGCAACTGTCTAACTTTCAAAGTTGTAAAGTTTAAACCATTGTAAGTTTCAAAGTTGTAAAGTTTGTAAAAGTTCAAAAGTTATGAAGTTGTGAAATATGTAATTGTCCACTGTCCGACCTTACACAGTTTCAAAGTTTAATACATTCAATAGGTTATAGACGTCAATCCTTCCAATGTTACAGAAGTCTGGGAGACCTTATATGAGACCCCTGCTAAACTTCGTCCATTGCCCAAGTGTCATGCAGGTAATCACATACGTATCAGTAAAGTAAACAAACATGATGAAGTTTGCAACTGTCTAGCTTTCAAAGTTGTAAATTTTGCAACATTCTAAGTTTCCAATGATGAAGAGAAGTTGTAAAGTTTGCAACGATTTACGTATGAAAGTAGCGAAGTCTCAAACTGACAAAGTTCAAAAGGTACAAAATTGTGAAGTATGAACTTGTTCAATGCTGTAGCTTACACAGTTTCAATGTTCAATAGGTTACCGAAGTCAATTCCTCCAGTGTGTTAGATGTCTAGGATACCGCATATGAGATTCCTGCTAAACATCGTCCATGGCCCAAGTTTCATGCAGGTACTTGCAAATCTTCCCCATTAAAAATTAAGATTTTCCTATTATTTCTTACTAAAATTCAGAGTCTCCCAAATGAGATTGAAAAATCTCACCCATGAAAATTGTTCAAGGTTGGCAAGTCCGAGTAGGCTACACAGATAGAATAAGTAATGGATACAGAGAGTCAGGGTACAAAGGGAATTCATCTGTTTATTAGGATGCTGATATAGAGACTACAGAACTGTTGTTACTATAATCAGTCTTAGGTTTCTTTTCGTAAAAGTTAGGTGACCTGAAGTACAGACTTGTAAATTTCAATGTCTGAGAACAAAATAGAGTTCTAGCAAAGTTAATAAGGTATTCATTACTTAAAACCTAATCATGCAATTAGGGGAATACCAGGCTGATCAAAGCTAATGTAGGTTCACTCCAGACCCCAAAACTGGGAATACCAATCTCCTGTTAGCCATTACTCCTCTCTCAAGCTCTAGCCGACACCTACTACTACTGATCTCAATCCAAACTCCATATCTGGAAAACCCAAATCTGATCTAAAATGATATTCGCTTCAAACATCGAATCAACTCTCGTGAATTCCCGCTAACTTTTGCGACCCAAACTCCTCCTATTCCTTCTGGTCTACTCATCTCACTTCAAACCCGAAATATGGAAAAACCCTATTTCTGATCATCTTTTAAAATAGATTCACTCTCAACCCGAAAACTGGAAAAATCCAACTTCTGTATTGAGCATATGACATCCCGTGACCCGACCTCTTGTAACAAAGGCTCTCATTGGCTTATTATCCAAGAAGGCCGCCCCCACATTCTCCCACTTGCGATCACTGACACGCCCGAGCCCAACAATTGGCTCCTTCTACAATTTGCCATGACAATGACCTCTTTTCCGATTTGACATCACTTCCGATTTGACATCACAGCGCCACCTATGGCGTTAAATTTGAAACTGCGCGCTATGGAGCTGCCTATTACTCTTACATAATAATTGTGAATGTATAAAATTAGGAGATTTGTCTTTGTTTTTAATCATGCATGCTGATAAATAACTATTTTAAATAAACGAATAAATAAACGATAAAACATGGTTTCACAGTTCCAGATTAGAGATATCCCAATGAGTGTAGCGGATACAAAGCTTTCTTAGTGAGTTTTGGAAAAGAAACTCTAAATACAATTTCAGTTCTATACTATGGAAATAAATAAGCCTTTTTGATATACGAAATTAAAATTGACAATAACAATTAACAAAGCTTCTTTGTAGGTAACGAGGCTCCAGGTTATAAGATTAGCGGTCGCCCAGTCGCCAATGCGAGTTAAAGTTGTGCTGGGCGACATAAATGAGTCATTATCGTCACCCAGCTGAAAAGTGTTAAAAAATTATTATTATACCAGAATCATAGCAATGTATCTTGAGTAGACACCGGTTCGAGTATTCTCCACGCAAAGAATTTAGATAAAAGTCGATTATTTGTAGTTCAAAATCCATGTCTAAAAACCAATTAGAAACTAAAATAATTATTTTATTGACAATCAAACACGTTCGTCTTTACTTCATGGCCGAAAATGTCAAAGAACACATCGTGTGTTGACTGCTGTTACTTGCAGCTAATGGAGGAAGGAAGTGGATGTTGGGATTGTAATAAAAAGAACCGAACGGAACTGAATTTCAGGATTTGTTAAAATGATGACAACACTGTACATTGTATGAAAGTTGTAAAAATTAAATGTAGGTGAATAATAAAAGTAAAAATAGTTACTGTAAAGAAAAGTTTTAATGAAATACATAAAAATGGATAGTTATTGTTTTTATTTAACCAAAATAAAAACTACTTTTGTACTGATAGACAATAATAATTCAGGGCTTCCGATAAGTTGCGCATTTTACGCATAAAATTCAGGAAATTAAAATCAATGCGTAAGATACCAATGCAAATCAAAACTGAAGAGTAAAATTAAACACATTGGATCTGAAACCTGCTGAGAGATAAAATATTGAGTTCAATTGTTCTGAATGGATCTTGGTTGTAATGTGTGTTAAAGCTCTGTAGTGATAATACACTTAAGCTGCCCCAACTCCAGATGTTTAAATTGTGGACTTAAATTGCACAGACAGTTAAATGCATATTAATTAATTGCAATTTAGCAACCAGACCTTTATAGTAAAATCAATGGCAATCGTAAAATGGAAACAAAATTGGAAAATACCCAATTGTCAGAAATTTTGTGGGTTAAAATACCCACTGGATTTGAAAATGATGGCCAGTATTATACTCAAGTGCTCAGGAAGTTATCTGGAGCACAATTATAATGATACATTAACAATTAATTTACACATGCATCATCCAGAGACAATATACATTGCATATATAACGTATCTATCAAAATAACAATGAATTAATAATTTACAAAATTCAATAAAAAAAATTTTTTTTCTTTGCTGGCAACCAGATTTTCATTACCAATATTTCAGTAGCACTGAAGTTGCTTGGCAAGTTGTTCAAAATATTAAGTTCGAGGCCAGGATGTAACAGTCAGTTTGAATTTTATATAATGTAAAGAAAACAAAATTGATGTTTTTTATGTTTTGTCTTGTTTTTTTAATTATTATTATTAACAGCCATTTATCAAAATAATAATTCTCATTGTTAAACCCGGAAATATTAGTCTGGCCAGTTCCGACAAATTTTTTATTCTCCCTTTCTTCAAAATTTGATAAATGTGGTGTTTTTCAAATTAAGAGAAAATATTATCAAAATTTATATTATTATTAATGGAAAAAAACCATATTTTCAAACTGTTTTATTTCTTTCAAAAGATCTCTAAAATGTAAGATTTGGCTTTAAAAGTTTGCTCCGCCCTGGCCGAAATGAACAAACTTGGTAGAAGACCTTGAGAAGCTTCCTATAAAAACGTAATGAGTCTAAATTAAATCATAATAGGGGTGAAATTCTTCTTGTTGACACAGACATAATTATTAGAGCTTCGGTAACGCATAAAATCCGGGGGTGTTTAACAATCACTGGGACAGACAAGTATGGACCAGTCTCTTCTATGATTAGTAACGTGTCCGACCGCGGCCACACTGACACCTGCTAAGAGTTGAGTTGGGTTCCTTCCCATGATTAAACAGTATTAGCAGTTACAGACACTGCCAAAAACTTCGATTTTGATTTTCTCAAGAAACTTTTTCAAATGACGGCTCTAAAACTGATCAGAAACAAAATTGTTTAAAATGCGATATTAATACTGACGGTAATATGTTTGCCTATTCTCAGTTGATGCTGATTCAAGTAGATGTCCAAGAGCAAAGCATACAATTAGTTGTATCAACAGGTGAACTTAGTAATGGAGACGACTCTTAAACAGAGACCATTACAATTCTATATATGCAATCCTATGGGGCACCGTTTTAGTTTCTATTCATTTTTTTCTGATATAAATATTAATATTTCAACAAATTCATTTATTGATATAAAAAATCGAATTTCCGATATCACAAATTCATTTTTTGATATCAGGAAATAGGTGTTTTATACCAGAAAATTATTATATGATATAAAAATGTTTTCCGATATAAAAAAATGAATTTTTGATTTCAGCAAATAGTGATTATTATAAAAACGGCGCCCCATATCGCCGTTGCAGTATTTATTCACTATTTTCTGATATAAAAAAACATTTTTAGATATAAAAAAATCGAGTTTCTGATATCGCAAATTTTTTATGTCAGGAAATACATGTAGGTGATTTTTTATCTAAAAAATTCGATTTTTTAATATCAGAAAATGATTTTCTGATATAAAAAATACTACATATTTTCTAATATCAGGAAATGATTTTTTAGTATCAGAAATTCGATTATTTGATATCAGAAAATAGTGAATAAATACTAAAACGGCGCCCAATACAATCCTTTAGTTTAGAACTGACCATTTATGCATACTAACGAGATACACCTGCCTTTATAGATTTTTGCAAGCCTCACATTTAAATACTTCTTGACCCATGGATTCGGCAAAGAATTCTATATTCGGATAGGAAAATATAAATCTCTAAAACCCAGTTTGATAACCAAATAGTTTTCGATCATGAAAGATTTTTCATTTAGTTTGACTATAATTAAACAACACTAAAGTACAAATGTTATCCATATTTTTATTAGTAAAATTAGTAAAAAGTCTTTTTACGTTCATGGCTGCTTGGTGCCTCTCAAGCAAGCAATGGATAGAACCTTGGAATCAAGTAAAACCCGAAAACGTGTATAATATAAACCCTGTGACATATTTCTTTACATCCAAGTTTCGTTTTAAACAGTCACATGAATAATTTAATAAACTATGCAAGAAGTATTAGCACTAATGTTTTCATAAACATCGCAGTAGCCTTTTCCTAGACCCAACCTTGGGTTGGCGACATGCATGGACATTATCAATGAAATCTTGTTACGTTAGTATATCCTACTATAACAATGAAACATACAAATACCAGTAAAAATATCCAGCATGAAGGATAACAGCAATATACTTCACCAGTTTAGCCAAATGTTTGAACGAGTTTGATTTTGCAGTAAATCCATTGTGGCAATAAAATACTCAAACCAACAATATATACAGCGAACTTTGCCACCTCATTGGTAAGATTCATTTTGCTTAAATGGTGTTTACCCTACACTCAACAATTAACAAGTACTGTAAAGGCCTATGATGATGACCAGATTCCAATGGTTGAGGATAGAACCCGTTACAATGTACCCGAGAACAGACCACCAACCTATCACTAAGCTTTGATCAGGAAACCTCGCAATTAAAACCGTCATGTTCAGTTGTAATTTCTTATTATTTGATACATATAGACCATTAATTGAAACCAACCCGTTATTAGGACCACATTGAGCCAGTAAGTTACATGGTTTTAACAGTGGGATTCCACTGTAAATGGGTAATTCTGTACTAATATATTTTAAGGCGGTATTCAAATTTTAATTCAAATCCGAAAATTTTAGATCCCAAGACCAAGATCACCCACATATCTCAACATCATGGAATCTAGGCAAATGTTAAAAATGATGTACATGTAGGGTTTACAAAATCCTTGGCAAGTAATAATAATAATACCATTAATGCTGCCATCCTTTTTGGAATTCTAAGTGGATTTCAAATATATTTACAAACGTGTGGAAACTATGACTAGAATAAAATGAGAATGGATTGCTTTCCATTCTTATCATATTTAAGCTGCCAACTTACATAAGTTCAATCTACAAGATAAGTGATGTATCAGAATAATAACATCAAAACAGTAAAGTGACCCCTGATTTAACTGTTGTCAAAAGTAAAGCATCTTAAAATAAAATACATGTACATAACATAAGGAATTAAGACAACTCTTGATTTGAAGTTAAATATGTAATTGAATAACTTTTCTGAATGCTAAATCAAGATTATATTCTCTTTGACTGGGTGGATACAGTTTCTTCATTCTGATAATTATCTTTTCAATAACGATGCTGATATTTTCCTGGTTGCTACCGACAGAACAAAATTGTAAGGGACGTTCTGATGAAGTAATAGTACCTACGTGCCAATATCATGAAATGCACAAATTAGAATTGTTACAGTCACGTAATCATCTTTAGGAATTCAAAATGCTTATACATACATGTATTTACATATCAACCCCTAAAAACAATGGGCTCTTCTGTAAATCAATAACTTAGACCTACCCAAATGTGTCTTTAATAGTGAAGAGTTAAAGAACACTATTCTCCTGTATGCTCATCTTAAGTCATAATATATTAAACTTGGCAATCACAATACACGTAGTCAGCTGCTCATATAAGTGCTAAGTATCAGCTATTCCCTGTATTGTAGTTTTCTTGCTGTTTTTTTTATTTAAATCAGTATTAAGAGAAAATTACAATAGAGTCTACCCATAAAAATCATACTTAATTATGATAAGTTCTTCAAAGCATGGCATAGCCATTAATCCAAGTCCCTTAATTCAATCCACATCATGTTTATGAAGTTGCCTGTACATAACATGGAAGTATTGCTTTAGACCTAGCATCATTTCTACTCCTCACAGCTCATTCCTCTTTACATTAATAAATATATTCTAAAAAAAATAATAATGGGACAGACAATTTAGGACAAGCTTCTCAAAATTATCCAAGAAATATAAATGCATAACTGTCAATGAAAATTACTGTCATGATTGACCCATCGCATTATACTTGATATGACTGATGATGATAGAAAGGAAATAACCAGTTTCCAGTGAATGTCCAACAAAGAGAAAAGAATCAAGAAGAAACTAGAGTAATGTGCCTAACTCCTGCTTTTTGGGGTGTTGAGTGTGTTAAACATATTGCAACACTTCTGTGTCAAAACACAAATTATGCTCCCCTTTCCTTATAAACAACAATAATACCACAAATAATAAAATACACACCAGTCATGAATTTTGATGACATTATTATTATTAATGGTAAAAATGCTCTACAGTTGCCAGCAGAGTAAATGGCAATGTTGCAGATTGAGTCACTTGACCAATGGGGAAAATCATTAGTGAAACTATCAAAATGGGGTCTGCAAATTGTGGCATTCACTTCCAATGTGGGTAAAGTGACTTTTAATTATTAATGTCTCTAAGTTTCATTTCTCTCCCCCCCCTTTATTGCAAGGGCCATAAAATATAGGCTAAATAAAATGCTCCTTAACATGACCAATCTGTAATAGTAACAAGTTGAGATGAACATGTTCAGTGACATTATAACGAATGCATTGGTAGAAAGAGTATAAATAAATTCATAAAAATATCCAAATAACTCATCACTCATGAATCCAGCAACTTATTCCTGCACAAAGTAAATAACAGTAATACTTTATAAAAAAAAGTCATTCTTTGTTTTTTATCTCCCTATTCCTGAAGAGACTGAAATTGAAACATTCTGATCATGAACACATATGAATAATTGAAAATGTTTTGTAAAACTGTTAGTGTTAAAGTTTTCAAGTAAACATCCAGTATTGCAGTCTAATTTTCATCCTATTCAGAAAAGCCCACAGAGAGAATTTCCTGTTTAATTACAATTTGTCTTACTGCTGCTCTGAAAAGTTGCTATACATGTTCATACAATGTACAGAACCTACATATTGCACTATTTACAACATTTACAAATAACAGGGAACTGCAATGTCAATCAATTCACTTTTAACATCTCTGCAATAGTAAGTCATTGAATACATAATATAATGTTCAAACATGCATCATCTAGAATATTCTTTGAAAACTATTTTGTATTTGTGAAAATGAAAGAAAAAACACAAAAACAAAGTTAAGAATTTCCGACTCAAAATAATCAAACGATTTGCTCAGTATTACAATGCTTCTCTCATGCAGAACACCAAATACAATATCTAAGCATGGTCCATGTAAAACTAATTTAAAAAGGTAGAGATGTCTGGTCATTTCAGATTTTGTATAGAATAAGCCATTTAAATTTTTTAGCAGATAAAAATATTCTAAAATCAACTTCTTTCAGATGCAAGTATACTTTAGTAGAACAGATTTTATGAAATATCTGTTGACAATGGCTATTTTACAGTTGTCTTCATCTTATTTTTACGAATCTATCTTGTATTTTCAGCCTTGAAGTTGAATTGTACAAGTTTATCAGTAAATGTACAAAAAACATTTATCTGTATAGTACATTACCATGGAGAATACAAAAGTTTACAACATATTAAAGCAAAAATCACAAATGGTTAAAACATGGACATTTGTAGTGTAGAAATGAAACCTATTCAATAAATAATTATTCTAATTTTGATTAAAAATCTTACATAAATAAAGAAATGGCATTTTAATTTTTTTAATGAAATACATGGAGCTAGGTGCAGATGCAATAAAAACCATGCAACTATCAAATACAAAAACTCTCAAGTCCAATCAAAACAACAAATCATACTTGTAATCATTAAATCTGTATCCATAAATGGTAAACAGGACATCACTGTGAAGAACAATTCCACAATTGTTTTTTTTCTACTACTTTAAAATGTAGTTGCATTTGCCTCAAGATTGTAAACAGTTTTGGTGCTTAGATCAACAAGCATTCAGAGTATTGATGAAACAATACATGACCCTTACTTATAACAATTTTGAAAGACTGATAAGTAATTACAAAACTTTAAACAAAGCCTTAACTGGAGGGATGGACAAACACAAACTAAACTAACAGTCTCCTCCGCATCAGTTTAGTATATCATACTGTAGCTAACTGCTTCCAACAGACACTGCATTTTGGAAAAGAAATAGCTTATATACTATTAATATGTTATACGCATAACACTACATAATAATTAGGGCTGTTGATGAGAAATTCTACTTTTGTACTTCTATAAAATGTGTTCAAAATAAAGGTGCATTATGATATACATGTATAGGGGTTTTACTGTGTATTTGACTACCTGAAAATAGATAAAGCAATCACTGCATGGATATCATTGTTTACTTTAACAAATAACAAATATAACAATTGAAATAAAATATAACATAGGTCAAGAACATAAAGTAAAACCTGCCAAAAATGGAAGTGAAAATTTAGGAAATTGTAAAAAGGGAAAACATCCTGTGAAATTAATAAAAATGTACAAATACTTTCGAGTCTATCAATGACAGCCCTAATTATAATGTACATGTAGGTACATGCATACAACTAGCTACGATATCAATGTCATTTCTATGACATTATTTTCATCATGACAAAATCCAAATCAATCTGTAAATCTAAATGATAATCTTTGAAGATAAAGGAAATTTTTGGTATCAAAAAAGATATTTCAAAAAATATTTCAAACTGGATCTACTGCAATTATTCCAAATTCTTCATAAATGATTTTGAAAGAAACCATGACCATGAGGCAGGCAGACAAAATCTTTTAAAGAAACCTTTTTTTAAAATTTGTAGACACACCTTGGCAGAAATGCAAAAGTTAGTGAATCAGTTATTAATGAAGATGCCATACAATTTCACTAAAAATTTATAGAATTTTGATCTCTAGCTCAACACTAACTTAACAGTAGTTTCAGCACCATTTATCAGTGTAGATTATAACTATCGTGACATCAAGTCATAGGTTTCATGACCATCTATCAAATCTCGATTTAGATTTATCTGACAATCTCTGTGATGTTTCCCTATTTCTATCTTTTGTCCTATCATGTCTGTCCCTGTAAGCTAAAGGAGGTGAACTTCTGCAGTGCTGATTTGCTTTTTTCATCTCTCTGTAATGTGGAGAGTCAGAGTTTTTTCTATTATTTTGTGAAATTACTGAAATTGACCTTCCAGATACACCTTTGTTTACATTTTTTACTCCACCATCCCCCTTATCTCTGAAATCCACATCTGTAAGTCTTCTGCTACTGAAGCCTGTTCTTTCAATGCTTTCAGAACTTTTATATCTATTTCTCAGATCAGAATCTTTATTTTTCTCATTCATCTGCATATTTCTAAAAACAGATATTGGATCAATATTACAATCCTGCCCTCTTACAATTGTTTTAGTTGTATTATTGTTAAAAGCAACATTGTTTTGGACATTGCTCTCTTTATTTCCAATGAATGAAACACTGTTAATCATCTGTGGGCTGATATGTGTTCCTTTGGAACTGGTTAACTGTCGTGTAAACAGTTCATCTTTTGCTATAGTTTTACATTTAAGAGACTGAAGTCGTGGGTCTGTTGGTTTATCGTTAGACTTGATGATTTCAATTCTTTCAAGCTGGCCGCTGTTGTCACTGTTATTGATAATGATTGCATTCTCAATTTTCATTTTGCTCTTGGAATCTTTATGATTAACATTTTCTTCTGCTACTTCAGATGAGCATTTCACTATGTTCTCATCCTCCTCTATCTCCATATCAATAACAATAATGTTATCTAAGTTATGCGAAGTTCCATTACACATTTGAACTTTTGACTGCCTCGTTTTTTCAGATTTTTTTATGGTTTCGCATGACCATGATGGCAAGTGTAGATCCTTGATAATGTGCAGACAATATCCATCATAAATTCTTGGATCTGATGGTGGTTGTTGATTTGGTTTAATAATCAAAGTTTTGGGGATATGTCTTGGTTTAACACCACCTTTAAGCAACGTTCTGCCCTCAAATTTCATAGCAGAGGCACTTCCATCATGACAGGAGTCTGGACTGCAAACTACTGGACTAAACTTAGCGTCGATTATTTTTAAACTATCATTGCTTTGGCAAACATCCTGGACTACAGATTTCATATTTGGCTCTATATTTTGTTTCATCTCAGATTTCAAAATCTGAAATACTTTCTCTACAGCCCTCTGATCACTATCATTTACTACAAGTTTTTGACACTGTTCCAAAAAAGATGTAACCAAAACTTCCTTTTCATGGTTCTGAGAAGACCCATCTTTACTATGAAGTATACCTTTGTCTTTCTCTGTATACTCTTTCTCTCGTTCTTCTAGTCTGTCATTATAGAAGGTTGGAGGCCTTGTAATGCCAGGACTGACATAATGGAGGGAATCATTTCCTTCAAAACCAGTATTCAAATCACTATTCTCTAGAAAATTATTGCTACAATCATTTCTAGTAATGGTTTGGTATGGCTGAAAATGTGGACTGCTTGTGTATTCATTGGGTACAGACTTAATCTGTGTTGGAATTACATGTTCAAAATTCCCTTTAGTTTGCCAGTCTTCATTCCTATTATTTGGCAGTACTGAGATGTTTTTATCATAGCAACTATATGAATCGGTTCCTCCGTTACCAACACCGTCTAAGCCTGCATTCACAAAAGAGTTGTAAGGTTCACATACTGTATTAGGAAAGTGATCTGGAGGCCGACAGTAATCAAAAGATTGATCATTGCTGTAACTATAACAAAGTGAATCATTGTATTTAACAGGAACTGAGGAACAAGAGATTTCTCTTTTTTGAATTGCCATTGATGTAATTTCTTCAACATAACCAGGAGACTCACAAGAGCTAGATACATGTGGTGTTGATATTTGGTTATCTGTGGGATAAGTTTTCCTTTCATTTATTTTGGAATAGTTTTTGTCATACATTCCATCAGTTTCAACAGCTCTGAACTTTTTATATGACAAGTCTTCACCACATATCCTCCTATAGTTATCAAATTTCTGTGGATTACACTTTATTGGAATTCTTGGTGATTTCCTGCCTGTACAAGAGTCTTGCCTATGTTTTCCATCATTGTTGTAATGAAAATCTGAACCAGTGTCACTTCTGCATCGCCAATTTTTTTCTTTGGTTTGAGACCTCCAGTCTGGCAGTTTGTTAATTTTCTCATAGTATCTATCTTCCTCTTGCCAATGATTGTCTTGTCCAAAATAACTGTCTCCGTATCTTGTTTTATTTGTCTTTCTTTCTGGTCCAATTTCCATTCCCCTAGGAGAAGAATTTGTATGCAAATTCTCTGCCATATTGGGATTGTAAATCTCTTTCCTCTCCTGACCAGAATTTCTCCTATTTCCATTGTTCCAGTTTGAGACATTATTTACTCTTAAGTTTACTTTTAACTTTTGAAATCTTCTAACATCACACGACTCACTGACCTCCAACTGTCTTTCCTCACGCTCCATCAATTCCTCATGCAACTCTGATGAGTTACTCCATTTCTCATCTCTTTGTGATGCTTCCCATGTCTTTAGAATTTTATTGTCAACTGGAAACCTATCCTGGAATGTTGACTTGTTTTTTTGCAAAGACCCAAATCGATCTGATAATGACCGCTTCATTCTGCATGTATACCTACAATAGAAATATGTTCATTTAATAATAAAACAGGTCTAGACTGTAAACAAAATATAGTTTAAGATCATAAACAGGATTGTTGTGAAGGAAATAAAAGTTCATATTTTTTGTGTCAAATAAGACAAAGTAATTTTATGGTGTATAAAGGTTAAATTCATTAACCTGAGAAATAGGCTCTTCAGTTTTAGATAATCAAATGAGTATGAAGTATTGCCATTTATTTCTGCATCAGTTTGCATGATTTACTGTAGGCTCTCACTTGTTTATCTTTACAGAGGTCAATGCTGACAAATTGATGATTTTTGCATCTCTAACTAAGATAAACAAATCAACAAAAGCTGCAATTAAGTTTCTTAATTAAGCATTTGACGTGTTTTCCAAACAATTATTTCCTTTTCCTATTTTGATTAATGTAAAGTAACAATTTAGGGATATATACAGGCATAAAATTCTTAAAATTCCTATATATTTTGTGAAAATAAAGTAAGATCCAATGTCGTTACAGGTATGTGGCAGATTTCAAAAGATCTAATGTTACATGAACAGAAACACTAAAAATGAATAAAACTAATAACATGAACTCATTATTAATTTTTTATGCATAAATATATATTTTGTGCAACATTGCAGGGTAAGAAAAAAAACTGAAAAAGCACTTGTCCTATGGGATGAGTGATTTTGAAAATAACTTGTCCGTAAACACCATCGGCTTGTCTCATGAACTTTTATAGAATCATTATGACTATTTTAAGTATTTTTCTATTATTTCTTTGATACAATTATAATTAATTGAAATGGCAGTAAAGATTTTAAATGTGTCATGTTCATGGAAAGTTTTAGAGGCTAAGAAGCAAGATGTGATAGGTCTAGAAGAAAGATTACTCGTCACTGGTGACAAGTATCCTCTCCTAACTACTCGACCCAAATCTATTTTCACTTGCAGTCTATGCAAAATTATTTTGACTCCCATGGTTGGGTTCCATACAGGTCCAAACCAAATACTGTCAGTCCAAAAAACTTTACTAGGATAATCGATAAACCACAATTATTAAATAACATTGATGGAAATCTGATCATGCAGACACATTCACTAAATGACATGCAGTGCTCTACAACAAGAAGAAAATCACATTTTATTTGAACCAGTAATTTTACAAGCTAGCCAGAAAATTTACTAAATATATACAAATGTATGTGTACGTATGTTATTGTTAAAGAACACTTTCCTGCATGATGAAATGAAAAAAAAAATACTTTTATCATAAAATGACTTGACTTTATTATATTTCAAACCATTATAAATGATGTTTTTTCTTTTTTTCCACTCAGACCAGGAGTGTTTAGAAGCCCACATTTCTCATATTTGTTGTTTTAATATTATGGCAAACTTAAATTTTAATTTTTGAAATTTTAACGGCCCTGACGACGTAATCTGCATTTCGACAGAATTTACAAAACAAGCATCTGACATTCTGTCTCCTCTTCGAGTACTAGCCAAAACTCTACACGAGTATTCCTTTAATTAAACAAGATCTTTTAAACTCAAGGCAGATTGTCTGTTGAAATCAACACTAATTTAAAGAAAACGTCACCTTGTTCTGCTGGGAAAGTTTCAAGTTGAAAATCATACAAATGTGACAGCACACAACGCTCTTTTTAGACAGTAATCAACACGAGTCAGACGCTCTAATTTATCGAAACTGAATAGTAAAATGCACTGTTGTATGATTTTGAAGATGTAGTTTTAGAGTGAAACTGGAAAATTTTCAATTTCTGTTTGGGTAATACTAGTCGCTGTATGCAATTGATTTGCAAGTAATCACTTGCCAAAACCTAAAACTGGTCAAGTGGTTGCATTGTACAGCATTGTTATGAACAAGTAATGACTCGGCGTTAAATAACATTTACGAGTGCATAATCAAGGAAAACTTTTACTCAAAACTGCATTGGTCATGCGGTCCGGAAATTGGTTGAACATTGGTCCGAACAGATTTTTGTCAGTCAGGATCGACGTTATTGGCATAGACTGCACTTGTCCAGGACAGGTGGACGAGTACAATTTTATTGCCCTGACATTACATCACACTAATAAATATTGAAATAAATTGATCAATGAAAAAACAGCAAAATACTCAATATTCACAAATTTTCGGCCCTTGACCTTTATTAAGCGAAAGACGACAATATGTATATACATATTGTCGTCTTTCACTTGATAAAGGCCAAGGGACCAAAAATTTGTGAATATTAAGTGTTTTGCTGTTTTTTTGCATAACTATACTTCCCTTTTGAAGACATTAAATTTTATTTGATAAAATGACCTATATTATTTCCCTGTGTTTTACTGTTTATGTAACAATTGAGCCCAGAAGAAGACAGAATAAAATCCTTTCAATTCTGATGTCCTTATTTCAGATGTTGTAGTAAAATATCTGTAATGAACATTGTAAGACAGATTAATTTTTTCCAACATTGTATCCAAAGTTTGTTTAAGACTTACAATCTCCCGGCTTCTAATAACATCATTGACCCTGCCCCCCAAAAAACAGGCTCAAATATATGTGTGGAAAAACTCAAAGTTAGACAAAATAAGGTCAGGGAGGTTGCAAGACAAAAAGGAGAAAGAAGAGAAATGTGAAAAAAAGAAGATAAATGAAAAAATGAATGTGTCTAGGGAGATTTCGAAATATGGGGCCTTATGGAGATTTATCAATATTGATGATAAACTTAAAAAATTGTGTGACAAAGCTAAAAGTGAAAAAGCTGAAGATAAGGTAATAAGAGAGGCAATACTGCCCAAAATTAAATTTCATAAGTCAGTACTTGATTCTCAAGGTCCTAAAGAATTATTTCAAGAATCTTAAAAAAAAAGTAAAATACACATATGTTCCAACTTAAAGCTAATCTGAAAGAGATATTGTCTTTGAATGAGCACCCTCCTCAAGATGAGGTGGCCTTGGAAACAAAGCTTGTATACTTGGAAACAAAGCTTGTATACATATAAATCTTCTGAAGAAATAGAAGAGGCTCTTCAGAGCAAGAAACAAGCCGTTTTCTTAAAATTAAGAAGTGAAAGAACTAAAACGCAAATCAAACACAATCAAGAACAACTTCAAACCTTACTTAAAGCTGAACTAGGATCATAAAAAGCTTTTGAACTTTGAATAAAAATAATGTGTGTTGAAAAAAAATGTTTTGAAACATTCCCACTTCATCTCCCCATTTTTGTAATTGTTTCTCCAGAAAATCAAGCCCCACAGCAGGTATAAAAGGCTGATTCGTTATAACGGTCGTCATTGTATATCTGTACTCGCAACGTGAAACGTGCGAAGTCCCAGAGGCTGAATAAAACTCAGACTTAGGCTTACTTGTACTTTGTCAGCTACAAAATTCTACACAAATGCCAAGAAAATGGTGTTGTAGATTGGTTTGCAGCTACAGTTGTCAGACTTAAAAACATATTGTCAAATTCAAATATTATTTCAGATATGACGAATGCCCCAAAGATGAATGGTTCTTCCCTCTATTACTTGATCTCAAGAAGGGGGACCTACTTTTAATGTAAGATGACCACTATACATGAAGATACAATGTTAATTTGAAGTTAATATTAATGGACTAGGATATTTTGTGCATAATTTCCATTTTTTGCCAATGTAACATGTATGCATGTTTATTTGACTTCCTGTGTGCTTTAAATCTATACATTTAACTTCATATTAAATCCTCTGTGTGTTTAATGTGAAGTGGATTAAACTTATTTCACTTGCATTCATGTTATTATGTAATATATTGCTCACTTGCGACTGCAATTCTGGCATTTAATCAAATCAATGTGCATGCGCTTTAGGGTGGAGGTGTGTTGTAATACAAGCATGCTTTTGACTGGCATATAGACATACTGCATAACTATCCTTTTCATTACCTCGCTGTGTATTCATATACTAACAATGACATTAACAAACTTTAAGTGTCAACATTGTATCTGTCAACATTGTAACTCTCATATTATTCATAGCTGTTTCTTTCATTATCTATATAGATATAGCAATAGTGAAGAATAATGGAAGGTTAAAGAAGGCTAAGTGGCAGCTTGAATTGTTTAGGGAGTTAGGAGAGGCCCCAATGCTAAACTCAACTGGACATTAACAAACTTCAAGTGTCAACATTGTATCTCATAACTTATTGACTGAAAGGTAAACGTTTTATTGAAAACTTACCTGACACACCTGAATTTACCTGTACAGGAAAGTTGATATGTTTCATGGCAAGAAACAGACAGTTGCCAAATCTTGCCGACCGCCAAGAGCTTTTTTCCCACCAAATTTATAGCCGATATTCTGCTATATATTCCAAATCACAGATCGTATCCCCCCCCCCCACCAATTTTAAGCCAAAACTTCCCAATCATGTACATAATTATAAATCCCAAACAACAAGATTTTAGCTAGGATGTCATTAGATTGTCATCTCCATAAAATCTACGATCCACTAGAATGGGAAAAAATGGGAAAATTTGCCAGCCATACTTCTTGTTAATCGAGCAAGGTATTCCACTCTGAACTCTGGTCGGTGGCTTGTACACCAGAGACAACCACTTTAATATCAATGCGACCTGAAGTTGATAAAGCAACTGGCCCAAAGTAAAACATCAAGGTGACTCTCCTGCTAAAATTAATATCATCAGGACACAAATCCAAATGTTGAAAACTTCAAAATCTTGTCAGACATTTTGACTCACAAACTTATACAATGTCAGTCCAAAAAAGAAAGTTCATAAATTTTGTTTGAAATTGAGATAAAAACCAATAATATAGATCCAACTGTTTTACATTAATTTTTTCATATTTCAATCTCCATTTCAAACAAAATATAACTCATCACTCTCTCATTCTCACTCTCATCTTGCTCACCCTCGTGTACCAAACTGTCTATGTATCAAAACGTCTGTACCCAAAACGCTGTAATGCTGATCAGACGCAATTATAGTTTATGCTTTATACTTATAGACACTCAGCAGGGATAAAACTGTAAGTTACATTAAAACACAAATAGCATTTATTGGACGCATTTTTACCCTTTCACTACTGCAACATACTATCAGCAATCAGTCTACAACAAATTCTTTTGTCTCCCACAGGTCATTCGGACCTGTGTTGTTGGGTTCCACACAGGTCCAAAACGAATATTGTCAGTCCAAAAAAAATTATAAGGTTAATCGATAAACCACAATTATTACACAGCCTTGATGGAATCCTGATCATGCAGACACAGTCGCTTTGACATACAGTGCTCTACAACAATAAGAATATCACTTTTTATGTGAACCAGTAGTTTTACTAGCTAGCCCTGGATTTATTTATATAAATATATATATATACATATATATATAAATATATATATATCTATTTGTGTGTGTGTGTGTGTTGAGAACATTTTTCCGCATAATGAAATGAAAGAAAACACATTTATTTTAAACTGACTCGACTTTATTATATTCAAACTGTTATAAACAATGTTTATTCCACTTTTTTTTTTCGCTCAGGCCAGGAGTGTTTATAAGCCCACATTTTTCATATTGTTATGGCAAATTTAAATTTCTATTTTTTTTAATTTTAAACGGCCGATACGACTTATAAATAGTCTGCATTTCGACAGAATTTACAAAGCAAGTATCTGTCTCCTCTTCAAGCACTAGCCACAACTCGGCATGAGTATTTCTTTAACCAAAATTTTTCAAACTCAAGCTAGAGTCCATTGATGAGGCAGATTGTTATCTTCAAATCAACACTGATTTAAAGAAAACATCACCTTGTTCTGTTTGTTCAAGTTGAAAGTCGTACAAATGTGACATAACAGGTGCTTTTTTGACATTAATCAATGTAAGTCAGACGCTCAAATTTATCGAAACTGAATAGCCATATGCATTGTTGTAAAGGGCATAGCTGATCATGATTTCGGTGATACAATTTCAGAGTGAAAATGGAAAACTTTCGATTTCTGGTTTGGCAGAATCTAGCCACAATATGCAATTGATTTGCAAGTAAACACTCGCCAAAACATAAAAAATTGTTGCATCTGCAAGTGATTTAGAGCTTTGTTATGAACAAGTAATGACTTGGTGTTAAAAAAAATAATGAGTGCATAATCAAGGAAAACTATTACTCAAAACAGCACCGGTCATGCAGTCCGGAAATTGGGAGAAGAACATCAGTCCAAACGGATTTTTGTCAGTCAGGACCGACGGACCGATGTTATTGGCATAGACTGGCAATATTTAAATCAACAGTTACACTTTATATATCGCCGTTTTTTAGAAACTTTATGTGAAACTTTCATGATAATTTTTATTGCGTATTTTCATATCACTTGTGGCAAAATCATTTGTAAATTTGACAATGTAGTCCCATTAATTCTCAGTCATGAAACTCTGAATCAATAGGGTACAGTTCTTTATCTTTAAACGTGGCGGAATAATTTGCTCTGCTATGCCGAAATATTCATGAAAAACCCAAGTTTTGTATCAGATTAAATCATGACCCGGGATCACAAAATTAAAACAAAATTTGTAAGACTAGCCTACTTCATTACTATCATTTTGTTCAAAGTTGGTAAATAGTGAAACACTGATCATGCTGATCAACATAAAGTTTCAAGTCATTTTCTGCATTTTCAACAGATCTGCAAATCTTGTTTATTCATATAAAATCTTAGTTAATTTCAAACCATTGCCGAACATTTAACATCTAGCCTACCTGCAGGAAAAAAATCATGTGACAACCACGTGGTTAAACCTGTCATGGCTGACAGCAAATAGCATGCACTCCTAGTGTGGTTTAAAAGCTATTCATTCTAGAAAGAATTAAAGATGCATTAACTATATAGTGAGCACTTCTAATTGGATGGAATATACTTCAATGCAGCTAGTGATGACAGGATTCACACCAATTAAGAAGTGTTTAAGTCTAGCGAGGTAGTTTTAGTTGATTTGTTTTCAACTTTTAAATGGGCCATCGCTTAGGTAGGCTAACAGGAGAGTCTCAATCTTAAACTTGTTTGACCCAATTTCAGCTTAATTCCCATTTTTATTCCTTTTTTAATAAGCAAAATAATGGTTGTTAATAATTCATCAAGTTTATGGTTTGAATCAGATTTATTTGTGTTTTGGAAACTGTGTATCCTAATAAAAATGATGTTTGATAATTGTTTATACTATAGTTTAATATGTATACAGTGAACCCGCTTTGCAATGACATTTATTATAATGGAATATTTGGTATCCGATAAGAATTGCTCGGGAACAAAAGTACATGTACATAAAAAGTAAATTTCAGCAAAATTCATTCAGGAAAGCATTTACCTACAAAACCACAGGTAAAACACATAAAATAAATGCATCATAATGAATGATAGGGGAGAAAATCAAAGAAATCATACAAAAATGAATGAAAATTACAATCTAAAAAGATGTCAAAAACACGTCAAAAATTAATTTTCCAATTTTAAGGAAATTGACAAACTTGAATCATACATCTGTTTGAATCACTCAAATACAGTTAGTTTTTCAATTCATGTAGCGGTTCTAGAGAAGATGATTTTAAAAAAAGGGGCACTCCCTGAGGCCTCTATTGCCCCACCCTGGATCCACCTCTGGTGGTCCCGAACGTGTCGAAATGAAGAAACTTAGTAGAGGATCTTGAGTACTTACTTCCTACAAAATTTCAGCACAATCCCTTCAGCAGATTTGGAGAAGTCGAAAATGTGAAAAGTTTACAGACCGATGGACGGACAAATCGCGATCAGGAAAGCTCACTTGACCCTTTGGTTTAGGTGAGACAAAAAAACAAAAACAAAAAAAACCATAAAACAAAAAAATCAGGGCTACTAAATAAGAGAATATTCATCAGACAGCAAAAAATAAAAGCAAAAACAATGAAAGAGATGTTACCAAAAACTAAACAAGAAACAAAAAACGTGTATTCACACACTACGATAATGTCTACTATAAAACTAGCCGCTTTTCAAATTACACTGTTAGTTTAAACATATTTTATTTCTGTCAATAGTTGTACAATAATAATAATACAGCAGCAGAACAATATATTTGACAAAATAGAGGATTGGAAAAAAAGCTTAAAGCTTATATAAATTCCTCTCCCAAGTGTTTAGTGAGCAGAAATTTGAGGCTAAGTCAGCACAACATTACCAAAAAAGTCTTGAACAGATAAGAAGATGTTTTTATTAAAGTCTAAACAAGAAACAAAAAACGTGTATTCACACACTACGATAATGTCTACTATAAAACTAGCCGCTTTTCAAATTACACTGTTAAACTAAACAAACCCTTATCTGGTCTTTCATTATTTCATTTGTTTGCAACTCAGTTTTCAGTATTGTTTTATTTATGAATTGTTTTCAGCTGTTAACTTTTAAACCATTAAATTGTCAAACCCATGTTTACCATAGCAGAGCAAATCTCTTATCATGCAGTGTCAATGCAGCCTTAAAAGCTAAAATTTCTCACTGGTGACAAGAGTTTTAGTAATTATTTTTCAGACAACTTCACAAAGTCAACGTCTATCTATGTTTATGCATAGGAAGATAAATCTATCACAATGTTTATCTAAGTAATTCAATCTTCACTTTTGGATTAGACATTAAATGGATACACATCAATTTAGCTGAGGTTTGGAATCACAAATTATAAATATTGTTGATTATTTTAACTTGTCCTCTCGGGCAAGTGCTTAGGAAGATTTACTTGTTCAACCAGATTTTCACATGGACACAGACAATCCGACAAATGTTAATGTTTAATGTCAAACCCTGCTGTGGTTATGAACTTACTGAATGACAATGCTAACTAACTGACATTAATACATTTGTAAGTATATTTTAAGTGTCATCATTGTATCTCATAACTTAACCCTTAGACTGCTACGCACAGTATTGTTGTGCCATCATTAATAGTCACTCAGTGCTATGCACAACTTAGTTGTTTCTTGGACTCATCATTGTAGATGTTGTCATACAGGGTTTTCACATGTACAGGTGACAATAAATAATTAACGCAGCAGTGAGAGCCAATATTAACGGGGACATCCCGATAGTCCGACGGTTCGATAGTCCGACGGTCCGATAGTCCGATGGTTTGATACTTTTGGTACATTTTTTACCTTTTGACCTTGACCTTTTTTCAGTTCATTATAGAAAAATACATAGGCGTAGGGAGCGGGGGGGGGGGGGGGGGGGGGGGGGGGGGGCAATTTTTTCTGACCAAAATTTTTTTTAATAATATCATTACATCTGGAATACAGAGCTATTGAATGAGGGTCTACCATAATTTTCCGCGCCGCCTCGCTACGCTCGGCAAAATAATTTCTAGACTGCGTCAAATATTTAAGTGACTTTTTGTTCTGTTTAATCCTCTTGATAGCCATGAGATTTAACTGTCGGACTATCGGACCGTCGGACTATCGACATGTCACCATATTAACTCTATTAATGTAGCAGTCAAAGTAATTTTTTTTCAACCCGAAAATGAATATTTGAGCCTTTTTTCATGTTTTTTCTTGAATTTCACTGACTTAGAGACTCTCAATTTTAACAAATGACTCATGCATTTTGTTCTTGTGGGTTCCTGGGACTCACTAAAAGTAAAGTAACATAGGAAAATCCTAAATGTGTGGTATCAATTGCTTAGAAAAGTGTACAGTGTGATAAAAATGAATCTTGATTTGGTAGTGATCCTATCAAAACCTCTTGAACACCCTATCATGGAAATTGTACTTATTTATTTTATGGCACGTCACTGTGTTTTACTATTTTCAGCTCAGCGATATATAAGCTAATAGCTTTATATATCGCTGTTTCAGTTTGTTTTAATTAGATAGCAAGACTTTTTATATTAATCTCCTGTGTTACAGAAAATACCTGCTTAGAACGTGTTGACTCTTACAAATACCACTGTAAGATGCAGCCTATGATGTTATGATTCTATGAGTATGAAGCAAAAGCCGGCAAAGGAAGGAAAGTTTCGGTTTCGCCGTTTGCTGTAAAGTGTGACTGTCAGCTCATTTCTCTTTTAGTAAGCATTTTATGCGGTGTTCTAGTATTCAATGAGTAAATTTAAAACAATTTCATTTCAGCTATTAGGACATGGCATGCTGACAAATTATACCTTTGACCGAATCTCCGTCACAATAGTTAAACAGCCACAGCTAGGCCTATCTTCTGCTCACAATTTGCAGTATCCATTTAAGTGCGGGAAATGCTAACAGCCAATCAACAAAAGGAACTTATGAGTGATTATTTTACGTGAAATGAGGCACCTACGGGAAATTTGTAGTGAAATCGCCATAGGATCTCGGTATCCGTATCTTGTCATCGATTAGGCAGAACTGAATGATAAAGGGCATTTAACACATTAGAGACATCTGAATGTATCGTGTAGAATTGTCATAATGCAGCCATATATATATATATATATCATCAGCGTCGGAAGCAAATTGAAAGTGGGGGGCTAAACCAACTTAAAACACACACACACGCCAGAACGTCTGGGGCTAAGCCCCAATTTTTAACACCTATGTCTATCTTTGCAAAAAAGTGGGGGGCTAATCCCCCCCTAGCCCCCCGGTTCCGACGCCTATGTATATATAAAATTAGATGTCAAAATTTTACTAAGCTAAGTAGGGAGTTTCCATAAAAAAATCGTTTTGTTTTAAAAGATAAGTATTTTAATTTCTGATTCAGGAAATCAAATTGTATAATGGAACTCTCTTTTGAAATCCATAAATTAATGGCTTCACGGTATTTTATTTTAAAATGTGGTTCTATAAGTCGTACTTACGTGATAAACGAATACGACTTTCTGAAATCGCGTAATTATGACGTTTTAATCTCGTAATAACTTTTCATCAGGAAGATAGATTTATATAATTTTTTTTCTTGTTTTCAAATCCCCGCTCATATATATATATATACTAAATATATATCTATATATATATATATATATATATATATATATTACATTTTCTGAATTAAAATACGGTACGGTAATTACAACTTTTTATCTCATAAGTACGACCTTTTTAACTATCATAACTACGACATTTTATCTCGTAATTGCGACTTTTTGAAATCTCATAACTATTACAGTAGTCATAGGCGACTCCATAGCATGTCATTTGAATTTTGCCGCCAGGGGCGCCATCAGTCATACTGTTGATGACGTCATCAGAATGCTGGCTTCTGATTGGTCAATTCAAATGGCACGCTATAGAGCCATACCGGAAGTGCGTCATACTGGAAGCATCATATGTTGTCATTGATATAAGGAGAAAGTGCCGATTGTTGAGCTAGGAGGCGTGTCTATGACCGGAAGTGGGGGGTGTGGGGGCGGCCATTTTGGATAACGAGCCAATGAGAGCCTTCGTTACAGGAGATCGGGGTCATGAGAGGTCACTTGAGTTCACGACGAGAGGTCAACGGCTAAAGAGAGAAGTTTGGTTTTTCCAGTTTTGGGCTGAGAGTGAATCTATTTTTAGAACCGAAACTTTGGATTTTCCAAGTTTGTGAAACCAGCTGTAGGTGTCGCTACAGTCGGTGAGAGTCCTGTATCAAGTGCGCAAGCGCGAGAAGCGGTAGGCCGAGCTCGAGTCAAGCTTGAACATGTTATCCATGTACTAAGAAGACTTGTAGAGGTACGAGTATGTACAAAGGGAGATCACTTTGTATACCTTGTATGGATATGAACTAACATAAACTGTATAGGATGGGTTTTCCCCAGTTTTGAGGTCTAGAGTGAATGAACATTGATTAGATGATGGGATATTCCCCTGATAGCATAAATAATTTGTAAGTAATGAAAACCTTATTAACGTTGCTACGTGGAGTAGGCCTCACAACTATCAAACTTCTCTTCTGCGACGAACACCGATGAATGCCTTTACGGACTTCACTCTCCGATGATACATCTTCAAAGTTGTCCATGATGATGAACTAATACCGAGACTCAGACAATACCAGCTTATATAGAGTTAATGACGTCACGTATTGATTTTTTCCCACGTCTAGACATCTGGCCACCTGTTTTTGAAATTTTTGACACTTGGCATCTGGCCACTTGTTTTTGACACTTGCCATCTGGCCACCTGTTGTTGACGATTTTTCTGTCTATACATCTACGTCTAGACATCTGGCCACCTGTTTTACTGTCACTATTATTTCACCAGTGCCTTATTCTTATACTTAGAATCTCTATAGCTCGTACGTCTCATAGAGTTGTGTTACACACACTATTACGCTTTGTAGCCTTATTTTCTTTTTTACTTACAATCTCTATAGCTCGTACGTCTCATAGAGTTGTGTTACACACACTATTACGCTTTGTAGCCTTAATTTCTTTTTTACTTACAGTCTCTGTAGCTCTACGTCTCATAGATTTGTGTTACACACACACTATTACGCTTAGTATCCTTATTTTCTCTTACTCAGGATCTCTATAGCTCGTACGTCTCATAGAGTTGTGTTACACACACTATTACGTTTTGTACCCTTATTTTCTCTTAATTAGAATCTCTATAGCTCGTAGGTCTCATAGAGTTGTGTTACACACACTATTACGTTTTGTACCCTTATTTTCTCTTAATTAGAATCTCTATAGCTCGTAGGTCTCATAGAGTTGTGTTACACACACTATTACGCTTTGTATCCTTATTTTTTTTTTACTTAGAATCTCTATAGCTCGTGTCTCATAGAGTTGTGTTACACACACTATTACGCTTTGTATCCTTATTTTCTTTTTTACTTAGAATCTCTATAGCTCGTGTACGTCTCATAGAGTTGTGTTACACACACTATTACGCTTTGTACCCTTATTTTCTCTTACTTAGAATCTCTATAGCTCGTACGTCTCATAGAGTTTGTGATACTAATACTCCTTCTCATAGTTTCTCAATGGTGTATTTACACCATATAACTCTTGTACCTTTGTGTCTACCGTGTAATAGTACTATGCTTAAACTATAGGTGCACACCTTATACCCAGATAAAATACATGAACATCAAAAGACGACAAGATTAATTTTGTAATGCAACATGTTTTAATTTTCCCCATGAAAAAAAAAGAAATCAAACTGTATTTTCCCAGAGGGTTAGGGGAATGTCCCTCTGGAAAATGTACAATAATTGAATGAACAAATAAACAATTCTTAAACTGTCACTTCATTATGGAGGCGGGGTGCCAGTTGCATCAAACGATACACCGTATCCCAAAGTCTGTTTCGGTCCGTTTCTTTGCGCCATTGAGTAGCTCTCCAATCTGGGCAGCAGAATCTGTTTGTAGACATCTCTAAATGCTTTAGGAATGCTGGATTGCTCTAAACTTTCTAAAATGTTCATTTCGTTCACCGTGTCTAGAGCCTCGTCAAAGTAGTGAAGCACCATTGTGCCGTCATCATACATCATCAGGCAGGAATGTTGATTTTGACTCGGATGATCAATCTCACAGCCGTAACATTGAGTGTTGGCTACTTCGTACATCTTGTTTAATATGGCTTCTGCGTACAACATGTGCCATTGACTATCAATGGATTGACTGTAGCTCTGCTCAATGTTGTAGTTGATGTTGACGAAAATAACTAGTGTACTGGTCCACAAGCAAAAATTCATCTGGTCCGTTTCAAGTCTGAACTGCAGTTTTAATAGCTGAGTGAATCACGTGACATTCTTATCCCATCTATAGTATGTATTTTTAGTTGATTGTAAACAATTGTCTCTCGATCATGTCACGGGTTATACCGTAGATCTCTCAATAGATAGGATTTTGACGTAATACACTTACATCTTCTATAAAATACGCATAAGCGGTCTGTCGTAAAAATCTCATCATCAAACATATGATACACAATCCCTATAAAATGTGCGGGTGTTTTCACACCACGTACATAAGTATTCCAATCAGGAGTACATCGTGTCTGATGTTTCATTCTTCTGTGTAATAGAGAACAGCAGATCATGATTTCTCTCTGTGTGCACTCTGATGGGATGTCAGCCTATGTCATACCCAACAAGTCACGTGATCCCTGAATCGTATCTCTGTACTCGTCCCCCATTTCCCATGTTTTCTCTCTTTCTCTTATTTCTTTTCTCTCATTTCTTCCCTTTCTTTTCTCTCTCTCATTTCTTCTCTCCACATGTTCACCTTTCTCTCATTTCTTTTCTCTCTCTACATGTTCACCTTTCTCTCATTTCTTTTCTCTCTCTCTACATGTTCACCCTTCTCTTATTTCTTTTTTCTGTTTTCTCTCCCATGCACACCCCCACCTTTTCTTTCTACTTTATATTGTTTTTTTTAACTCATAAATAACTCTCTACATATTCACCTTTTTCTCATTTCTTTTCTCTCTCTCTACATGTTCACCCTTCTCTTATTTCTTTTTTCTGTTTTCTCTCCCATGCACACCCCCACCTTTTCTTTCTACTTTATATTGTTTTTTAACTCATAAATAACTCATAAACAATTCTATTCACTCAACATTTTATTACCCCGCTCAAACTAGAAGTAGTTCTTGGAGGATAAGGGCCGCCCCTCTAAGACTACGTACAGTGATACCAAAAAACAAAATAATAATAAAATAAAAAAAACAACAAAGAGTTTATTACGTCTCACTACTACGGTTGATCTTGCCCATACAGCGCGGGGCAAAAGAACGTCAACTTTTGTCCTAGATCGGTCGGTTCGGATTCCTTGAGGTAATTAAACCCATACTTGTCGTGACTGACAGGACTGATACACGATTGATTTAGGTACAGCCGGTATACGATATTGCTCTCTAAACCATCTCCAAACAAAACGATCGTTTAGTAAAGGATCAATGTTTCTTCTTCTTGGTATAGGTTGACGACTTAACGATTGAAATAAAACATGACTAGGGACACCTCGATGTCTTTGACGTAAAATACACACAGTAATGTCCACAAACTTTGGTGCGAGGGTGTTGATACATCTGTTGATTATAAATCACTCGATCTGCATGGCGTTTCATAAACTGATCGATATCAGGATAGATCAATGGAGGTAGGCCGTAAGAGTCAAAATATTCAGCAGTCTGATGACCTATGAAATGAATGGCGACCCAATGCTCTCCCGGTTGATCGTGAGGATCTGTATTGACGATAAATGAATGTTTGCCATAAGGTAGATAGTCCGGTAAAACGTCTCTTGGGTATACTCCACCGAACGAAGGTCCTACATAAGGGTCTCGTGATAAAATACTATTGAGTTGATGAGCATTCAAGCCTTGAATACTTTGCATGATTTCAATAGTCTATAGCCACTTCTCTCTGTTTGTTGATTTCTAATACGTTATCAAATTCTCCATAGACAATGCAGTTCACACTCTCTGCTAAAGCTTGAGCAAATTTGATGCGTAAATTTCCTGTTTTTATCCAGTGTAACTTGCTCTGATCATTGTCTTGATCAGCTGTCAAATCAAAACACCACAAGGTAAACCCTCTTCTATAGTTGTCAATGGTCACGGAAGGGGCCCAGTCTTCTCCTAATCGACCTAATCCTTGATATAAGCTCAAGTATGATCACAAATACAAAGTGTTTTCAAAGTCAGGTTCTAAAGGACGAGTGCAAAGACTTTCTCCATTTATACTTACATTCACTTTATTGACATTAAAATGTTGGAAATAAAAAGGATTCTTTGTCGCATCCCCATTGAAAGCGGCATTACTCACCATACCTACTACTATACGTTTTGGCATTTGACCTTGATACAAATGATCCGTAATCTTTGAACGTGTACCAGCAGGTTTCACTTCTACACGTCTCAAGGGAAATTTAGCAGTACTGGTATTCATCTGTTCGTTCATCTGATTCAGTAAGGTTGCAATGGGTTTCACTTTACGTACCACTAAATACATTTGTAATATCTTCAAATAACCTAATTCACCCCCTCCACACATCATGTAAAAGGGTTCACGACTTCTATTAAACCTTAGGCGTACATCTATACCATGAGGTAGAAATCGTTACTGTTCAAACAGATCCAAATGGAGACGATATTAAAGGGTTTACTTTCACTGATACGTTCATGACGATCAGCTAATCCTGAGTTTTTCTCGGCGACATCATTGGTATGAGGATTCAACTTGTCAAATCGTCCAGGTTGATCATTGTACCATAAACTTGTAGCACTAATTTGATATTTTAACGTTTCGTTAGAAAAGGACAGCAACCTTTCGAGATAAGCTCGATAGGGATAGGTATCGGTTCCAGGAGTGATCACTTTTCCATTTAGATTACAATCGATCTTGGAAAACAAACTATGCAGCAAATTGATGACGGGGGTGATTTGACTATCATCTGCTAGATCAGTTCCATCTTGTTTGACGATTTTAGCTTCTACGTACACATATGTCTGGTTCAAATCCAAATACTCATGGCCTTGTCCTTTGATTTCAAACTCAATAGGAGCAGATTGTGTATTGACACTAGAGACGGGGTAATATTCCACCCATCTTCCTTCTTCTAAGGTTACGTTGGTGGGAGGGACATTAAACAACTCTAAAGCTTCACTACTACACTCACAGGAATCTTTTTGCATCATCATCTTGTTAGTCAAAGATATCTTGCTCTCTTCCGACCTATTTAGATTTACTTGTAGAAGTAGACTGAAAAGGGACGGCTCATTCGTTTCTTTTTATACTACTGTTCGTATGACTCGTTGTTCCTGTTCGTTTCTTGCCTGCTAAATGAGAAGCGACATGAGAGGGGGCACGAGCTAATGTTTTCTTAGGACCCGTCATTAAGTTGCTGACTGCTTCTTTTCCTCGTTGAACAAGAGCATTTTTCAATGAACGTTTATTCTGTATCACATCCATACCCGTATTCAAAGCAAATTTAGCTATATGAGGAATCGTTTTCGTCATGGTAGGTTTGAGAAAGTCTGACCAAATACCTTTGCCATATTGCATATCAGATGCTCTGGGACTAAATGCTCCTACGAGTGTATTGACGATACTCCCTGCAAGTCTTAATGGATTGATGATCCCACCTCTCTGAGGAGAGATCAGACGAGTTGTTCTCGTTAACGATTGAGTCAGTTTAGGGAAGAGAAGCCCATAGCCTTTCTGACGAGGTACCCCTTTATGAACGATGAGTGTCATAATGTGTCACTATCAATACAGTCCTTAGAAATGGATTCAAACGTGGGAACTTGAAGCCTTTATAGATTCAATGATTTGCTTTGGAGGGTAGTTTCATACTAGGATTAGGCATGATGTACCCCATACACCTACTTAACATAACCATCCAGAACTGACTATTGTCATCTTTCAAAGCCAAATGAACGACGCAAGCTATGATGATAGGAAAGGCAAGAATTACTTGAACAAAGAATACAATTTCATTCCGAGGTATGTTTTCTCCGCACCATTTCCAAGTAGTACTAGGTGTATGACTCACTCTATCGGGTTGTTGCTCGGTGGGCTTATTGCTAACTCTGATAGACACTCGGCTTACCGAGTCTACTGGTCGATCAAGTTGGATTTGGGGATCCATGAATCAAAAGTAGAAGGATATCCTTTCCAATATACCTTCACTTCTTCTATAACTCGATTTTTACCTACGCGCCTTTTTCTATGATCGAGAATCTCGTCGACTTCATCTGTTTTCACAACACCTTGTTATTCAGATTCGTAAAACGTATCTTCCAATCGTTCTTGATGATCATCCTGGATGTAATACACATAAGCATAACGATCAGGTACTCGTTTCTCGACCGTGAACAGTTCCGTGGTCCAGTTAGGTAAGTATCCCTTATCAAATGTACGTTTTACTTTACTGATACGTACGCAATCACTAGTATGAAACTTGGGCAATGGACGGATTTTAGAAGGGGTACCATATAAGGTCTCCCAGACTTCTAACACATTGGAAGGATTGACTTCTATGGGACTTCTACCGATACTACGATGATACGATTGATTATAAGCTTGAACAATCTGAGGTAGAACGTCAACATAACGACGTGAACGAGTATGAGTAAAATATCTCCACATGCGAGCTTTCAGTGTCCTTTGAAAGCGTTCTACAATACTAGCTTTTGTGCTTATCATGAAACGTTTGACGAAATTCACGATTTAAAAACTCTTTTCCTTTATCGGATTGTATGCGAATGGGACGTCGTCCTTTAGCTTGTTTTAATACTGATTGAAACCCTCGTACCATTTCTTTGGCAGATTAATTTTTCAAAGGGATGACCCAAGCATATTTAGATAGAACATCAATGACACATAAGAGAAACGTATACCCATCATTGTGTGTCTTGATGTTGGATATATCCGCTAAATCTAATTGCCATTGTTCATCCATATCGGTCACTCTCGTTTGGTTACGAGGAAACTTTCTCTTGATAGATTTATGAAGCGTATACGTATCTTGTTCTTTCAACCATTGTTTGATCTCATTTAGAGAAATGGGGTACTTTCGACGTTTCACCTCTCGATAGAGAGGTTGTACACCTGCATATCCACCCCGATTAGAAGGATCATAATAGATGGATGCTAATTTGGCATTTTGCGAAGATTTTGAGTTTTGATCCATTCTGGAAGTCGAGAACTCTTTTGAGATTTTTTAATGGTAGACCAGGCGGTAGGAGTCAATCTTTGCCAATCCTTAACAATTTTCTGACTAAGGGGTGTCTTTGCAGAATCTTTTATGTCAGTAGAAGGAATAGTAGGCATAGCATCAATGAACCCTGTGTCATCTTCATCATCATCCAGAGGTTTAGGGGTACTCATAGCCTTTGGTTTTACGATAGGTTTAGTCATCACTTTGATATAATTAGGGTTACGTATCCAATCATGAGGGATATTTGATTCCACTAATCCTTTTACAAAACTATCAAGTCCCGAGGGTTGATACCCTTTTCTAGGTTGTGTCCGTAAGGCATCAGTTACGAGATCGACAATATTTGTTCCAGGTACGGTCCTCCCTTTGTATTGTATTTGACCGTCTTTTTCCCATGTTAGTATATCAGAATGT
This sequence comes from Atrina japonica, assembly GCA_030159075.1. Classification (NCBI taxonomy): domain Eukaryota; kingdom Metazoa; phylum Mollusca; class Bivalvia; order Pterioida; family Pinnidae; genus Atrina; species Atrina japonica. The sequence goes on from BROG01000115.1 coordinate 593,868, forward strand.
TTCTTGAGATGTTTAAATAACAAAGGGACTTTTGGTTTTTATGGAGCAGTAACACTCGATGTAATAGCTGTCACAAGATCCTGATCATCAAGAGACATTTCAGTTTTAACATCATCTTTGACTTCTTTGACTTTATCTGTTTTCTGAGACCAAGGTCTCTCTTCTACAGGATGACGAGCTTGTTGTAGATACGTACGGTATCGATGAAGTTCTTGACCAAACTTGGCTACCTTAGCTTCAGGAGTCAAATCATCACGATCTACAATCGCATCTAATTCATTACCTAAACGCAACTGAAGATGCTACTTCAGGTGTATGAGGCAAAGGATGTAAACTTCTTTCTCTCCATTGTTTGAGTTCCTCCATGGTCCTCTCGGGAACTAAGATCATTTTTCGTGTGCTCATGGTTATAGAATAGATTTTAAGACAGTAGAAGCTATGGCTCCTAGTAATGGCGCTAATAAGGGTAAGATAGGTAAAACACCACCCTGTTGATTCGTTAGAATACGACGCCGTTGAGGGACAGTCAATTGAGGATGAACTAGTTTTTCTTAAGACCCGTTTCTTTGAACCCAAGTGCTGTTTCTGGCGTTTTGTTAAAGGAATCACTCCTTTTAAGATGTTATACACTACTTCACAAATTTTCATGATCGTATCATCAGGGGCATACCGTAAGATCATCTTTTAAAAATCAATAGGATACTGCTTTCGTCATAAGACTTTAATCAAAGCAGCATGAGATTCAAGCCCATGCTTACTTTTTCTTGGTGCCATGATGTAACTACAACTAAGTATTCTATACAAATGACTCAATACATGATCTGAGGTAGTTTTATAAACCTATATCAACATAGGATGTTGAAGTCGTTTATGATCTTGAAGTTCTTTACGCGTACTAAAAAAAAGCCCGACACCATAGACATTTGTAGCTATTCATATATGAAGTAGCCTGTGTCTTAGGCTGACTGGTGATTGGAGATCCAAAGGTAGAAGCAAACGAAGGTAAACGAGTAGACTTTTAAGTAGATGTAATACGTTTGTTCAGCTGAGATGATACATCGTTTGCTGTTAAAGGTTTTGGTAATAAGGGAAATAACAAAGACTGCTTGGGAGTATTAGTAGCAGTAGACTTCTTAGGTACATTCAGTTACTGTAGGACTGCTTTAGTCTTAGTAATAGGAGGTTGTTTCCGTTGTGTAATTTTGATATTAGGTCTAGCAGGAAGACGTATAGGTTGTCCAAAGATAGATGTTGCAGTAGCAGAAGTTCCTGCTACAGGACTGTTGGTTACAGGTGGAGACAGTATTCGTGTAGGAGAAGCCTGATTCAATGTATTAGCTTCACGAATCTGTTTCAGATTTAGTTTTAGAACCAATGGTGGGTTCTTCTTCTTAGGACTCTTCTTCTTCTTAGGGCTCTTCTTTTTCTGCTTAAGAGGAGGGGTGTTTTTTTCTTTTTAGGTGCAGTGTTCTTCTTGAGACGACTAGCCCACTTTAATAGGGATCGAATGATTACCCCACCTAAGAACCCTGCTCCTTCCCGTTTTATGATAGAAGTTTTCTTAGCTTCTTCATCAGCTTTTGGGTCAGCAATGATTTTTAAATGATCAGCATTTCTCTGTGTTCAGGTTGCTGTAGGTTTAGTCACTGGAATGGTACCAGACAGAAGATTTTTAGCCCCCATACCAAACCATTTCAATAAAGCGTCTCTTCCTAATTCTAACAGTTCTTGACGTCTGACGGGATCTTTCTCCGATTGTAATTTTCTTAAAGTAGTCACCAGTTTACTGGTGGCTTTAGGTAAAGGATTCATGATTCTACGTTAACAGGAATACGTGAAATGACACCCTAGAGAAAGTTACTGTCTACTTATAAGGTGTATACAACACTATTCCTCCCGCATACCAAGGATGAAACAGATCTGATCTTAATCTTAGATTATCAGGGGTAGGGTAGACGATGTGAGATCAATCAAGAGATAACCATGAGGACGATTTGTAGCATCGTGATAAGCATGGTTTAAACCTGGTAGGTCTAATTGACGTGATAAGCTGGTCACTTGAAATTTATCTCTAGTATTCTTAAACAGGACGAGATAATGAGCATTCAGACTTATGGTACGATATTGTTTAGCAAGTTTTGAGTGATCATGTGATGTAGATCACAATTGTGTTCCGATGATGAGCTTTACGTGTAAACCATTCTACGATAGAATCGAGAGCTTTACTACCCATCATGTCATCAAAGACAAGTAGGTGACGACGAGTTGGATCAGAAACTTCGTCATCCTCAGGTATATTTTGAACAAAGTGAACATGATGTTCCCATTGTAAGATTTCATAAGCAGGTTGCCATTCACGATAACACCATACAATTTTGTCGGGGGGGGGGATGAATCCATTGATCCTTCCATTCTATCAACTGTTTTACAAATTCAGTTTTCCCTGATTTGGTAGGTCCCACCCCCCCCGCCACAACCATGGTAAATTCATGCTTTAATTTGTATCGTATCGGGAGATATTGACTGAAAGTAAGCCATTTTAATACTAGTAATGAAACTGAGAGATGTAGTATTATATACATGGTCACTTAAGTAGTGTATGTAAAATATACATGGTCACTTGAGTAGTGTATGTATAAAACATCTAAGGTATAAAACAAAAACGTTCTGAGTAGTAGTAGGAGTCATGAAACAACTCATACTCCGAATAGACCTCTGACGTCATTGATTGCGTGCGCGTTCGTAGTCTCTATATAAACCAGACATTTGGTTTGACTCGGTATCAGTTCATCATCATCATGGACAGATTAGAAGCTACACCAATTGAGAGAAAAGTAGCAGTAGTAAGGCCTACTCCCCGCCACCAGCACCTTACAGGTCTAGGGTACCACCCCTAGACCTCCTCCACCCAGGGGTGTGCCATCAGCGCCTCCGCTGCCTGAGCTGCAGTATACCATGGCTCAGGCAGATTTGAGGCTTTTGAGACTGCGGTAGACAGAGATAAGACGCCTGATAGAGGAAAAAGAATTGCAAGTCAGTCACTGCAGGGACTGTTGGACGGGGAATAGGCCTTCACCAACAAGAACATTTCAACGGCCCTTTAAAGGGCCACCTAACTTACACGAAAAGAAATCTTAACTGAAAGTATGCAGGTTTTGTATGTGTTATACTATAGTGGTAAGTCTAACCTATAGTAAGTTTTTTCTTTTACTTGATTGATCAAATTTTATTAGATAGAAATTCAAAACGAGTCAATTCTAAAAATAGTAACATTAAAAACTTGAGAATAAATTCATTTAGACCTCTGAGAGCTCATTTGGCATCCGAAGCTCGAAGTGTAAACATCGTCAGAAAAATTCCTCTGGGTGAGTGTTTAATTTTTTATTTTATATACAGAAGTATAAGAAACGATATAAAATAATACAGATACTATTTTCACTGTCTGAACTTTGATGCTTGTTGAAACGACGTGAGTGAACAACTTCATACAATTTTTGTCACTTTGTCACTTGTGTCACTTTGTCACTTTGTCACTTTTGTCACTTTTGTCACTTTGAGACTTCATAATTTAGAACGTTGCACTCGTTGCAAACTTTAAGAACGACACAAACACTTGATAATTTTGACAAACTTTGAAACATGAGAACGGTACACACTTGATCACTTTGATAAACTTTGAGAACGACACACACACACTTGATCACTTTTGAAAACTTTGAGTACGTTACACTTTCATGTTCTATGTATCTCTCTCTCCTGTCGTAAAATTAGTCAGCCCCTGAAAAACTAGATATCCCATGATTCCATACCCAAGATGGCTACCCTTCCTATACTTCCTGTTTCGCTACCCACCCTCCCTTTCTGGTTAAGTGCATACAGCCCATATAGAGTCATCTCCCCTTTTGTCCCATCCCTATAGTCTATACAGAGTGATCACCCTTTGTTCCACCTATACAGTCTATACAGAGTGATGTTTCACCTTTAGAGTCTATGCACAGTGATCTTTCTTTTGTTTTTACCTATACAGTCTATACAGAGTAATCTCCCTTTCGGCCTACTTATACAGGCTATACAGAGTGATCACCCCCTTTGTCCCATCCCTATAGGATATACAGAGTGATCTCCCTACGTACATACTCATCACTCTACAAATCTTAGTACAAGTCTTAGTTCAAGCTTGAGTCGAGCTCGGCCTACCTCTTCTCGCGCTTCCGCACTTGATAATACAACCTCTCACCGACGGTGGCGACACCTACTACTGGTTTCACAAACCTGGAAAAACCCAAAGTTTCGGTTCTAAAATAGATTCACTCTCAGCTCAAAACTGGAAAAACCCAACTTCTCTATCTAGCCGTTGACTTCTCGTGAACTCACGTGACCTCTCGTGAACTCTCGTGACCCCGACCTCTTGTAACGATGGTTCTCATTTGCTCGTTAGCCAAGATGGCTGCCTCCGCAACCTTGCACTTCCGGTCATAGACACGCCTCGAGCTCAACGATTGGCTCTCTCCTTATTCCCATGACAACATGACCTCACTTCCGGTATGACGCATTCCAGTATGACATCACTTCCGGTTTGGAGCACTTCCGGTTATGACCCCACAGGCAGCTCTATAGCACGTATTTTAATTTGACCAATCCGAAGCCAGTATTCTGATGACGTCATCAAACAGCGCCACCGGTGGCGCCCCTAGCGGCAAAAATTCAAAAACGTGCTATGGAGCTGCCTATTACTACTCATACCCAACAAGTCACGTGATCCCTGAATCGTATCTTTGTACTCTCTCCCATTCCCCATGTTTTCTCTCTCTTATTTCTTTTCTCTCTCCACATGTTCACCTTTCTCTCATTTCTTTTTCTCTCCACATGTTCACCTTTCTCTCATTCTTTTCTCTCTCCACATGTTCACCTTTCTCTCATTTCTTTTTCTCTCCACATGTTCACCTTTCTTTCATTTCTTTCCTCTCTCTCCACATGTTCACTTTTCTCTCATTTCTTTTATCTCTCTCCACATATTCACCTTTCTCTCATTTCTTTTTCTCTCCACATGTTCACCTTTCTTTCATTTCTTTTCTCTCTCTCCACATGTTCACTTTTCTCTCATTTCTTTTATCTCTCTCCACATGTTCACTTTTCTCTCATTTCTTTTCTCTCTCTCCACGTGTTCACTTTTCTCTTATTTCTTTTTTCTCATACAAACCCCAACCTTTCTTTCTACTTTATATTGATCTTTAACTCTTGAATAACGACAACGATTCTATCAACTCAACATTTTATTACCCCGCTCAAATTAGAAGTAGTTCTCGGAGGATTAGGGCCGTCCCTCTGAGACTAAATACAGTGATACCAAAATCAAAATAATAATAAAATGAAAAAACAACAAAGAGTTTATTACGTCTCACTACTACGGTTGATCTTGCCCATACAGCGCGGAGCAAAAGAACGTCAGCTTTTGTCCTCGACCGGTCGGTTCGGATTCCTTGACGTAATTAAACCCATACTTGTCGTGACTGACAGGACTGATACCTGGTTGATTTAGGTACAGGTATACGATATTGCTCTCTAAACCATCTCCAAACAAAACGATCGTTTAGTCAAGGATCAATGGTCTAGGTTGATGACTTAACGATTGAAATAAAACATGACTAGGGACACCTCGATGTCTTTGACGTAAATAATACACACAGTAATGTCCACAAACGTTGGTGCGAGGGTGATACATCTGTTGATTATGGATCACTCGATCTGCATGGTGTTTCATAAAATGATAGATATCAGGATAGATCCATGGATGTAGGCCGTAAGAGTCAAAATATTCAGCAGTCTGATGACCTATGAAATGAATGACAACCCAATGCTCTCCTGGTTGATCGTGAGGATCTGTATTGACGATAAATGAATGTAGTCCGGTAAAACGTCTCTTGGGTATACTCCGCCGAACGAGGGTCCTACATAAGGGTCTCGTGATAAAATACTATTGAGTTAATGAGCATTCAAACCTTGAATACTTTGCATGGTTTCAATAGTCTATAGCCACTTCTCTCTGTTTGTTGATTTCTAATACGTTATCGAATTCTCTATAGACAATGCAGTTTACACTCTCTGCTAAAGCTTGAGCAAATTGAAGTACGATGCGTAAATTTCCTGTTTAAATCCAGTGTAACTTGCTCTGATCATTGTCTTGATCAGCTGTCAAATCAAAACACAACAAGGTATACCCTCTTTTATAGTTGTCAATGGTCACGGAAGGGGCCCAGTCTTCTCCTAATCGACCTAATCCTTGATATAAGCTCAAGTATGATCGCAAGTGCAAGTTGTTTTCAAAGTCAGGTTCTAAAGGACGAGTGCAAAGACTTTCTCCATTGATACTTACAACCACTTTATTGACATTAAAATGTTGGAAATAAAAAGGATTCTTTGTCGCATCACTATTGAAAACGGCATTGCTCACCATACCTTCTACTATATTTTTTGCATTTGACCTTGATACAAATGATCTGTAATCTTTGAACGTGTACCAGCAGGAATGGTAAACGTTTTCACTTCTACACGTCTCAAGGGAAATTTAGTAGTACTGGTATACATCTGTTCGTTCATCTGATTCAGTAAGGTTAGACCTCCTCCACCCAGAGCTGTGCCATCAGTGCCCCCGTTGCCTGAAGTACAGTATACTATGGCTCAGGCAGATTTGAGGCTTCCAAGGCTGCCGGAGGGAAAAGTAAGGCACCTGATAGAAGAAAAACAAGTCGAAGTCAGTCGACTACAGCGTCTGTTGGACGGGGAATAGTCCTTCTCCAACGAAAAAAATCAACGGCCCTTTTAAGAGCCACCCAACTTACACGAAAAGAAACCTTAACTGAAAGTATGCAGTTTATGTATGTGTTGTGTTCTAATGTATTGATAAGTCTAACCTATAGTAAGTGAATGTGAATACTCACTAGTTCTTTTACTTGATCGATAAAAATTTATTAGATAGAAATTCAAACTATTCAATTCTAAAAACAGTAACTTTAAAAAACTTGAGAATAAGTTCAATTAGACCTCTGAGAGCTCATTTGGCATCCGAAGCCCGAAGAGTCAACATCGTCAGAAATAATCCTCTGGGTGAGTGTTTCAATTTTTTATTTTATATACAGAAGTACAAAACGCTATGAAATAATACAGATACTGTTTTCACGGTCTGAACTTTGATACTTGTTGAAACGACGTAAGTGAACAACTTCATACTTCACAACTTTGTCACTTTTGTCACTTTGTCACATGTGATACTTGGTCACTTTGTCACTTTGATACTTCATAACTTAGAAATAGTCAGTCTCTGAAAAAAAAAAATATCCCATGATTCCATAGCCAAGATGGTTACCCTCCCTATACTTCCTGTTTCACTACCCACCCTCACTCTCTGGTTTAGTGCCTACAGTCCGTGATGTTTCACCTACAGAGTCTATACACAGTGATCTCCCCTTTGTTCCACCCATACAGTCTATACAGAGTAATCTCCCTTTTGTCCTACTCACACAGGCTATACAGAGTAATCTCCCTTTTGTCCTACTCATACAGGCTATACAGAGTGATCTCCCCATTGGTCATATACAGTTTACGATAGTTCAGATCCATACAGGGTATACAGAGTGATCTCCCTTTGTACATACTCATAAACTCCACAAGTCTTAGTACAAGAATAACATGTTCAAGCTTGATACACGGTTACGAGCTCGGCCTACAACTTCTCGAGCTTGCGCACTTGATACAGGTTGAAACGACTGGGTCGACACCTACTGCTTGTTTCACAAACCTGGAAAAACCCAAAGTTCCGGTTCTAAAAATAGATTCAATCTTCACCCATAACTGGAAAATCCCAACTTCTAGTTTTAGCCGTTGACTTCTCATGAACTCACGTGACCTTTCGTGGCCCCGACCTCTTGTCACGAAGGCACTCATTGGCTCGTTATCCAAGATCGCCGCCCCACAACCTTCCACTTCCTGTCATAGACACGCCTCCAATGTCAACGATTGGCTCTTTCTCCTTATAGCCATGACAACATGACCTCACTTCCGGTGTGACGCACTTCCGATTATGACGTCACAGGCGGCTCTATAACGTGCCATTTGAATTTACCAATCAGAAGCCAGCATTCGAATGACGTCATCAACAGCGCCACTGGTGGCACAATTCAAATCGCGCGCTATGAATCCGCTTATAACTACTTATTACGACATTTTATCTCATAATAATAACTTTTTATCTTGTAATTACAAAGTTTTGTTTAGACCATCTTTCAATTTGACCACTGAAACCTGCTTAGAGATTTATATTAATTAAAATCTACTAGGAGGGAAGCAAGGCTAATGGAAAAAATATGTTTTATGTAGCAAAATTAGATGTAAAACATCAATGACTTGTCGGCAAAGAATGTTAACGCCTCCATGACAACTGAGTCTGGATTTTCAAGAGGTCCGTATTCATTTTTCCGTTTAGAGCAGCGTAACTATTGCAAACAGGGGTGCCAATATGAAACTGTTCCCCCTCACCTATTTGAATTATTGATGGAGAAAAAATGTATTATAGCTAGAGAAATAATCCCAAAATGCAGTTTTATCTATCACCCTAATTTAATCAGGGAGGTATATATATGTTGTTGTATTGTTGTTTAACGTCCCACTTTAGAATCTTTCACTCATATGGAGACGTCACCAAATGCCGGTGAAGGGCTTCAAATATTGACCTATGCTCGGCACTTACTGCTATTGAGCAGTGAGGATTCTTTAATGACCGACATCTACTGTGACAAGGGGCCTCGGTTTTTAATGTCTCACCCGAAGGACTGGAAAAGTCAGTCGCCTCCGCCGACTATCGAACCTGCGACCCTCCGGTTGCGAATCGAGCACTCTACCACGGAGCCTCGAAGGCTCATGAAGGTATATAATATAGGCAAGCGTCACCATATTTATGTCCCTGTTTAAATACATTTACAGGAAAAAATATATTTCTGTGACCCACCCATCTTTGGATGCCCGGAAAATACGCCTAGTAGACGAGGCCCGAAGTCACCAAATTTACTCAATACTCAAGCTCAACTTGTATTTTATTATTTTGACTATATAGTTGCTCATTAAACTTCGAATTTGAGTGAATAGGAAACATATTATAATTTTACATCAGTCACATAACTTTTTGCGTCACACTTATGATGTTCCTGTAAAAAAATGAATAAATACGTTGAGTACGGTACTCAAAATTTGAGTAATTACTCAAACTATTTTTTAATATTTTGGAAGTTTTCTTCAAATGAGCAATAACTTTCACCATTATTTAAAATTGTATGCCATCAATATACCAACATGTCCACTTACAGAATAATTTTTGCTTGTTTTTGCCTTAAAATCATGAAAAGTTAGTTGATGTCGAGTTCTGAGTAAATTTGGTGACTTCGGGCACGGAACCGCTAGTAAATCACACTCTCAAAAGAAAGTTGGATCAGCAAAAATGTTACTTACAATCGGTGAAGAATTTCCTTCTAGTATCCTTTAGATATTTAATTTTGACCTCTTTATCATTAAAAATATTATATTATTATGTTAGATTAATTTGGAAATCCGATCAGGTATTCTTTAGCTTCCAGACACAAAATCATTGTTTCCACGTGACCCAGCTGGGTATGGTTCCCAGAAATGTTTCATTTTTAAAGCCCAGGGAGTTAATTATCACATCACGTTTTTATTCCGGCCAAATATTTCACTAAATTGACAAACTTTTTCTTTGGTTTTTTTTGTTTTGGTTTTTTTTTTTTTTTTTTGGGGGGGGGGGGGGGGGGGGGGCAATACACCGTACACATGCAATGGTGCGTATTGGATATCATTGGTAATAAAAATTTCAGATTTTTAGCTGATTATATCTCAAGTGAAAATCGTATACATTTTGATCCAATGCAAATTTTGTTTACAAATAAAATTATATTTGTACACGCAAACGATATCTTTACCGATATATAGGGCAAACCGAATCAATCATATCCAAAATATACAGACAAAGCCAGGGTGGATCCAGAATTTTCGAGGTAGAGGGAAGGAATAAATATTATCGCTGAGCAAATCAAATTTTGGTAGGCCCTAATTTAAAAGCTCTGGGGACATGCATTAAAGCCGAGCCAATTCCGCATTATGGTTTGACTAGTACATGACTCGGATTTAATGCTGAAAATACATTTTATTGTAAATAAATTTGATAGTTTGTGTCATGACGACATAGTAAGTAGTAGCATGTGTAAATACTTTGTAGTATGTGATATTATTGGGTAGTATGTGGTAGTGTATCGATACAACACAGACCGGTTACCGTTTCGCTACAAGATTTACCTATCCGACTCTAATTTATCGCTAAATCATGTTCATTATCGAAAATAATTTGATATTTTTGTAAAAATGACAAAAATAATAGTAGTATGTGGTATTGTGCACATGGGGTGAGTGTACGAGTCCTTCTGAAGCTTGCCTGATTTTTATTGAGCCAATCGTAGCCTTTGTTACATGCGTGTGCCATATTTGGACCACAGAATCGAAAAATATGCAAATGCACTCAAAAACTTGAGTTTTGTGACACAATTGAATTAACTGGTCCCACATGTGGGGTATTGCTAAATTTTGTCCACAAAATCCATTTTTGTACCCATAAACTTTCAATTTTGTGCAAAAAAGTCAATTCTGTGACAGAAAAACACAATTCTCTGTCACAAAATTGAATTTTGTGCACAGAATTGAAAGTTTATAGGAACAATATGGATTTTGTGGACAAATTTTAACATTGTCCCACATGGCGCATGAACTTCTTAAAAAACAACGAAACAAATCGTGTATTTCAATTTTTCAGTTCATGATATCATTACAGTAGTAAATACTACATATTTTCGCATGACTATTTTTTATCGAAATTGTGAAAAATACTTTTATAGCGTATGTAAAATTTCATATTTACATTTATTTTGCCACGGTTTGTGTACTATACCCAGGACAAAGTTTTTCTTCTTTGTTTTAAATTCTGTGCGAGTTTATGTGGAAAAGTTTTGAAATGATTTGAATAGCCATTCAGAATCTATTTATGTTCGTGTGCTTAGTAATGCATATCTACGCAAACACACCACGAGGTAAAAACGTATTTAAATTTTATATGTTCTTTAGAAGTGCACATGCATTTACATATAAATTGATTGGCCTAGTTGTAGGACTTAGTATGCTTCTCGTGTTACTTCTTTAGAATTATGTTTCAAACTTTAAATATGTTGTTTGTGGTACATGCGTAACACAAGCCTTGAGTATCCAGAGCGTGGAATTAAGATAGAAATATATTTCAAATTTGTTGTTGTTAATCTCTGTCACCACATTTAGTATACAAAATGTCTCCTCGGCTTTGGGATGTGGTCCATTCCAGGGAATATGGGTAATTTCAATCTTAAACGATTATATGACTTAAATTATATTGCCTCTTCGTTCGTTTTATTGTAAGAACATGTTTTAAAGGCCGATTTAAGGCACAAGGGCGTGCCCGATCGCTTAATTTATGTAGTTATAGATTTCTTTACATTTCATACACCTTCATGGCCAGTTCTGAAACATCAATGTAAAACTTTAAAAGAAGTTATCAAAGATAAGTAGATGATATATTGTTTACTGAAGGAAATATGTTTCATTTCATGATCGTAGTTTCTACAATAGGAAACTTTCGAGTTAACCCGGATTACCGTTATGATCCAGCATTTACTCGCAGCTTCTCGATTTTGTTCCTCGTATGTTCTTCCGGTTTTTATATTTACCTTCGCATTGTATGTAAAATGAATGCAAATATTTTGTATAAAGAAACCCAATTCGATTTTAAACAAGATTGAGGCAACCATGTCATTGTATAAGTACCATTGTATCTTGGGAAAATAGTCCCGTATTTATACTGAATGTTTATTTTTTCTATGATAAAACATTCTATGATATAAGAAACACCCGGGCTTTTTCCTACATCCGTTGAAAATTGACCATGTAAACGGGTGATTTTTCTATAGGTATGGGTCAATACATGTGTAACGCGTATAATTTAAACATAGAATAATGACCCCGGCTGTGTGAGTATCTTATATCATTTAAAATAAAGTCCAAGCAGAAAAAAATGTCAAATGACAGACTTTTGGTTTTAATGTTGTTTTAAGTGGATGTAATTCTATTCAATTCATCAAGTACCATAGACATATATAAGTTTAGGAGAGGACAAAATGTCGACACCACACACGGCAGTCTCTGGAAAGATTGATGAAGTACATACAGCCGACTGGAATAAAATGCAGTCCATCAAAGTACTTCAATTCATTTATTCATTAACAATTTTGGTTTCACCAAGTATTTAAAATAAGGTAATTGACTTAATAATGCATATATCTGGAAATGATACTGGTAATTTGAAATGAAATAAAAACGCAAGAGATAACAGACTTTAAATCTGTAGTATTTTGCACTTTAACATAGTGCGGCGCTTACCATTGGTACAGGGCATACTAGTACCAACCAGATTATGTCAATGCTCCATAAGTCGAACATAAACAGGACTGAAAAGTCGCAAAATAATTTCATCATGATAAATAATTATGTTGGTGGAACGAACTAGTACTCGCTGGTCTATTCCCGTCAATGGTAAGAGCCCGCTATGATGTAATGATGAAACAGTCAGAAGAGTCATATACCTTTATCGTAGGTAAGAATGCACAGACGGTCAGTCAATACGTCACACACAAATACTAACACAGTGAGGTTCTGGTGTAGTCTAATATCTTTGTTGTTATGGTTACGTGTTGTTGTGGTTGTAGGCTGTACTCAGTATTTACATCAATACAGATAGCCAACCATATCTGATCAGTCAGACATTAATGTTGTTGATTTTGTTGCAAATACATATCTGTCCAAACCCATTAATAACGTCATAGGTTAATACGACTGAGGGTTACTTATTTTTGTCGTGCACAGGAAGATATCTACACAATATGACACCAGTATCGCTGTGTTCAGAAACTAATACTGGTTTCCGTCATATCCATGGTATGACATAGCTCTACTAGAGTGGCTATAAACACCATTATTTCGGTATTGCGAGTCATGTGATAGGAAACCGCCTCTCCTAGGTCTTGATCGATTGGCATACCCGCCTCTGATTGGAGGACCACTGTACCATTCGTTATTCCAGTTATCATCGTAGATCTCACAAGATTGATCGTACCGTGGTCTATTTTGATACCGAGACACTGGAAGTGGCCTTCCATATTCTTTACCTCCGATTTGTCCGTAATTTGATGAAGCACTCCAAGATGAACTTTGGGGCATGGGATGTTCATAGCTACCTTCATATTCATGTATATTTGTTTCCTGCTTAAGAAATGATGGATGAGATGTATTTTCTATTGATGTTTTTGATTGTTGCTCTGACGTAACAGAAATATCGCTTTTAAGCTGTTGTTTCATCATTTCAATAACCATATCCGCCATTCTGTCTTCAGCAGAATTTTCAGACTCTTTGCCGTCGTCTTTGAATATAACCTTTTTTAACAAAGACGTCATTGCTTTCGACAAACAATTTTCAACACTTTTTCTGTTGTCTTGTTTCTGTGGAAATATGCAAGAAATAGAGGGCGTGTAATCACCCAAAAGAGATGGTTTTTCTGTGTACGTATTTGTAACGTTAGCATCTGGTCCATCCATAGCTTCCTTTTGAAAATACGAATTTGATTCATTACTTTCAGTTTTAATTTGGCTTTTATGTTTGTCTGTTACACTTTGATAATGATAGCCGAAGTTTGATGATGACCTTCGTCGAACATCTTGATGATCATCATTTATGCTGTCGTACTGTTTATGTCTAAACCTTTCTGTTTCCGACACTCGTGAAAATTTATGGTAATCTTGCGAATAATCTTTCGCACCTCTACTGAAAGATGTGGTCTCTTCTCTGCTTCCTCGATCCCTTGACACATGTTCTCTCGACATTTCGTATTTGTTGTGTTTACTAACATATTGTTCATGGGAAGAATTGACATCGGTTCGATGCAGTCTTCGCTTTTTTACACTACTATCTCTATGTTCACCCGAATATGTAATGTCGTCTTTGTACTCAACAGAAGAAGATCGGTGTGATCTTTTACGTTCATCTCGACGACCATAATGTGACACTTCTCTGTCTCTATGACCATGGCGACTTTGGTCCCTGTTTATGCTTCTCGTTCGACTTCTGCTGTCATGGCTTCCATCCTTTATTGACGATTTTGATTTACTTTTACTTTCATTTTCAGATTCCCTCCGACTCCGACAACGTGAGACAGTATTCCTCGATTCAGTTTTTCTAACATATTTTCCGTCCTCCTTAAATTCACGTTCTTTACTCGAACGTTTATTTGGCGACAACGTGCATCTTGATGTCTTCGTTGTTGATGTTTTATTGAGCGTTTCCTTGTCACTTATCTTTTTTTCTTCAGTCGTATTACTTCCAAAATAATCTTCCATTGACATTGGCTCTTTTTTTTCAGGAGAATGGGAGTTTTGTTTTGTGAAAACTTGATTCAATACTTTTGCTGTTCTATTGTAGTCACTATTATCACTATACTCTGGTAAGTAGGATGACAAACCCATGTTTCTAGGACAAATTTCATCTGTATCACCCGTGCTTTGTTGATGTTGAGTTGTACTAATGTGAGTTGTTTTCTCTTCATACAACTCATTGTTTTCCATTGATGAAGTAAAATTATTAGTTGTTTCGTTGTCTTTAGAATTTTCATCAGTTGACAAAACATTAAGATAAGTTAAATCTCTGTTTAATTCCACAGATGATGTATTAGGAACTTGGATGAAATTTTCGGATTCTGATCCTTGTAAGCACTGAGCTTGCATCATTTTAATGGCTTCCCCGAGTTCTTCCAGAGTCTTTTCAACATCAGCTTGAATATTAAACAAACCTTCTGGTTTAGAATCACGACCATTCTGTTTTTCTAAAACACCAGAGTTTGTTTCAGACCCTGCCGCATTACTGTGTGTAGATGAACATGCTGACCTTAGATATAGATCATCGTCCATCGGCTCTTGCTTGATCTTAGTAAGTAATGGATTGAAATTTGCGCATTTGTCGTCGCCAGTTATTTCCTTGGAATTTTCTCCTAAGTAACGTTTTATTCTCGGGTCAAGTATTTTATCTGAATTTTCAAATGTTACAGATTGTATCGGTAGTTCATTTGAATGATGGTAAATGCTCTTTTCTGAACGTTTACATCCGGCTATTGGAATAAGACGGAAGGGACGAGATTTCGAATTTCGTGGGGGTGGTGGTGGTGGCGGCGATGGGGGTGGTGATACTGATGACCTATCATTTGTGAATTGATTTGTTACACAGACATTGAATAGATTTTCTTTCTCTGTCATGACACTTGTATTTGCAGAACCAATTAAACGTTTTTGTTTTTCAAAACAAGGTTCTTCACTCTGTTTACCTAAAGTGTCAATATTACTCGCTAACATATCATTGGATATGTCATCTGGGGATAACGGTTCTTTCTTAATACAAATGTTTGGTAATATCTGGTGGCCATAACTCTGAATGGAATCAAGTGGAAAAAAGGCATTGCCTGACCCATCATATGATTCGTCCAATGTAGGGGTGCTAGAACCTAGGTCATCATTCTCAGTTGTCGATGTAAATGTAGCTGGCTGAACCTGCAGGTTTGTAGACTGTATGTCTAAAAACAGTGGTAGCTTCTGCTTTGTTTCCACTGGTTTTGGATCGCAATTTTGCGTTTGGTTTAAATCGTCACCAAATTCTTGTATTTCATTACCAGCTGGTTCATGTACCTTGAATAGCAAATTATCTTGATTAGCTGAGTGATGTTTCTCTTGTTTAGTCTCAGAAGCAGAAACTAGTACACCATTAGTAGACGATACAAAATTACTTTGTTGGCTTTTTTCTGACGTTGTAATCACATTGTCATGATCCGACTCTGTCGTGTTCACAAGTGGACCACATTTTTGTAGTTGTGTATTAAGGAATTGTTTAACCCCCTTACCAAAATGTTGTGTTTTGTTTGCTGGGGTTTCCTTAAAACTGCTTTTAGTCGGTTTCCGAAAATCCTGAGATGTAGCGCTATCTCTCTTACTGCATTTATGTGACTTTTGCTCTTTTAATGGCAAACCGTTTTGGCTCTTAGATGAATTTTCTGATTCCCGCTTGCATCTTTTCGCATTTGCCTTTCTCCTGATTCTTGCTTTTCTCGAAAGATTCTTATAATATCGTAGCCTTGACTGTCTGGAATAAAAGCGTTCAGTATTTGCTGGTTTGAATTTCACACTGGACTGAAAAATTGCTGATGATGTTTTTCCATATTCGATATCCGTTTTGTATATTTGGTTTACTTTACCAGAGAACGCCTGATCATGGCCTCGACTTACAGGACTATAACTACCCACACTGTCCATCTGATCAACACCAAGGTGTCCCGAAAACAACGGTCTGTAAAATGTGGGTTTCATCAGTCTGTTGGACGTCCGAGATAATTGTATCACTGCAACCGGCATTACCTGACTTGGAAATTGCTTCGGAATGATTGTTTCTTCATCATACTCGTATATGTATGCCTGAAAAATGTATCAGTGATTAGACTGACATAAACAGCATTCTTTTACACAAGTTTTTCCTTTAAGTATTGAAAAATTTCAAAACATCTTTTTGCGGAATTTTTTTAAAAATATTTGTAAAATGACAAACGATAGCAGAATTAAATTTTCGAAATATTTTGATATACAATGGTCATTTGGGATTTTAAGACTTAAGAGATATTCATTGTCAGTATCCATGGTATCTGTTCTATACACACAAGACTAAAATGCGTAGAAGTGACATAAAGAGTGTGGAAGAGGAGGGGCCTGGTTTAAAGTGACAAACATATATCTATGCCTCTAATCTCCGAGCGTTATTAGGGCCAGTGATTTTCGCGATCGCGGAATCGCGGACAGAATCGCGGAATCGGCAATCTGAAACGGAATTTGCGTTTTTGAAAAATCTTTAAAAATTCCAACATGAGATAGAATTTATTAAATTGTGACCCAGTGTACTATTTCCGTGTGTTATAAACTTCAATTCTTTGTTTATTTAAAATATTTCATCACATAATTTTACATCAATTACTATTTTATCCTTTACAGCTATTAGCCTACATTTACACATCGAAAGAACACAAACATGTGTTCACACCTTGATGTTTTTGACAGCGAGCTACGATGGTTGAAGACACACGTATGTAAAAAGAGGAGACTTCCCATTTAAAAGATAAATGCATCAACATGAGTTGATAGTTTCCATGGAATCTTTGTGAGGATGATGATGTTTAATTTTTAGTCTGTCAGCATAGTATAGATTACGATAGTGACAAGTGTTGATACAATAAATTAAAAGACTATAAAAATTAAATACATGTACATGTAGATCTTAGTTTATTTAAAGTAAAAACATCAAATAAAACACCACAGACTTGTTCTAAGTTATTTGATAAATTCAAGCAAAAAATAGTAATTAGAAATTACCTGTACAATTTCCAACAAAACTTGTTACCTACATGTATATGAGTATAGGCCTACAGACATACAAATTATTTATCAAATATTTTAAAATCATAAAAACATACAGTGTTGCATATAAATGTATATGTTTTATTTAATTCCCTATTTAAATCTATCATTAAATTGGTGTGGCAGAATATTGAAAGTATGATTTTGAGTCAGTATTGATAAATATTTTTCATTAAAGTATGTTTTAGTTCTTTTTCTTATAACACAGAAAAAAACGGAATTTACCAAAACTGAAAACAGAATTGAAGCAAATCTGAAACTGAAAATCACTGGCCCTACGTTATGTCTTACATAACTGATGGCTATTGAGGAAATACAGATATATTCAAAGTTGATGATATGAAATGAGATGACATCTTGTCTATCGTTTACCTGATATCCTTTAATTTTTGCTGAAGTTCAAGAACGTTTCAATGGTTTTACCAGTACTTACAAAGTTATGAGCCAATGCATCACCGATGTACATATTTTGAACATCCGGCCGTTTATCTGATATGTGACAATCGAAATTAGGTGTTGGGGCAATACACTCGTAGTCACCCCACATCTGGGCTGTCACAGGTTTTGATCGTCCCAGCATAGCCTGAATAAAGTAAATTTAGCAATTAACTATCCATTGTTAAATGCAGGTAGCTAACAAAAATATAATTAACATGGTGGTTAAACAGGATTGCAGCTGAATTCCTGATATCAAATGTGCAAAATTCAAACAAACTTTAAGTTCCCTCAAAGAAGATTCCCCCGGGAAAGTTCACTATACAAAAAAGCTTCCCGAAAGAAAATCGCATAGGGAAGTTCATAATAAAGAAAGCTTCCCCAAAGAAACCGCCTCGAGAAAGTTCACCATGAAAAAACATTCCCTCAAAGAAATATACTCCCCCCGCCCCGGAACCGGTAGGTTCACTGTGCAAATTAAATGGAAATTAATTTTTTTAATTGTCTTTCTGTATTCTTATTCATTGAATTTGTTTTTGGTAATTTGTTTTAGATTATTCGAGTATACCGGCATTTCAGATCATTTACAGAATACTTCGCCTGTGAAAATTAAAATTTCGAAAAAAATTATAATAAATATTTTTGACTCATTCATGAACTTGCTTATGCCACTTATTTGTGCCTGGCATTTTTTACCATCTGAATTGCCCAGGGTCTAAATTACAATTAAATTTCTTTGTCCAGATATTGTGAGACTGACAAAAGTAGAATCAGTACACTTGAAAAGAGACGCATGCTACAAGTATTTACAATGCATAACCGTCTCTTCATGGAATAAAACAAAAATATTGGACAGTATTTCCCCGATGCGCACCTAACTGTTTTGTACGTGGTTTTATCCGAATCATTGGGAGCCCCGGGAAATGTTTTCTACAGAGCAAAATGTTCTATATTATGAAAGTGTATTAATAGTCACCGTAATAAAACATTTAGAATTATTAACAAAAAATAAAGGCTGAATATTTTTACTACGCTTATCAATCAAGGAGATGAATAATAAAGTGTTTTTTAAACTATGGGTTTGTTTGTATCGTGTGTACCATACACCAGAATATAGAGTATACATGTACAATGTACATACATAAACATCTTTTACACCTATCCCTGAAATTAAATCTATGATGTGCACATATTGAGGGAGTGGGTGTATCTACCTTTTTCAGAACGTAATAAATTTAATCATTACCTTAGATACGTATTAAGATATTTATATTTACCTTCACAACGACTAAAAATTTAGCCATTTGAAAATTTTTAAACGCCATGAATCTCATCAGCACGTCGTAATTTCTATTCAGATGTATGCCATAATGGGTATCACCTAGAACATCTCTCTTTTTCTCGTGACAGCGTACTCCGAATTTACATACTCTCTGAGCATTCATCCATCCTTCGGCTACAAATAAAAGTCGATCCTCGGTTTCCTTCTCAGTCCGTCCCTAGAGAAATTAAATGATTATTTTAGCCTCAAAGTATGGGTAACTATTGGATACCAAGCTAGCTTAATATGATATAATTATATAAAAGTGTGTGTGTGTGTGTGTGTGTGTGTGTGTGTGTGTGTGTGTGTGTGTGTTTCAAGGTATTGATATACCAACTAAAATTGTGATAAGAGAAAATGTCAACATTCAGTTACAACACACAGCTGTAAATCAATGGGAAATACATGTATTTTGTTTTATTGCACAATTGCTGTTTACATATATGGCACTCGTGATAATACTCTACCATATTTCGCATTAAGATCCTCTTCTGTTCATAACGTTGTTGTAAGTCTGGATTATGGATGATCCATATGTTTTGCATTTGCCATAGATGTTCTATATCTTCTTCTGTAATACAGGTCTGCTGAATATCTGACATAAGTTCCTTAGCATCGAAACTGTCCACGTGTACTTTGTGCATCATATCTGAAATAGGAAAATATCTAAATTAAGAGAATGCCGCTGTAACCTCAGATTGAATAACAAAAGTAGGGTACAGTATCATTGCTCTACAACGCATTCCATTTTAAAGAAACTTTATGTGTAGATCTAGATGAAAATCATGCAAATTAAAAAAAAAATGATAGTTCTTAGAATTATATATTATACATATTAGTCTGTAGTCTTTCAATTTATAATTATTTATAGGCATCTATTCATTTGACATCAATACCTATTAACGGATTAGAAATAAGATACAATGTAGAATGATTGGTGTTATTTTTCACTAATGGACCCAAGAACTATTTTATTGACAACATTGGTTGACAACCATAAAAGTATGGTTAGACGATTATGAATGGAACGAAATTGTCAAAATTTCATATTACTTGTGTGTATAAATTGTATATTATCATCAGCTTGATAGTGTAAACCATAAGATATGCACCGATGTAAAACCGAGTTCAATTTCAGATTTATCTACATTGAAGCAATGATTAAACAAATTATTGTGAACCATGTACATCTTTGTTATCAGGTACACGTGTTAACTGATCCAATGTTCATATGATTTAGACAGTTATAGATAAAGTGATATATTCAGAAGGTGACGAATAGAAACATTTAATATTAACTTCTATAATTTACTGTCAACTTACAGTCTCTGTTCGACAGTCTCAGTTCAGTTAAGGTTCGTGGTCACGGGTATGCTTTTGTTTGGATATCCTTACACTTAGCACTTAACCTTTTAGGTTGAACGACCCACAAAATTACCGAGTTCTGTTTTATTTCAGTGTGAGTAGGTATTTTTGCAAATTCAAATAATTTTTACTTCGTGACATTGTTAACACCATTCTTAAAAAATAGATGGCAATATGGAAATTTTTGTTCTCTGCAATATGGAAATCTGAAACAGTTGTCTTCTTCTGAATGCACGCGAAGGTACCCTGTCATTGAAATGCAAACAAATGGACATGCCGTCTTCACATCCTTAATTGGTTACTTTTATTGTAAAACAGACATACATTATAAAGATATCTTGTCCTACAGATCGTTCCAGTGTTATCGAGTTACGTTGGTACTGACAAAGTTCAAAAAGAAAGTTTTTTATTGTATGTTTGTTAGTTTTTTTTAAAAAAAACTCAATTTTGTCGAACCTGAATCATGAGGATCTAAATGATTTTAGGATATTTTTTCATAGTGTCCTGTCTATTTAAACGTTCTAGCAGGGCACAACCATATTGTCGGCAAAACAACTGTTTCTATAGACTACCGTGATATCTATTCTCGGCGATATAATATGTTATTGTGTAATATTAGTCAGGCATACAGGAAACCGGCGGTAGCGTGTATTTAAAGTCGTTATTCTTATTTTGTAATTATACAACAGAGAACAAAATCAAGGTACTAAAATAAAACACTACACACATTTATCTTTCTTTAAAAGTTATAATGAAACGATATACTGAAGTTTCCCTACAGTGCCTAGAACACAATGTACCGGAGGTTTTTTCAATTACAAATCTGAATCCTGAAATAAGAAAATGTACCATATTCATAGTTTTTATTTGAGTGTTTATGTATCCTTAATAAAATTTAATTTTCCTAAAAACCCAATTATTTAAACTTTATACCATTATAAGGTGTGGATGTTTGGTTACATGTGAAGAACAATTAGTATATGTTATGTTACTTAAGTTTCATGATACTATTAAACAATTGATCGTATTACCGTTCCTTTGTATTAGAACAAAAGCACACCTACCGTGAGATCCGGCCTTCTTTTTCTTTCTATTTCTGTTATACCTGCCTGGTTTGTTAGCCATTATGTCCAAAATACTACCACGCAGTCAAAACATGTATTGCCCCGAAATATGCAAGCGCAATATCCAATTTCAATTCACAGGTAAATATGATTGTATGTCGTGTTTAAATACAGGTATCCAGTCAAAACCTGTAGTGGGGTAGATATATCTATTGATAACACAGAGTAATGCACCCGACATATTTACTTGCTTAATCAAGCATCTCATCTGTGCTGTCTTTCAAACGCAAGAGTATACAACCAGCCTGAATATGATATGCAAAATAAATTCGAATTTCCAAGATATTTTCGTCCTATTCATATTAAATGATGCATGAAATATTATGTATATTTCAAAGGCACTGCAGATGTGTTTAGTCTACTTTCACTTTGTATTATTGCCAATACGGCAAAGCACCCTTGATGTATACTCACCGGTGAATTTATCATATTATACCTGCAATTACTATTTAGAACATAATGCAACCATTGTGGATATGTTATATTCCAATCGTTGTGTAATTATTTTAATTAAAATAAAAAAGGTTAAAGTTTTAGCATGAACATTTAAAGGAAAATCACGACTAATGTCTAAAAAGGTTAACACTTAATTTTTAAAATCGTGCTTGATCAACACTATTTACAGACTACAGACTTACATTTAAACTCTAAAGACTTACAGTTTACAGAATATTTTATTATACGACACATATAGTTGACACTTCAATCAGCCAACTTCTATGCAAATGTTTTTGTGTAGGTGTGTTATGCAATCACTACATATATGGTTTCAACTGTGTTTGTTTGTTTTGTTTTGTTTTGTTTCTTTCCTTTATACTTCTTAATATACAATAACAAAAAAGAGATATACACAGGTGTAATGAGTATAAATTCCCATATATTTTGTGAAAATTGTTTGAGAAACTCATTTTGGCACTTTTTCACTTGCATTTGATTAATTCAAATTTTTGTATATATGCATACCACACTTGACCTGATCTTATTTTCACAAAACATATTGGAATATAAAGTATTAGGACTTATGTTCAAATCAGGTCCTGTCTTTGTGATTAGTCAAAATCAGTACATATACGTTTACGTTGTATGTGTCAAATTGTATTTTGTACATGTAGCAGGTAAACATAGGATAAACTATCAATATCTAATTCGAAAACGTGCGAATATGCTTGAGTTATGCTTGATAAAACAACCACAAGTTTTGTCTTAAGGTCAACAAGTCGTAGGACTTACGACTTATTGATAAAGCTGGCCCCAGAGGTGGGTTTAAGTGTCATGGAAGGGTTAAAATCCCCAAACACCGACCAGTCACACTCGATGCAGTTAACCCAAATGAAAACAAAGAGACGTAGATATAACATATTGTTATTTTTGTAGTAAATTGCTTACCTATCATTCTTTAAATTGCCGTAATAAAATTCCTCTTCACTCAATGTATTTAATACTTGTAAGAATCTAAGTGAATAATAAATGTTTGTTCGTTGTGTTTTGTGGAAAACCAACGTATATTTATAGAAAAAAATATTCTATTTTGAACCTATTACAGAGTGTTACTAATATATAACAACGACACTGTAGGTATTATAAATATAATGTATAAATAGATTTCGTTGTTTTGAAATTCTAAAATTTCCTTTATTTTATTACGTCGAATGCGGAAGGAAAACTACGTACTCGAAATGACTTGCTACTTAATCACTGTATAACTGATATTATTATACTGGAAATATGTTATGCTGCTAAACTATTATTGTATTACGATCACTTTCACTGGACAGACTGTTTAAAATTTACATTCATGCTCATTAATAGCAATATGCTGAAATGCCCGATAAGTTACATGACGATATACAATGTCAATGGCACAAGTACAGGTAAACGTATTGAACTATTACCAGCATAGACACCTTTAGAAAACATGTTTAACACGTGGTGTAGTAAACAAAATTAAATTCCAGAGATGGGATGCGACGGATAAAATACTGTTACCAACATCTTTTCTTATATAAAATCAGTTATACCGAAGTATAAATCTTCAGGATGTCCACATGTGATTATTGGACAAACACGGGCCTCTTGTAAATTCAGAGGTATGATCAGGTGTCATGGAGAAGACCGGTCACACCCGCCGTAACTCCACAATCACATTCAAAGCAAGCACTCAAATCGTGTCATATTCGGTTTTGGTAGATTGAGACTGGTATGTTGTAGTTTACGGTTTGCATTATTTACATAATGCAGTATTTACTATAGCCGTAAACGCTTTAATAAAGTTCAAGTAATATTATCTTTACTATCTCCAGTACATATTTTCAGATTCACTGTATAATATGTCATATATACTACTCACAAATGTCATGTACTGTACACTGTTTATGGTATTTACGACTTTAAAGATATGCATGATGATGACATTACTAGATTTCGGTAATGAAATATAATATCATATGCATGTCAAACATAATTTTGCTGTTTTACATATTGTATCATGTTTATCAATCTATTTAACACTGGTAATGTACTTATGCCAGTACATGTATTTGAAACATGTTATTCTGATATGTTATTGGAATCATTCTCCAACGCAATTGTATATGTATTATATTTATGTGTATATATCAACCAGGTCAAATAAAATCGTCAAATCAAATAAAGGTGGAAATAGATTATTGTTATCATATGTAAGGTAGATAAAAGTAAACACGCGCATGAACATGATAATACCTCTTATCTTATCAACCCTACAACATATTCATACAAGTGTATGTGTTTTGATAATAATTTTATACTTTTGTCATTCATGTTTGATGATTTGTTTGCACAATTACATGGGGAGGGTCTTCGGTTGTATTTTAAAAGAAACAGGCAAAATTTACAAGCATTTTACCTCAATAAATTCTTTCGGTTGGATTCATATTTTACTGATGCCCGACATATTTTACTGATGCCCGACATATTTTACTGATGCCCGACATATTTTACTACATTTTTTTAGTGAATTTTGAGAATTTATCAATTAAATTATATAGTATATAAATTTTTATTTTTATTGTTATTTTCAGTATGAAAATATCAATGTTATTTTCAAATTCCATCCAAAATCAATGTTATATATTTATACCCGACCAATTAAAACACTTTTTCTTGTTTTATGAGAAAATATATGTAATAAATAGAAAATTTGACAATTTTTTATGAATAACATTTTTATTTCATCGCACGAGGCAATTTCAGCATGCATGGCAAATTTCCTCTATTCATTTTACGTTAACATCAGTCGATTTGATATTTTTTGTTTGTATTTTGTTTGGTTTTTAGCATTGTCAAGATTAGTTTACATCGGCAGCTTTGTTGATTTTCCTGTAAACATTATATTCCTAAATATAAAAAATTTCAGATACCAAAGTATAAATCAATAGAATGTCCAGGACATAGATACAAATCCGGTAAAAATGGACAAATACGGACCTCTGGAAACCAAGAGGTGGGATCAGGTGCCATGGAGGAGTAAGCATCCCCTGTCGACCGGTCACAGCCGCCGTGAGTCCACAGTCAAGTCCAATGAAACACGTGAGGAGTGTATCCTCGTCACAATTGGTACAGACGTCTCAACAACCCGCCAACGAAAAGGCAACTCAACATTTCACTTAGTGAAACAGAGTAGTCGCAAACAAGACTATTATACCGACCATAAAATTTGCAGAACGTTGACATTAAACGTGGTTTTCGATATCCCTGTATCAATAATTTGTCAGTGAGTAGTTTACCTCTGTATATGAAATCTTCATATGTTGTACACGCCCTGGCATATCGGATCATTTGTGAAATATAAACTCCATATGCGGGTGACTGAGGGATATTACTACTTAAATGTGGAAAATTTACGATGGGAAAGCCGAAATCGTCGCGTTTGTTGTATAGATTAGTTGCTAATTTCCCGTCTGTGTTTATATTCAGGTGTCATGGAGGAGTAAGCATCCCCTGTTGACTGGTCCCAGGTGCCGTGAGTACACAGTCAAATTCAAATGAAATCGGTTAGGAAGAAATCTTCGTCACAATTGCTACAGACGATTTAACAGGTAACTCAACATTTCATTTAGTGAAACAGAGTAATTGCAAACGAGACTTGTACCGACTGTAAAATTTGCGGAACGTTGACACCATATGTGAGTTTTTAATGGTGGAGGAGCTTTGAACTCTGTTGACTAATTTTTCATTTTAAAATATAATTTTCTATATATAGTATTGTAATCACACGATCCCCGTTTGGTCATCCGTTGGAGAGTTATTATAGCATCAGACTCTAAATTATCCAAGTTTTCTCCCGCTAGTCAGGACGGATTCGAGTCCCACTAAAACTGACCCGATTTTGTGCTTGCTATTTTACTTACAAAAGACTAATGGTCTCTTACCATGTACATTGTATTTTGGATCTCTCCTCCACCATTAAAAACTGATCGTATCCATATCACTGAAAAATTGTGTAGAGTGGCGTAAAATACAAAACAAATAATCTGTCAATTGCTTTATTTTGTATTCTTTAAAGAACTAACATTTCACAGAGGTAAACTACTTACTGATAGGTTATTGACACAGGAATATCGAAAATCACATACGGTGTCAACGTTCCTCAAATTTTACAGTCGGTACAAGTCTCGTTTGCAATTACTCTGTTTCACTAAATGAAATGTTGAGTTACCTGTTGAGTCGTCTGTAGCAATTGTGACGAAGATTTCTTCCTAACTGATTTCATTTGAATTTGACTGTGTACTTACGGCAGCTGTGACCAGTCAACATGGGATGCATACTCCTCCATGACACCTGATTACACTTCTGGATTTCCAGAGGTCCGTGTTTCTTTAAAATCATCAGATTTCAATATATATTCTGGACATTTTGGAGATTAATACATTGGTATCTTATATTTTATATCACTGTATCATATCTTTTTCCACAAAGAATGGGATATATAACAGGTCAAGGAGTTATTTTCGAGTTCCTTCAAAGGTGAACCTTCATGGTGAGATGATTCTATTTTTTGATGGCCAGTTAGATCTATGCGTGTCACGTTTATGCATGGTCGAATGCAGATAAATGTAATTTTTATGCCTGTGTATTCTCTTTTTTGTTATAGTATATCAATCAAAGCAGTTAAATAGTGCCCCTTTAAAATGTACAACATTGATGCCTTAACTGGATATTTATGTTTGATTATTGCATTGCCCATCTGCAGGAAATATCATAAAAAAATCGTTGTGTACATACCCAAAATATTTCAACGTTATTATGAGAAGAAAAATGCTGTTTTGTGTTTTCTCGTCAATTACATCAAAGGTTTTACAAACAACTGTATGGGCAAAATTATGAAGTAAAAGGTGCAATTGAGAATATTCTAAATATGATATTTCTGAGCCCCAATGGACCCTTTAACTGTAACTGTGGTCCTGTGACTTCGAGTGGCAAATTAATACAGAAAACCACAAAAATATAGACGTTATATAGATGTTATAGTAACTTGGTTATTTCTTGACGTCATTTTCCAGAAATCTGTATAATTTTGCCACTCAAAGTTACAGGACCACAGTTATAGTTAAAGGATCTATACAACAGTCTAGGCGGATTTTTAAGTAAATGTGTGAAGGAATGTATCATACACAAAATTACTAAAACACAAAAGAAAATAATGACATATTTATTATCAGGTATCCACAGACAAAACTCTTTATATCTATACAAGTAATTCTGTACATGGTTGCTTACTATACAGTTATCCACATAATTATTGCTATGGGCAAATCCAAACAAAGTATACATTGACAGAAATTGATAGAAGTTAATTTCTATTTTCTATATATTATCTAGAGCTGGACAGGAAAGTACATCTATAATTAAAAAATAAACAAAAATTGTAGAGGATGTTTGATTTTAAGTGTAAAGTTAATTGTAATACTGTGCAATAAATGCTTAAGTACCATCAGCTGATGCAACAACATATAATTACATGATGATTCAACTGTACACTTCAGCTTATTAAGAAATTTTAACAATTTTTACAGAAACATGAAATAAATTTATTTGTAATACTTAAAACAATGAAGAATGTCATGTAGCAATGGAATTTTATCTTCTTTTGTTTCAGACTTTGATTTCAATACATCAACACCAGTGTTGATATGCAAATATCACCCTGTCATAACATATTTGGTCCAAATCAAATTTGTCCAAGTAAATTAAAACTTCTCTCAGCAGAATTCAAACAAATGCTGCTTTTTAATATGTATATAATCAAATTCATGGTTTTCTCCACTCAAAATTTGCCAAGGCATAAATCATCTCACAGAAAGCTATGTAATTGACGTCATCCTTCCCACCAATCTTCACATCAAATTTATGCCACAGCAGTTTAAATTCCTGTTCATTCACCAGACTCTCAAGCTCCAGCTCACTCAGAACTCGGCGGAACTGTGAACGAGACAATGTGCCATTGTGGACCCTGTCAAAATCTTCAAACAATGGGAACAACTGCATTCTATGTTTTCGTACCTGGAAATATTAATAAAATCATACAGTACTTTTCTGTGTTTTAAAGTAATCAAAATCTAACAAATGACACTAAATAGAATGTCAGAGAAATAATACAAAGCCGATAAGCACAACAACAATTGCAGATAATTTACACTTTTTTACACAAATTTAATGCAGAAATCATCTTTTATCTTTAAGATAGGAAAAAGATGAATAAAAACAGTATACATCAATGCATTTAACCACAATTAGTGTTGTAATTTACATTATTGCAGCCAATGAAAAATATAAAAATTATTGTTTACCTTTTCTTTTATTCTATCCATGCACTCGTAAAACTTTTCTTCTGACTCAGGGTCAAGTTTATTCAATTCCCATTCCTCTGGAGGTTTGAAAGGGACCACATTCTCCATTGGTGCCTTCTCTAACCCTTTGGTTGTGAAAATTGACTCCACCTCATCACAGAAGTGTAGATAATGCACATAGTCAGGATCACCATGGAACTGATATCTACAAAGAAACAAGATTTGACAATAAAGTACACCTTTCAGGTATGATAGAGTTTGATTTAATGTATGCTATGCCTTTTATAACTTCAGAGAGCCTAGCCAATCGCCAAAATCCTAGATTAATTTGTTCAAACAACTTTTACAACATTTGTGAACAATGAACACAATTCAATACATCTAAGATAGAAAAGAAAATGAAAATTAAAATTTCTGAAACTAAAATTTTATGCAAGCCATATTTGCAGGACCAAGGTGAGCAATGAAGTCAATAACTAAATGTAAAAGATGAAACTTTGAATTAGTATTTCTTCTGTACTCTTCTCTTGAACTTCTGCCTAATTGATTGATGGCATTTAAAGGGTGTTTTTGATTAGCATACCTCTATGTTGAACTACTCATGATATTAAGTCTAAATAATTGTAGGCTTGTAAGAGATGTCATAAAAATAAATTGGTACATTACCTTCATAAAATAAATATATTACTGAAAGCCTACAAATAGTAATCTAAAATGTTACTAATGCATTGACTTCAAGTGAGCAACTAAAGATTCATAGCCTATAGTTATACATCTGTAGTAATCATTTACCTGTCCTCAAGAATACAAATTTCTGATTCCTTCAGTTCGAATTTACAAAGATCAAGAGCTCTTCTGAATGATGTCTTCAACATTCGACCAGATCGTAGTTTATCATAGTCTCTCATAAATTCCAAGACACGGATTCTTTCTTTGCAAACCTGAAATATAAATAGCATAATATTGTTTCCACAGCAACTAAACTGAAATGTTTAAAAAAAAAAGCAAAAACAAATTAATAATAATAATTGAACTGCTGGTTCTTTCAAATGGAAATTAAAGACATAATAAATTCTGCCCCTAATATGCAAATGGAAAGAACAATGATTCTGTTTGATCTATGTGCATTATAGGTACCCTTTGGTGGAATCTGTATTGTTTCTTGTCCTTACCCACTAGTGTCCTTACCTTCTTAGGGAAATGTTCAATACCCTAGGATTATATAATCATTATCAAGAAAACTGGGATAAAACTACATGGTATTTGATCTATTTACCAAATTTATCTTATTTCATCGGGTTTTTTTTTACAACTTTTATCACTGTTAATGTCAAATGGTACTAAGATCCTAACAATCAATCACACTACGATTTAACAGTGTATTTTCACTCAAATATTGCAATCAAGAAACATTTACAATTATAATGCTAAAATAGCTATTTTAAAATCCTGTTTACAGACCTTTGTCTTAACTTTCGTTAACACCCCTTCCAAGTCAGCAGCACAATTTAATTCTGGCAGTTGTTTGTTCTGGTTTGTGAGACGGAGTTCTTCTAGGCGTTTCTCATACATAAATTGTGGGGTATCTTTTGGTTGAAGTTCATTCAAGAAAGCCAAATAATTGAAACCAACATCATTACAGAATTTAGCTTCCAAGGCTTTCATTTCAGGCTCTGTAGCATGTAACTCTACAAAGGTTAAACATTGACGGAACTGGGGTATTGTCACATGACCATTGTTGTGTCTGTAAAAACAATGTGCATTGTGTATCACTTATTATGTTATTACATTGTAAATTTAAAGCACAGGCGCCACATATAAGATGTTATTAATTAATTATATTTGCATAAAATTACG
Organism: Atrina japonica; assembly: GCA_030159075.1. Lineage (NCBI taxonomy): Eukaryota > Metazoa > Mollusca > Bivalvia > Pterioida > Pinnidae > Atrina > Atrina japonica. The sequence goes on from BROG01000115.1 coordinate 624,428, forward strand.
AGGCTTGGAAACCATTTAATCAAAAGTAGTAAAAAAACATTGTAAAGCAACTTCTGCTAATTGAGCAAAATATAAGCCTAATATATTGCTGTCTGAACTGAAACATATCATTTACTGAATATGTCTTCTCTAAATTATAACAAATATATGATTCTATTGTGATACATCTAAAACAAACTTTTGAAATATTGTGTCCTCAATATTAAAGTACAGTGATTTTATATATAGAACTTCATGCACAAATAATTTGTAGATTACAGCACTTCTATGATTAGAAATCAACAACAATTAACATAGCACTGGCCTTAGCTATGGATATCTGTGAAAGTGATAGGTGACAAATGTTTATTTATTTTCTGTAAATTAACGTTATTAGACTTAGTGTGATTTGCATGTTCTGTGAATATAATTTACAAATAGAAAAAAGAAATGAACAAAGGAAGATATCAAACATGCCAAAAATAGACAAATTATATTACTTGTCAAAATCTTGGAATACAGGTTTAGCTAGAACTCGTCTTTGATTCATTCTCAGACGCAGACGTTCCATTGTGTTTTCGAACAGATCTCTATGATCTGCTGTGGCATTATTCCAGTCAATAGTTCCTGGTTTTGGAACTCGGAATATTTCAGATTTGGGAACTTGGTAAGTTGGATCTTTTTCAAGATTTGGTTGAGTGAAAACTGCAAAGAAATGAACAAGTAAGTACACTCTGTTGTAAAATGAATCAACATCAACAATATTGCCTCACTTCAGGAGATAACTACAATAAATCAAAATTGTTCAGGTCATGGATGTTACCACACACACACACACACACACACACACACGCATATATATACATATATATATATATATATATATATATATATATATATATATATATATATATATAAATATATATATATATATATATATATGTGTGTGTAAATGTTAATTAATGTATAAGATTACATAATGAATTATTAATTACCCTAAGAATTCCAGATTTAAAAATTGCTCTTTTGCAGATTGTTAGGTAGTTAGGTCAAAATGATATTTTTACCTGGCAAACTATGTGTTTCTGGTAATTAAACGATGCTATAAAACCTGTACATTGGGCATCTTTCTGCATGGGTTTATATAGCTCATATAGATAACCAGTAAAGCATCTTAGATACTTGGGCACTAAATGTTATACTTAAGGACACAGTCTTCCAAATAATGAAATGAATGACATTTTTCTACAGAGATATTTCATCACTCAAAAAGAGATAAATAAAATTTTATGATATTCCTGGTGTCATGCCATTTCTTGCAACATATCTGAAATCATTGTGTAATAAGAACTTAATACCTGATTCTATGTCTTTGGTAAATTGAAACCACAGCACTTGGTCCTCTTTTGTGGGATTCTGATAAAAATCACACAAAAGTCTACTCTGACCTTCTGTCAGATCATGTTTGCCAAGTTTGCTCAGTCCTAGTAAACCAAGACCACGCAGAAACTGAGTTTTACTGATAGAGCCACTTCGTAGAGGGTCATAATCTTCAAAATACTCTGTAACCTAAAAAATAATAATAATAATAATAAAACACATTTTTGCATGTATTATTTCTTTTAAATTAATTACATATTGTCTATTGTTACTTCTTGATGAAAACGCAATCAAGCAATTGTAAGCTTTCTTTGAAATAGTGAAATGTACATTGTTTTTCACTAAAAGTACATTACATCACTTAAAGGTCACTTAACAGCAAGGATATATGTATTTCATATAAAACATATTTTTTAAAATAAATAAACTATCACAAAGACATTTCCTATTCAATTTCAATACACTTTCCATTATTAAACATAAACATTTGGAAGTTTCTGTATTTATTTTGGGTATAAACTTCCATTCTTTCATTTTATAATACTAACAGTTTAATAGGGAAATGTTCTGTTAAAATTGCTGAATCTTGAAAACTAAAAATTTGAACATCATGAGCAGATGTACAATGAAAGTGTCAAATATTTTGAGCTTTATGGTAAATGTTTTATTAAATTTGATTTTGAAATGCCTTCCCTTGAATGTTTTGAAACACTGTGGACTTATCAAAGATAAAAATTAATTGTTCATTCACTTTTGTAATCATACTATTCATATATACTTTATCAAAAAATTTCAAATACAAAAGAAAAATGCATTACCACTGAACTTAAAAACAAATGACAAATTTTCCTGGACATTCTTTTGATTTATATTTTGGTATCTGAGGATTTTTTTTTATATATTTATCAGACCATAATAATTTAGTACATGTACTATATACTTGGAGCAGTGAAGTTCTTATATAATATTCCTGATTTTGATCTAACAATCAATATTCTTCCCTGAACAACAAGTAGTCAAGCTAAACTCATTTTTGTAATTTAGGACTAAAACTTTTGAGAAATACGAAAGTGATGGTACAATTGTACATTTGTTTATGCTTTTTGTATTCAGTTATAAATTATTATGAAAAACATTGTCCTTAATATGAAGAAATATCAAAGACAGATTTGATTACATATTCAAATTTGTTTGTACACTATTTACAATATCTATTATTAATATAATTGGAAAATCATAAATTGACCTCAATGAAAAAAATATTGTGTATTCTTGTCAACCATTGATCTTGAGTCTTGTCAATCAAATTTAGAAATTACAAAATACAAAGCTGAGATTTAGTATTTCCTGAATTTGGGAGATCCAGTCCCTAAAACCGTGCTGTACTTATCCTTAGATAACATCTATTTTACTGATTCAATCAATATATTTATAATAAGAAGTATATACCCTTAAATTATTGGTCAAAACAATATGTCTGACCCTAGCCATCAAGTCCTCATAGCTGACATTACTGTCAGCTGCAGTGATGAGTTTTGCAGGTACCGCCTGGTTTGTGCGTGTTTGATCAGTCATAGTAACATCTTCAAGTGTGTGTCCAACAAATTCTACAATAAACAAGAATTAAATATAAATTTACTCAATTTCAACTGGAACTTAATTCACAGTATTTTTCATCCTGATTTACTATTTAATATCTGATGGCTCATTTTTCTTCACATATTTAAATATATTTTCTTGACCAAAATAGATTTAAAATTGTTGTGTAGATAATTTGAAATTTTAGAACTGTACATACAAAGTAAGAACAAATGAAATAGGTAAATGAAAAAATGCAGTGGATATATATGGTATTAAGGTATATTTATAATAACAAAATATTAGTTTCTGACCTTGATCTACCGCCTGTACAAAAGCTGGATAATTTACATCACCACTCTCTGGGTCTTCAAATTTGTGAAACAGAAGTTTCAAGTCCTCTGGAGCCACATTGAGACTCAGGAAATGTAGAATACGTCCAAACTGTGTCCTTGTTACAACTCTTGTATATGCTATACCCTGTGAAGATAAAGAAAAGAATACATGACAAAACTCTGATGAAATATCTCAAAAGTTAATATTTTGTCAACCTTTTTATATACATTAGGGTCAAATTGTTGTACCTATAGATATAATGGATAGCACAATAAATAAAAAAAGATTCACTGAAGTCGTTCTGAATCATTTTGCCATCATATGGTAAAAACTGAATTTCAATAATTCTGATAATTCAAAAGGATAGAGTTCTAGCAATGTTAGGGATTTAATAATTGAAATTCAAATATAAGTAAATTTCAAAAGAGCTTCAGGAAGTTATCAAAAACTAGGACTACTATGATTTCATCCATATTCTACAAATTTACCCTGTCATAATCTTTGAAGTATGGGTACATCATTAATCTTCGTCTTTTAACTTGATCGGCGATTTCTCCTAAAACAAAGTGAACTCTCCCCTCCTCCTCATTTGATAAGGGTTTCAATGTCTGCAACAAAAGAAAAAATGTCTCTTTTTGTTTTGATATAGACAAAATCACAAAAATGAACAACAACAAGCAAACAAAATAATTAATTTGAACACTGACAATTGATATCTATGTATCATATCAGTAATTAATTTGACATATAACAATTAATGGCATAATCAAAGTATATATATTTTCATAACCATGTAATTGTGGTGAAAGCAATGTCTGTTGATATTTTTTATGTACAAAATAATTGTCATCAATGTTGAGAGTCTTTAAAACACTCTTAATTCATTTGTATAACTCATGTGTTTATATTGTTAAGAACATGAAGTTTGCTCTGTCTAAATACAATGAAATGATTTATATTTCATTTGTAAATTGAATTATAACACAGTTGGATGTAGACATGCAAATATTCAGTTTTTGATATGAATTAGGTAAAGCATGTTTGAATTCATACTGTTGTGCTTACAAAGAATTTTAATCATCAACATGAATGATGATTGTCCTAAGCTGAAATACATATTTTCACATTAACTCTAAATGCTTACACGAGATAGTGCTCCTCTTTGTGGCCTGACAACATTCTGAAGAGGTTTCTTTTCCAAGTTTGGGATGTTGAAAGCTGGAATAAATATTACACATTTGATACTTCATATTTGAAATTGATGAAATTATATTACAAAACTTTAATGTACGGTAATAATATTATTATTTGACATATCTTAGATTATTTTTTATATAAGAATTTATGTTAGATCTTGTTTTATTGTATGTCTTTTTTATTCATCATTCAACTTACCATTTTCCATCATATCACAGAATTCCCTGTACTGCACACGGCCATCTTCAAGTCTGTAGTACTCAACCACCTTTTGAATTTCAGATCTTGAAAGTTGAGCCTCTTTTCCAGCAGCCAATGCTAGTCCACATATAAACTGATTCTCTGTAATAATACCACTTCTCAGCTTGTCATGGTCTTTAAAAAATTCTTTAGTTCTAATTCCATGTTTGAAGACTGCAACTCTGATCTTATCAAATATTTGGTTCAGAGCAGGGTCAGCTGTGGGCTGTCAATGTAAAATAATAGACAGATAAACAGAATATTGAAATTTTACTTTTCACAGTTTTTCACAGCATTTCACAAAACTCTATTTACTGTTATTCTTTAGTCATAAAATCTCTTTGGCATTCTATTAACTTAACAAATGTTATGCATTGCATTCTTTAAAAACTGCAACACCAATTATGGTACTTAATTAAGGTGTAAAATAGATGTAGTTTCCAAGACACTCAAATTGAGTTTTTTCTCTAAACTATATAAATTTATAAAAGAAAATGCTGAATTTTGGTTTATTAGTTATTGATATTGGGTTTTATATTGATGGTGAACTCCTCAAGCGAAATCAACTACCAAAGACATGTTTCTTCAGAAATAATATATTGACCTAATTCTACCTGACAATGTTTTATTGACATGCATCTTTTAAAGTGGCAAATATTGCATTCTTTTCTATTCAATGTACAGAGTTACGGAGCCTGGGAGGTGACAAAGTGGTGAAAAAAATTACTCCATGTGAACGGAATAATTATTGAGAGAAAATAATTATTTCGTGGAAACGGAATAATTATTGAGAGAAGAAAATTATTCCTTTCGAACGGAATAATTATTGACAGAAAAAAAATATTCCATGCCAACGGAATAATTTTATTTCATGCAATTGGAATAATTATTGAGAGAGAAAAAAATTATTTTACTAGATTAAATATAATTAATGATTAAATATTTTGTAATTAATTTCTTTCTCTTAATAATCAATAATTATTCCATTTGCACAGAATAAGTTTTTTTCACCACTATTTCACCTCCTGGGCTCCGTACATAGTAACTTACAACTGACTCATCTTATATTCTGGCTGAAAACCAACTACAAATATATTTTTTATCTTTTTTACAAAATGACCAAGCATACTGAAATTTTGCAAATTTGTCATTAAACCAAGCAGTCCTCTGTCAGGCCAGAAATAGTCCACCATGAAAATTGGTCATCTTTGATGAAGATTCCTCTTCTTAAAGGCCTTGTACACATTGTTTTTTTCACTAATTTATCTAATTTTAAAGATACCTTATTTTTGCAATAGACTGAGATTTGAAAGAAATTGATCGGACATTCTTTAGAAAGAGGTCACTTTAGTCTTGATAAGCATCTAGATCTTAAAGCAATTGCATGATTTTTTTCCTTTTTTGAAAACAAACCTATGCAGCAATTTAATCTCTATATTATCAATAGCTTCATTTATTTTAGATAACAATTTACCTTAAATAGGGATACATGGTTCATCAGACAGATTCTCACATTGTACAGTAATTCACAATTTATCAAAGACATAATTTCATATGGTAAATAGTGATTCACACCAAATCGAAAATTCTTCAGTGTTTTACATTAGATTCAGTACAGATGAGACTGAACCTATATGTGAATTACTGGTACACGAAAAACTAAGAACAGTTACTGTGGTACAGTAGAACTTGTCTCAACAGACCACCTCTTCTGCCACTGAAACAAGGTTTTACAAGATAGGTGGACGTGGCTCAAAAGAGGTTTCATCTAAAGGATTACACAACTATAGGTAGTGTTCATAATATGGTATAACAAGACAAAGTCCTCCATCCGAATGAAGAATCATTAATCACAGAAAATGCTGATGAATAAATCATATATAACAAAATATATATCTCAATGAATTATTACCTGTAAAGGAACCATATCAACAGATCCAGGGAACTGTACTGGGAGCTCCTTTTCAGAGGCAACCATTTGATTAATGGCAACAATATCATGATGTAGATTAAGATAATTAAGCAGACCAATCCTCTCTGGATCTCGATATTTGACAACAAGTAAAGCCATCTCATTCTCTGTAACATCTGGTGGTCCAGGAAAGCTTCTGTAGAACTGTAATGTTTAAGAAGAAATAAATACAAATATATAAAGAATATGTGAAAATTGTAATGAAGTCTAATTGACAGAAACGATATCATCTTGAGCATTATAACTTTGGTATTATGTTTATGATATTTATAACCACTAAGTCATTGCCACTGCTGGTGGACCATTTGAGTACCCGAGGTATACATAAATGTAGTACCTGGTATTTCGGTACCAGCTGTTCATCTTATACTAAAGTAATATTTGGCAGTGTTAACACCATTTAAATTCAAAAAAATTTCTAAAGCTAAGATAGTCATTTTTTTTTACAGTGGTTACTCTTAGACAGATTTCAGCTATACTTTTAGAGATATTATTTGGCCTTGTATACCGGTAATACCACTTTCTCTTCAGAAAATACACATACTTTTTAAATTGGAGCTCAACTGATGAAGTCTAACTGAAAGAAACGATATCGTCTTGAGCATTATAACTTTGGTATTATTATTATTTGATATATACCTGTACACTAAACACAACCAGTACACACAAAAAACAATCATACACAAAGAGATAGGTCAACAAGCATATAACCAGTATTATTATATTTTTTATTAAATTCATCAATTAAATAAAAGCTTTATTTTTCACTGTTATTTTTCATTGATTTTACTGTATTTTGATTGGCTTAATGAAAAATATCAAAATACAGTTCCAGGCCACTAATGAAAATCTGATTGATTAATCCCATCTATAATGTAATGATAATTGTCAATTCATTGTTTGATTATAAACTGATCACATTTGCTAGCAAATGCCAATAAATGGTGATGCCGTGGGAAAAAGTTTTGAACACGTATTGTAGATATGACGTATTAATGAGGGATTTTCATGAGCTATTTATAACGCTGTATTGAAGCTAAACAAAATGGCTCTGCACAGACTCGTTCTTTCTCAACTAAAAAGCAGACTTATTATGTTTAGATGGAGTGTGTTTAAGTGGTCGAAAAGCAGTGGAAATGTTAAATGTATCCATTATCTATGTCAACAGTCCGAAAGTTTTTGAAAAAATTTAGAGATACTGGAAATACAGTACAAAAAATGAACATCGAACTGGGCGAACTTTAAAGCGAGTCTGCTGCCCATGTCTAACTTTGGCATGATCTTTGAAGCATATCTCTCATAAAGGACCAATGTAACTGCGCATGTTGAAGGTAATATTAATTAAGGGAATTATATTTAGGATCTTGATGATTTTTATGGCCAGTTGTGGCGAGGGATTTCAGATATTGCCCCTAGATCTTAATAGCAGATCGGGATCTGCCCCATATATTATGTTGCTCTAGAAGTGTGAGCTCTCAATTAGTCAATTGAAAAAGGAAAACCAACTTCAGATTCTGTCCTAACCTACCAACTCACCAGGCCTCAATATTATAGAAAGTATATGAATGATACTTACAATTAATCTACATAATAAATTACACTTTTTCAGAAACTTCAAATGCATAATCACAGTCAAGTGAAGTATTTCAATCAAAACCTGGTTTGTATACATTTCACAAGCCGTACTGCCGTACAGTAGACTTGTTCAGAACATCAGGTACCTTAAATCTAGGGAAACTTAACTGGAAAATGCAATAAATAGAATAGTTGACAATTATTTTTGAATAACATGTTTATTACTTCTTGTGAGGTAGGAGAATACATATTTAACACTCATGCTACGCACTCGTGTGAAATATGTATTCTCCTGCCTCACTCGATGTAATACACATGTTATTCAAAAACAATTGTCAAATATCCTCTATATATTAGGAAAATCATTGTTAATATATAATATATACAGTAAACCCTGCCATAATGGACACCTTAATTAAGCGGACACCCTCTGTTAACGGACAGTTTGTCTATAGGTCCCAATTTATACTTTTATCTAAGACTACTAGTGTCTTTTTTAAATAATGGACACCTCCCTTACCCAGACAACGGAAAAGGTTGTTGGCCCCAATATGCATAATTTCTTTATTTTTAACCTCGAATTAGCAGACAGTCTTCCTATGACCGACTGCCTTTGCCACAGGCATTTTCTCACTAAGCTGTATGTCTAAACTTCTATTCTGAGAACCACTCTAACAAGCTTTTATTTTGTGTTTTTGCTGGATATTTATTTCCTTGCACTGCATCAAAACACTTGATTACAAGAATGGATGTGTTGATTATGAGTATGAATGTTTTAGTAGTAAATGGCCATCCTTCATTCAGCGGACAATTTTATTAGTCCCGCAACTGTCCGCTAAACACAGGTTTTACTGTATTTGAATCTTATTCAGGAATTGCTATAATAACAATTGTTTTGCTTTTTATACAGATCTATGTCAAAACAAGCTGAGATATGTATTTACCATCTAGTAATGAAAAATTCACATATATGATTTAATCAGATTGAGAAATATGAGAGACGCATGCACTGAGACAAACAATGTATGTATTAATTTGTATCCATATCATCTGCTACCAAATTAATGAAAATTGTGAACAATGATGACAGTTCTAAGTAGCTAGAGCCATACAATTATTTACATAAGTTATACTTTAAATAAATGATCTACTCCACTGATGTTTTTATTATTATTTATATCATTCAAATATATCATTGTGATTGGTCAGTTTTTACACATAAGCTACATGATGAATATATGCCCTGTATTATTATTAAACACATTGCAATACATTTTTATAATGAACAATATATTTGAGGGTGATACTGACAGATAATTGATATAACACTTACCTGACTCTCTGTCACAACACCTGTGTGGTGTTTATCAAAATCTTCATAACAGGTTCGAAGGTTAATTCCATGATAGTGATAATATTTCTGCATTTTTTTCAGAATGTCAAGCATAGTATTTTCATCACTTGCAGTCAAAGGTCGAACAGACCTTACTGTTCCAAGACTGTGAAATGAGAAAATATGTAATTTTTTGGTTATTACATGTACACAGATATGAAATTAGATAGACATGTAGCAAACATGGAACAAAGAATTAAATAGATAAAAAAAAATTCCTGTATGCTGTATTATTTAAATATCTGCAGATATATTATCTCTAACTGTGAAAAATCTTTATAGTACTTTTTATGCTTCCAATACAACTAACATTAAGATTCTGACCCACCCTGATCAAGATTGTTTTTTTTCACAATAATTAAGCTGTGTAAAAAATGCTAATTAAGCTAATTCATAAATCATATCTACAGAAAAATAAACTTAACAGTACCTTAATGTTTTTAGATATGTGTTTTTGTCACAACACTGACGTAAGTTTAAATGTCTTAATTGGTTTTCAAACTTTATGTTTAGCACCAATATTGTGGTCACTTAGAAAATCAATTCTGTGCCAAATTAGGATTCAGTAAATCTTTTTTATACTTCTGCAGTGCTCCAGATAACTTTTTGAGCACTTGGGTACAATACCCATCATTTCTAAATCCAGTGGGTATTTTTACCCACAAAATTTCTGTCAAGTGGGTGTATTTTCCAATTCTGTTGTCAAATTATGATTGCCATTGATTTTACTATAAAGGCTTGACTTCTAAATGAATGACCATTAATTAATATGTATTTAACTTTCTGTATAATGTAAGTCCACACTATAAACATCTGGGTGTTGGTCAGCAAAAATGCATTATCACTAACTTATGTCGATTGATGTACACTGTATGACCAAGATACATTCAGAACAAGTAAACTCAATATTTTATCTCTCAGCAAGTTTCAGATCCAGTACGTGTATTTAATTTTAGGCTTCAGCTTTTATTTGCGTTGACAGTGTCTAACACATGAATACCTAAATACACAGCTTAATTATCTGGAGCACTGCTTCTGTTGCCATGAATACATTGGCTTTGTTTATAGAAATATGGTGAAATATATAAATCTACACAAATACTCCATCTATCTAAGATGTAAATCTGCCCTGCTTCATATAAGGTGATCGAGCCTAGGTAAAAAAATGAAATATATATGACCTGGAGAAGTAAATCACAAAACGGTAATAAACTGTGGAAATAAAGGTATAGCTAGCAGGTGCACACTTTGACTACTTAGAATGCACATCTATAGTTATCTACATCAAATATGGCGAGTTTATAGGTGAAAATGACTGAAATATAAAGGTGGTAGTTGCAGAATATATGTATGTGATACTCTGTGTACTAAAGGTGCATGTATTATAATTTTTACCAAATATAGGGTGCCTAGAAGAAGAAATATATTATAGATATGACTTCAAGAAATATAATCAGCAACGGGAAATAACTATAAAAGAAAAAAGGTGTTAGGTGCAGAAATTTTTAATGCTACACTCTAGTGTCTATACTTAAGTTGTTATATATACCAGCACCAAATATGAGGAGCCTTATATAGTTGAAGAAATGGGGGAAATATGGCCTGAACAAAGAATATTACAAGGATGGGCAGATAGAAGGACATAAAGTTTGATGTAAGGCAAAACTATAACCCCATCAGTCTACCCCCTCTCATCAAATTAGGGGGGGGGGGGCTAATAAAATCAAACTCACAACTCTGGTGGTGGTGGAACTTGTGATACAGGATCAACATGCAAGGCATTTGGATTGAAGTTTTTGTCAATTTCATCACAAAATAATTTGTAGTTGACTCTTGCATTATTTCTGAAGTCATATTTTTGCTTCAACAGGTTTTCTTCTTCTGCCTTCAACTGTAATCCTAAAGTCTGCCACAAACATCGAAAGAACTGTTGATCTGCAAATAAAATAAAGCTAATGACACCTTATCCCTATATCAAAAAGATAATGAAGTTTTAGAAATTTTACAAAAAAGTTGTATTAACACAAAATTTGTAACTTATATAGCTATGTGAAATCACCTGTTATGAAACCAGAGCGTAGTTTATCAAAGTCTTGGAAGAACTCTGTCACACGTATTCTTTTTGTTTGTGCTAATGTACGTATTTTGTCCTCCAGTTGACCCACACTTGCCACTGCCGCTGCCATGGTTGTGAAGTTCTCTGTCTGCATTACAAATTTAAGATCCATTTGAAAATTGATAATATCATACACTGTATACCTTTACATAAAATTAACCTATCGCCAAATGTCCGACACGACACCTTTAGGCAAACTTTTCAATGATGACATCACAATTAAATGTCCCATCAAACGCTTGTGTGATTCTGACATGACAATCGAATGACATCAAAAAAACACATGGACAGCCATGTGTCAGACACTTGGCGATAGGTCAATTAACATTGATTACAATAATTTCAAGGTTATATATTTATTTCTTTACTTCTGAGGACAAATTATGTCTACATTTCAATATATATATATATTCATCAAACTCTGATACATATATATATATATGTGTATATATATATATATATATATATATATATATATATATATATATATATATATATATATATATATATATATATATATATATATATATATATATATATATATATATACATATATATATCAGACATATTGAAATTAAAAATAATGACTGGTCAACCAGACCAGTGAATAAAGGAATTTCACTGGTCAAAGAAAATTTTTTACTGGTCTGTATATATACACAATTGAAATGAAATTAAAAATTACTGGTCTTTTGGACCAGTTATCAGACAGACTTCATCGGACTTTTGTAAAATTTACTGGTTTTTCTGGCAAGACTGGTGAATTTCAAAACAAAAAAAATGGTAAAAATTTTGCTCACATTGGGAGTTTGTGCTTGACATAAACAAAATGTCGGAACTGCAAAGTCATTACTTAAAAGCACATTGCAACGGTTTAATAAACTACCACACTAAAAAACATTTTGTAGACCGAGACTTGGCCATAACGACTAGGGTTGTACATTGAACCCAATCATGAAGCGCCTCCATTATTCTGGTAATGTGAACTGCACGAAATGATGGATATGCTGGGATAGAGAAAAACATATTGCATAAAAACATGTTTGTGCATTTAATTCATGATTTATAAATACCACATAGATTTTATATAAGTTTTAGCACCGAGGAAACAGTCAGCCACACAATATTTTATTTTAAACAATGAGTGAATGACCGGGACATTTATATGATAAAAACACTAAATAGTAATCCATTTGGTGATTCTGTCATGTTGCCCCCTGCTGGGGGCAACACAACGGAATCCCCATAGGGATTAACTGAACATGTAAAATTGTTGATGAATGTCTTCGCACTCTCCATAGGTTTACCTATGTATTATTTATAATAATAATAATTATAATAATAATAATTATAATAATAATAAAATGTTATAAATGTGTTTAGTAAACATTATAAATATATGACACAATGTCTGTGTATTTATGTATAATTAAGAGTGTATAAAATTAATATAGACTATGTACAAAACCCGAAACTATAAGTTAATGTTCTGGACTTATTCCTTTGGCTAAAAACTGTACTTTGATAAAAATGTTATTTATTTTTTATGGACATTTTTTCTTTTTGTAATATTAATTGCATATTAGACTCTGTTCTAACATTATATTTTGTAAGTAGTTCTATAAGGTCTTGTATATAACGGGTTATCGTTCTTGAGTAGTTCGTAAAATATTTGTACCTAACCATGCTTCAAAACTTCACTTTACTTACATAATTTTATAATAATATGTATTTAAATATGGTGTTTTAAGCTCAAAATGTTCAGAAAATCACAGAAATGCAAAAATATTTACTATACTGCTGTATTATGGCGTTATTTCGATAAATAGGTGTTATTTCGGTTTTTCTATACACTCCTGTAGGCCTATTTAGCTATTATTATTATTAACCTATTCATTTTCTTCACAATGAAGAAGTCATTATTTAATTTTCAATTTCACACTGACATGACATATATAAATGTGTTTCTGTATTCTGTATAAACAGTCGGTCTTCTATTAAAAATAATTTGATATAGAAATAAACCTCGTTAGACCTGTTATTGTTTAAAAAAGTGTATTGTAAACAGACTGTTTTAGTGTTAAGCTTGAGCCAAGTTAAGGCTAGCTTTAAAAGTTTATTTCGGGTGAACTTACGCTCTAACAATACCTTAAATAGTTTTAGAAATGTTGATTCTGACTATGCATAGAATATATTTATATATGGAAGAAGATTCCGTCGCTTACTATCTCTTCTTTCTTCGATGAATTAGAAGAAATGGGATTTTCTATAATAGATACATACCCGCAGCACAACAGTCACACAACGGATGTTGAATGTTGCTTGGATACAGAGTGTTTCCGGTCTTGCGTATTGGGTTCATGAAAAAATAATTTCGAACCCGACTCTAAATGAAATGAAATCATATACCCGGGTTTGTATAAATAATACAACACTGAGTTTTCCTTTATATTTGCTTTATGTTTTTTTTCAGTTATGATATTTTAATCTAAATTACATACAGTATAGTGTCTTAAGTTTATGAACAAACGTCATTTTCCCATTACTCTCTATGTAAAATTATCATTTATTCTCCCGGGTATGTTTTTGACCAATTTATTCTAAATTTCGTTCTTATAGGGAACGACCATTTGATTCTGAGGGGGCTGGAAAATTTTGTCGAATCAGATTATTTATTTTCATACCGTTCGTAAGTATTTATTTTCAAGCAGACTAGAAACAGATTATTGGTTTTTTTTTATTGTTCCCGCTAGTGTCATGTAGTTAGAACTGTAATAAAATGATGTCGCGGATCTAGACATTTTTCAAAGGTGAAGTTCAGGGAGTAACATAAGTATATATTATTCAAAAGTGTTAAAAAATACAAACCTCACTGTACATTGGGTTATTGAGAGGGAAGATTGTGATAAAGAACCCTTAGGAATGTGACACGCTATCCCATTTCAATAATTTAATATTTATTATCAATAATATAACTGGTATTTGAAGGGCCTCTGGGGTCGAGTGATTAGCAGTGGCGTAGGAAGCAAATCAAAAGTGGCGGGCAATTCTTTTTTTTTTTTTTTTTTTGAAAGTGGTAGTGAAGAGCGGAGCGAGGCGCAAAATATTGGAGGAAAATTGTTTTTAATTCGGTGACATAAAATTATACCTATTATTGATGCAATGCATATATCATCAAAAACAGACTGAGGATTTAAAGTTGGAGTAGGTGTAAATTCAAAATTTATTCGCCAAGTGGAGCGAGGCTAAAAAAAACTTGGTAAATTTGTTTTTAATTTTCCGACCTTTTTATAGAAAATTAAGGGTTTCACAACTATAAACTTTAGGGACACGGTCTCCCTGGTTACTTCACATACTTTTAATTGTTGAATTAAATGTCAGGCAATATTCATTAGGGGTCTTGTTTTATGCATCTAATAAAAACAATATTTTTTTCTCATTTGGGAGTCTGTACAAGCGAGAGAATCCGGTTACAATGTACCCAGGGAGAGATCACCAACCCTCCGCAAATAAACTGGGAAACTTTCTCACAAAAATAAGCTTAGGTTCCAGCAGGTTCGAACTTGCGCTGACTTGATGCTCTGACCACTAAGCCCCTACATGCTGAGATAACCGTTTTGAACGAAAATATCTTTACCGATATGTAGGGCAAACACAACGCATATAAATACAGAGTCAGTAGATCCAAGATATACAGACAAAGCCTGGTTGGATCCAGTATTTCGAGTTAGAGGAAAGAAAGAGTATATAATTGTTTTCGCCTAATTTAAAAACTCTAGGAAGCCTTTCTCTGGATTCCATACGTGATGTTAATATAAAATAAAATTTGAATGTGAAAAAAGGGGGGCGGTCACCCTGCCCCCGGTTCCTACGCCTATGGTTAGAGCATTGCGTTTTGAACCTTGAAGACTCTCTCCCTCTCTCTGCCTTCAGAAACTCTCTCTCTCTCTCTCTCTCTCTCTCTCTCTCTCTCTCTCTCTCTCTCTCTCTCTCTCTCTCTCTCTCTCTCTCTCTCTCTCTCTCTCTCTCTCTCTCTCTCTCTCTCTCTCTCTCTCTCTCTCTCTCTCTCTCTCTCACTTCTGGTCATCAGCGCAGGTTCGAGCCCCACTGGAACCTAAGCTAATTTTTGTGAAACATGGTTTGCCAGTGGAAGGCCAGTGGTCTCTTCCCTGTAACAATGTACCCGGGTTATCTCCTCCACCAATAAAAACTGGCCGTCCTCACATAACTTAAAAATTGTTGAATGTGATGTAAAACATTATTCAAAATTCAAATTCTGGTATTTGATCAGTGTGCAGACACACAAAAAGATAGAGACAGTCATTATATTAAGTCGTCAACCAAACTTTGTTGTTCTCAATTACAAGGGCGAATCCAGGAATTTTCAAAGAGAGGGCGTATTTTTTTTATTTTGGGGGAGGGGAGACAGCAAGACGCCGTGCGCGTGGAAATGAAATGGTGCATTCATTCAGAGAAAAGTATTGGATACCATCGATGATTAGATTTGCATATCTGTAGCTGATAAAAACACAAGGAAAATCATACACATTTTGATACAATGTAAATTTTTTTTAAAAATAAATTTTCATATCCTTGCATGCTGAGAAAATGCAAACGTAAATTTCTTTACCAACATGTAAGACAAACACTTTAGAGAGAAACTGAAACAAAACAAAGTATAGCCATGAAATTCAAAATATACAGATAAAACCAGGGGTGGATCTAAGAATTGAAATTAGGAAGAGTGTATAATTGGTTTTGCCAGGCGGAAATATTTGGTAATACTTTTTATTAATGTTTCAATTTTTCATTTAAGTTTCAAATTTATTTTTCCTGTACATACATCTATATTTTGTCGTCCAACGGGTGCGTATATACGCCCTTTATGTGCCCCTTGAATCTGTCACTGAATTATGTATTTATATGTTTTTTTTATAATTATATTAGACTGGCGAGCGTAGCCACAACTTTGACACCAGTTAAGGTCAGATTAATTATTTTCAAGGCCAGAATATTTATTCACAAAATCTGCTAGCCCAACTCCCACCCCAAAGCAAATGGTCATGTCCTTAGAGCTTAATCTGTATAATTTCTTCTAAAAAAACACTTATTATTCTGTGATACTAAAATTTCAAGGCAAAACATTTTTCTTTACAACTTTTTCTTGTAGTGATTTACTAAGACTGAACAAAAAATGAAATGATGCTGCAAAAATAATGAATGTTTCACTAATAAATCAACTTATTTATAATAATCAATTATGTTCTTGAATTCGACACGACAGAAACGTGTTTTTTGTACAGGAAAATCAAAATACAATGTATATATGTATTGATACAATTTTCGACTACGGTCGGAATGATTAATTCAATCAAATAACAATGTCTTCAATACAGAAAAGGAATGTAAAATGTCAAACATAAAAAAGAACTTTCGAAGTGACGACAGATCTACGTAAACATTTTCTATCAGGAAAGTCCCAGGCCCGTCACTCAGGCGCAGTGTCACGGTTATAGGAGATAGTTTTGTCCATTTAATTTTATGAATATATATATAGGCCATAGGCGTCGGAATCGGGGGGGGGGGGGGGGGGGGGGGGGTGGGGGGGGGGGGGGGGGGGGGGGGGGGGGGGTGGGGGGGGGGGGGGGTAGGGGCTAGCCCCCCCTTTTTTTTGCAAAGATAGACATAGGTGTTAAAAATTGGACTTTTCTGGCGTGTGTATGTGTTTTAGGTTGGTTTAACCCCCCACTTTCAATTTATGTAGGCAATATCATGCAGGAAGAGAGCATATTTTTCATAACACCTTTTCGAATTCGTACCTGGGTCCGAAGTCACCAAATTTACTCAACTTTTATTTCATTATTTTGACTTTAAATCGTTTGTAAAATATTTGGATTTGAATGATTATGAAGCATATTATCAGTTTACTTGCGGAAGGTCGGTGGTCTTTACCCGGGTAACCGGGGTTTCTCCCCCACAAATAAAAACTGGACGCCATCATATGACTGAAAGATTGTTTATGACGTAAAAAAAAATCAAATCAAATCAATTAACACAACGGCCCACGACAGAATCACTAGAGAGATTACTACTGTATCAATTCTTGAATTGCCAATATATAAACAATGAGAAGTGACTTACCTTCTCCATTTTATATTTTCAATGTAACTGTAAATGGATGGAGTCTGTTGTTAGGCCTTATTTTCTATGGTATATTTCAAAATTATCATGTTTAGAAGAAAAAAATAAAGAAATCCAGGATAATGGCATTGGTGTAGCTTCCATTAAGTCAACCGAAGCCGTTAACAAAATTCTTATTTTTTATTCTAAAAATTGTCGTAAACTTCTAGGAGTGCATCCCAGACTCATTACCTCGATTATATTGAAAAGTAATCCACGTCCCCAATGGTTTAATATTCATACAAGATTAATTCACTGAATGTCATATCACAACAAATGATTGTTATGTACATAAGCATCAAAATTCCTTATCAAGGGAGGCAACTCTAAATGTAAAAAACGTTGTGAATACATTTCTATGGCCTTTTTGTGAACCATTTGAAAAATATCCAGTATCTTATGATTATTTATTATGATAGTATGGTAGTTTGTTAGAACTATTTTACATAAAAGTTGGAGGAAATCTTGCTATATAGTAGGAAAATGGCGGAGTTTCGATGGATACTTTTGGTGATGAATAATAATTGAATTTGTGTCTTGAATTTTTAAATTTTTGATACAGAAATAGGCCCATGTATTCTTGAATAAAATTATATTCGTGTTTGAAGTAACAGGGGCGGTTCCAGGAATCTTTTGAAAGGGGGGTTGAGTATTAACTTCTACAATAGCAGAAAATTACATGTCAGTAATGCACGAAACTGTATGCGATCCGCTTTCAGTGTTATCATATGCCTTTTGCTTATACAATAAATATTTACAAGAGTGGGGAATACTTGTTGTGATGCAATCATCAAAAGCCGACTGAAATTTAAAGTTTGAGTGGATGTAAATTAAAAAAGTATTCCCCAGCGGAGAGAGGCGCGAAAATTTTGGTAAATTTGTTTTAATTCCACGACCTTTTATAGAAAATGTTTCACACCTATTTTAGGAACTTTAGGGGCACGCTCTCCCTGATCACTGCACATAATTTTAAGTATTTGATTAATTGTGAGGCAATATTTCATTAGGGGTCGTGTCTTATGCATCAAATAAAAACAATAATTTTTTTAATTTGGGAACCCGTAGAAGTATTTTTCTGCGTCCATATGCGAAAATACGCTTAAGTAATCCGCTAGTAAATTACATTGATTGCCGTTCTCAAAAGAAGTTTGGATAAAAAATTTCAGATCTTTAGCTGATAATAACAAGGGAAATATCGTACTCGTAGACATTTTGATCCAATGCAAATGTTGTTTACAAATAAATTGTCATATTCATACATACTTAAAAAAACACATTCCCTAATACATTTCTACAAAGCAGGTAGTCCAAATACATAAGTTCTAATATATACAAATCCAGGGAAGAGTATGATTTATAATTGTTTTCGCCGAGCGTAGCAGGCCCAAAATTTTTCGGTAGGCCTAATTTAAAAGTTCTGGGAAGCCCTTTTCTGGATTCCAAACGTGATAATTTTAATATAAAAAAAATTGAAAGGGGGTTGCAACCCCCGCACCCCCTTGAATCCGCCAAACTTAACTATAAGCTCTTTATTTTTCGAAATTACATTTTTCATTAACAACATCGATAATGACGATATTATAATACTATGGGGATTTGTGCCATGTCGACTTTTCGTTACTATAGGCAAAAAGAAGACAGAACAAAAAAAGATGTCAACTTGCTGAGATAATAGCGCCGAGATAGCTGTCTAGCAAGTCGGAAACTCGGCTTTATATTGTGTTTATGCTCGGATGTGACATCTACTTGTCAGTTATTTATGTCGACATAGTAACCAGATCTAATCTGGAAACCGGAAGACTCATGGAGAAAATATGCGATTGCTAGAGCACGTGTATGCTTAAATATGCTGCTTTGGACCAAGAGCGCAAAAAAGACGACAAAATGTTATTTGTTGTCTTTTGGTTCTGTCGTCTTTTCGCCCCGAAATAACGAAAAAGTCGACATGGAACAAATCAGACACAAAACTGTCATTTTACTAAAATTTAGTAATAAAACTTTTTGGTAGTATCACATCTCTTCTGAACCGTAAAATGTCATTCATATTGCCAGATTATGTACTGCAGTTATTTGAGTAATAAGTGGTAAAGGTCTGGGCAGAATAGCGGAAACATATTAGTGTGCACGTGTGCGACACTATGTATGTATTGTTATTGATTTCATTTTCTGTACAATTATTCATAAAACTTAGTTTATAAACTTGTTTAGTGTCCATTTCATTTGGCAAAGATTCATATTATAAAGAAAACATAACATTATCCTGTGACAGTGGCATAGGAAGCAAATCAAATGTGTGGGGGACAAAAATTAATTTATGAAAATGTTTTTCCCCTAAAAAATTGTTTTCTTATGCCTTTTGATTATGCATTAAACATATACAATAGTGTCGGATCTATAACTTTTTCAAAGTGGGGTTGAGGCTGGTGACATAAAATTTACATGTTTACAACTTCGCTATAAATCCGCCTGAATCCCTCCCTGGTCACTCCTGGCACATAATTCTAGTTGTTTTGTCAATTTTCAGGTATTTCATGAGGGTCAGGTTTTGCCTATGTATACCTATGGCTCTTCAGAACGCTGAAACATGCACTTCTTTATTCCCGTGGGGGCCGGCACCCCTTCCGCAGTTCCTACGCCTGTAGGTGTGAACAAATAATTGACCATCATATCTAGCTAATAGCAATCAGGGGTTATTAAACTAAAACATATTGATAGATTCATTACACTAGCCGGTATAACAATTGCTATCCGAGATCAAATATTGTATTGAACTAGTAAAAAAAACCACACACACACGTTTAATAACAGTGTCAGAGTATCTTCTTATAATATCAGCGATATATAAAGCTAATAGCTTTATATATCGCTGATAATATATTGTCCAGTTATTATTATTATTATTTTTTATTTTGACATTCCAAATTCAACCCCAAATTATGTTTATTTCATGTATTTACCTTCATACTCAAGCTATATTAAAATTTTTTTTAAATGTTATATTTTATTATTTATCGCAAGGTTGACTAGAAATGTGAATATCTAGCTATAAGATCGATATTATTCATAAGCGTTAGAAGCAAATTGAAAGGGGGAGGGCTAAACCAACTTAAAACACACACACGCCAGAAACGCCTGGGGGGCTAAGCCCCAATTTTCAACACCTATGTCTATCTTTGCCAAAAAATTTGGGGACTAAGCCCCCGGTTCCGACGCCTATGAGGCTATGTTACTAGATTCATTAAATAGAAGTTACAATTTTTTCCAATTGTCGGGGAGAGGACACCTTCTCGAACCATCCTCTTCCACTTTGCTAACTCAGCTATAAATGCTTCAGACTCATATAGCCTATAAACCTAAAGGCATCTATCAGATCTATATTACGTCTAAACAAAAAAAAATCAGTCGTCGCAAAGATTAAACATCCGGGAACTCTATTAAAACACGTTCTCTGCCAATAAATAGTCGTTCATAAAAGGACCAATGAAAATTCAGTATTTGACAAAATGACGCATTTTTTGGCCAATCAAATTTCTTTCTGAAGCACGTGTTCCTCCATATCGGCCATTTCCCTATCGCGTCTTGGAAGACAAACATCAAAATGGCCGAACAAGACTATACACAGTATGAACAACAGACAAATGGCGCAGAATTTGAGCAAGGAAATTATGAAAGTTACGAACAACAAGGGGAACAAATGGAAGGTCAAGAAGTAACAGAACAACAAAGCGGCGGAGGTGATGTACCACAGGAGGGAGCCGACGACGAAGATGATAGGTAAGTTCTTTGTGCTGGTTAAAAACTGAAAAAAAAAGATCACTCGCTTTGAAATATAGGCCTATTAATTTCGGACTTATAATGATGTTTGCAAATATGCAGTGTATTCTATGCCATGTATTTGAATTATTTATTGATTGTAATTTTGTTTTTCGATGCTGAATGTGGAGTTTAACGTATCTAACAATGTCGGTGGCGGTAGACCACGCGGGCTTATGTCACGTGATACAAATTTTAATAAAGTTTCCATTCACTGATTCAGGGCATTATCTAATGCTATATGAACAGATGAATGTTAATTTGTGTTGATTTATATTTGTGAGTCGCAATACGTATTTCGTCATCCGATATTGACTATCGGTATTAACTTGTTGTCAGTGTGGTGTAGGCCTAATGACGGTTTGGCCATGACCCCATGGAGATCGTCGTCTCGCCGACCGCCATTTGCAAAATTAATTGCGTGGAACTATTTCATACCATCATAATTTTCTATAAACAAGAATTGCACATTATAGGCAGAATTAAATGTACATTTATTGCCCTTCTAGGCTAGTTGGAATTCTATAGTCTGTCCCATATTAGGTCATGAATTTCAAAAGAAAAATATTTAACTGATATAATTAATGAAGAAAAAAAATAATCCTATATCTTTTTTTTCTTCGTTTGATCGCTTCAGTTTTTGAAAATACTCTTCCTATTGAAATCTTTTATCCATTTGATGTCAAATATTTGGTTCATGTGAGTGATCATTAATACTCTTGTGCCTTTCTTGAAAGAGTTATATGAAGGGGAATAAATCCCAATATATATTGTTGTTGTAAGAATTTGGTGATTTGTGTGTTAACAGATCACTGAGCCAGGCTAAATCAGTATGGCCAATATACATTCCCTTTCTTTTACTTCGGCCCTGAAACTTCTAAAGATGGTCGCCATTACATACATAAAAATCCCTTGAGATAATCTGAGTGCAAGCATCTAGTAGAAAACGGATTAATTTTTATTTGTTGTGGACATGGGTAATTAATGGAGTATGTATAGGATACTGCTACGTTTAATATAAGTGGTACGTATCAACCATTTTACTTTAATCAGCCAAAATCAACAGACAAAAATAAAAATGCCTTGGGACAGGCTATAGTTATTTCGACATAATGTATTTTACTGCTAGTGTTTCCTTCCCCCAGGAACACAAAAGGGCATAAGTCATGGGAAAGGACACTTCCTTGCTCGTTATGTCATGAAATATGGCACTTCCTTGCATGTCAAAGTAAATTTTGGTAGAAAAGGGCAGTTTCAAAATTCGAAAAAAGTAAGACAAGACAAATAAATGTTACTTAATAATCTAATGGTTAAAACATTTGTTGAGCATTTATTACAAGCACAGCATATTCAATAGGGCCATTGAATTTTTTTAGAAAGCAAATTCCTGAGTCGGCATTCTTTCAACCAGCATTAGCCTTGGGTCTGATGATGTCACCAAAATCATGGGCCAACTTCAATTTTCATTGGCCTAAATAAAAAATCCTTTGGCCAACTAGAGATACCTACATGTAGGCCCTACACTGATATTATAAATTATATTTTTGAAAACTAAAATTAAGAGAATAAGGTTGAATATTTCAAAATTTTAAGAATTAATCTACATTGTAATTAGCGCTGTCATTGATAGACTCAATATCGAATTTCCATTAAGTAAACATTGATCGATCTATTGAAATCTGTTATAGTATTTAGAAAAAAATACATGTAAATTATAATCCGTTTCAGTCTATTGCTAAAAAATGTTATACTCCAATGTGACGTATGTAAACAAGTTTCTGGATGAAAAGTCATTTTAACATAAACATCAGCTGTTTTACAGCTCTGTCGTAAAGTCATTCTCTAGCATATTCTTTTTAGGTCTACTGTTTTATTTTTTAGCATGTGGTAAGAATCAAGGTAGACACGTGTACATCACTTGCTTTATCAATTCTTATTTAGAATTCAGTTGATATTAATTAAAAGAGCTTTTGAGCAACCCAAAAAAGTTAATTCAGTTTGGGAAATAAGAGTGCTAGATTTACTAGTCGTTTAGGTTATTCAGTTGGACTGCTGTTGGTGCCATTGGACCCCTCGTTAAGTTGTTAGATTTGCTGATTCTCAAAACGTACAAGGCATGACCCAAATTCTGGACTACTCAGTACATTGTACGACTAATCGGATATATGGTATCGAGCTCCATGCTGTTTGTTTCCCAACATATACCATAGGTGATCACAGGAACCTGAAATTCTGTCCATATATTGATATACAAGTCATTTATATAGCCTGTCCTTTGTAATGAGGAATTAAATAAGGGATGGGGTGCAATATGTTTTTTGAGGGGTGTGTCACGACTGACTATGACTGATCGTCATTTATATACACATTTACACCAAACTAACAATTGGTACAGCTAAAATAATTATTATTCTGTCCATACGTGTCCTTTTTACAATTATTAAACAAGTAGTCTTTTTGTTTTTCCATCAGCTTGACTAAGCTTCACATATAGCCAGAGTCGGTCATGGCCTGACAATATGTTACTGTCCTTCCCTTATTTATCCCCTTATAACAGAAGACAGGCTTTATAAATGACTTGTTTTTCAATATACAGACACAATGTAAGGTTTCTGTAGATAAATATTCAAATTCAGGTGATAGAAATCAATCTTTGTATAAATCTAGTCTTGGTTGAAATGTCCATTGCTTCATTCAACTTGCATCAGTAAGTGATTTTTACTACATCATCCTGTATGTGAAAGTACTTGAAACTGAATTACAATACAATCTGTATAGGGCATTGATTTAATTACCCATATGAATGCAGTTCAGTTTATGTATCAACTTTCGAAAAACTGAAAGGCTTGCAATGTATAACTAGTTTTAATTCAGAAAATATCATATGTTGTGATTTTAAGACTTTGTGTTGGGATAAGGTTCATCAATAAAAAAAATTCTAATCCAGAGTTCTGTTGCAATCAATCCAAAATACTGAAACAATTTAACTTTAAACTTGTTTCTCAATAAATGTTTGAAGAAAGAAACTAGTTGGCCTATATTGGTGTATGAGCGGTTTCCATGTCTGTGGTTTTATATTCTAAACTACTTTTTATTTTTGTTCATTGACAAATATATTTACTTTATTTTCCAGGAAATTATTTGTAGGAAACTTGAGTTGGGAAACTACACAAAGTAAGTTTACATGCCTGAGGTATTTACAAGTGCTAGTTTATCAAATTTAAATAAAAGAGTCTCAATGTCCCGGGAAAAAATTTCTTATTATTTTTAATGGCATCCTGAATTCAGACACATGGGGATGGGAAGAGAGCTCAGTTTTCGTAATTTGGCATTTTGAATTAACAAAAAAGTTGAAATTGCAAAACTTGTATTCTCGATAATAAACATGATCCTCAAGAACCTTTTTGTTGATGTAAATATTTATATTTAAATTTGGGTTTCATCACAGGGAAAAATAACTCGCTGTGGGAGGCAATTAAGGATGTATTACGACAGAAGAGATCATGCAGGTGTTAATAAAACCTTTTTGGGATGTGGCCTTGTACTTTTAAATTGAGAATTTTACATCACAGTTGGCTTAAAAGTAACTGGTCATTTTACTAATAAAAATAATTGATCTTTTTCTATGCATGTCATTCATGAGTAACTATTTGTTATTTGTATATAACAGAGGATTTGAAAGATTATTTTGCCAAATTTGGAGAAGTCACAAGTTGCACACTAAAAACAGATCTAGAAACAAGGCGATCAAGAGGATTTGGTTTTGTTGTATTTGGAAGTGCTACTACAGTAGATCAGGTAAAAATATTTCATGGACTTTGTACATATTGATGTTTCTCAGTTAAGGGATTTTCCTACATCCAATATGCTGGTTCCAGGGTCCGGAAAAAATTGGGAAAATACATTTTTACTAGAATAAACACTGAATTTTTATCCTCATTCAGTCGCCACATTGCGACCAATTTTTCCCTGAACCAGAAATCGAAAGTTTGTCCGTTTTCACTGTGAATTTACATTGTTGAAATCATGGTCTGTTATGCGCTTTACAGCAACCAATTAAGTTATTCAGTTTCAATAAAGTAGAGCATCTCAGCGGATTAATGTGTAAAGCAGGTATGCTCTCATGTTTTCGACTTGAAATTTTCCTAACAGCACATGATGACATTTTCTTTTCTCTGTCGGTTTCAACAGAAGCATCATTAGACACTAAGTTTAAACGATCCTGGTTAAAGGAATACTGGAACCGAGTTGACTAGGCCAAACTTTCTGCCTCAATTTCGATTTTTAAGTGGTAAAATCAGGGCAGAAAGTTAGGCCTAGTTGACGAGGAGAATCCCAAAAGGGATTAACCATAGTCGTAACTGGAAATTTTTTCTGTAAATTAAAATCGAGTCAAACACTTGATTGTCTGACAAACACATATAAACTACTTTATAGGTTTTTGTCTGACGATCAGAGGTGTTTGACTCTAGATTTTAACTTACAGACAAAATTTACAATTCTTGTGGGCAGGCTCTGTTTTGTAAATTCTGTCGAAAAGAAACTGGCGTTAAAAATTTAAAAACAAAGTTTAAGGTTGCCTCAATATTAGAGCAACAAGTATGAAAAATAAAGGCATTTAGGCCTTAAATAAGATTAAGTTTCTTTGCTGTTTACTGACCGACCCATGGAAATCACCGCGAAGTGGAAAATTTTATTGCCATTTTAAAAAAAAAAAAATTTCCAATCTCTCGGTATATAGTATTAGTATTACTTTATCTCGATCTCTGAGAATAAACATGTATATATTTTGACCATGGCGCTATTATTTATTCAATGAAACATCATATATTAACAGTATTTTATCGGAACGTACATAACATGACACTAGGGGGCCTATCTAGGAACTGCAAATTCAAAATACAGCCTCTTGTAACTCTTCAATATATTAAGTCCATCTACAGTATCAAAGCATAAATGAGTTCACTGAACTTTCTGTCCCGATTTTAAGCGATTTTTTTTTAAGGGGGAATCAGGATTTTACCCTAATCCCTTTGGAGATTCTGTCTGGCGGGGCAACATGACAGACTCTCCAAAGGGATTTATTCCAATTTTACTCGCTCAAAAAATCAATTAAAATTGGGTCATAAACTGATAAAGTTCGGCCTAAGCTTTTGCTATATCCCAGAATGACACGTATTTTCTCTACGAATGCTATTTATAAAAATAGGAAACCAAAAATCCTATATATATTTTTGTTTCCTCCTTTCATGAAAGCTGAAGGGAATAATGTTATAGCAAACTTAAAATCGTGTAGACATTTATGTAAGAGTTGCGTACAAAAAGGTCAACTTGCAGTTAATAACCTTGTTATCAACTTAAAAATTAATATTTTATTTCATTTCAGTATTTTCATCCAGTGGATGCACACACACACACACACGCATATAAAATTTCTGGTTCACTGGCTAAATGAAGAGTGAATTTTTTTTAGTCTTGTAGAGCCCTGGAAAATACTGTTTTTTGTAGAATTTCAAAATTGGGAATTTTTGCATAATTTTGGGAAAATACAAGCCATTTTGGCATTGGGAATGGGTCCTGTGACTTGACCCGATATCAGCCTAGAAATCCCTGCAGTTAGACATTAGAAAAGTAGTCAATTCTGAATAATGTATGCAGAAAATTCTAGTTTGGTTGGATATGGGCTAAAGCTCCTTCATTAGGTCCAGAACAAAAATTCATATTGTAGACATCCAGGTAGTTGAAAAATATAAAGTACCTTCTAGTGTTGATGTACATGTATTAATTTATAAAACATGCAGCTAGTAAAGCATGAGTTAGAGTTAATATTCTCCATTAATCCTGTTCATTGTGAACATTTATACTGGTTTACTTCAAATGCTACAACAGCTTATTACTACATGCTTTTACATTACAGTTTTTGTTAAATTTTGACCAGTGTCCCCAACCCAATAACTTTGATACAAGGTCCCTAGTTAAGAATCATTATTAAAAGGATATCTGACAATAATTGCAGTTACATTAAATTTTCTCTTAAAGGTTTTAGA
The DNA here is from genome assembly GCA_030159075.1 of Atrina japonica. NCBI lineage: Eukaryota > Metazoa > Mollusca > Bivalvia > Pterioida > Pinnidae > Atrina > Atrina japonica. The sequence continues at coordinate 652,234 of BROG01000115.1, forward strand.
AGAAAAAACACATAGTTTAGGAGGAAGAAATATAGATCCAAAAAGAGCTAATCCACGAAAAGAAAGAGAAGCATGTAAAAAAATCTTCTGTGGAAAAGTTGATCCAGGTGTCTCAGAGGCAGAAATCAGAAAATATTTTGGAACGTTTGGAGAGGTATGCTTTGATTATTTGATGCTTATAAGTCATGCAATTCATGAATTGGTTATTTTTTACTCAGTATCTGTATGTGGGAACTCAACACTTAGGTTTGTTGGGTTGTTTTTGTCCAGGTGAAAATCGGAGACAAGTAAATCTTAGCAGTTTGAAAGGTACCAAATTCTAGACATCTTCAAAGACAAATACTTGTTTTCTCTTATTGTAAACTTAGTTGTTGTTTTTGTTTTTCATTTTCTGTTGGATCTCTTTTTTTAGTTGGCCCGATTTTGATCATCATTATTTATATCCTTTTTATTGAATATTTAAAAAGTCTAAAGTATTTTCTTATTAAATTACAAACATGCGACTTTTGGATATTATTGTCTGATACAAGTAGAAAAAAATCCTTATTGTAGAGCCCTGTATGTACTGTGACATATCATTTTTATGGTGAACCACTCAATTTTTTTTTTAGATCTGGAATCTTCTTTTCAAAAAATTTATGGTAATTCTTACACCTGTTCCGTTTATCTAGCAGAAAGAAATGTGGGAATAGGATAGATATTTGAATTGTTTTCAATGTAATAAATGGGATTTATTTATGGTTACTGCTGACAAAATTTGGTCTTGAAGACCAAATCCTTCGTTGTACTTTGTAAGTCAGATTTGAAATATTGCATTATCTTGGATTATCTGTAGGTTTCAGACAGTCAGCATCTTATTTGACTCGGCCATAGTTTTACTGTTTTTCCTGTAATTTTCAGATTAAAAAATTAGAGTTGCCATTTGACAAGGTAAAAGATCAACGTAGGGCTTTCATCTTTGTTGAGTTCGACGCAGAAGAGGCAGTTAAAAAAGTTATGGAAAAGTCTGATCATACACTTGGAAATCAGGAGGTATGAATTTATAATTTTAGATAAAAAAAAATTCCTTTTAATTCTATATAAGTTAATCTATTTTAAATTTCTTCCTTCTTTTCTCGTTACAGGTTAAAGCATTAGTTTGATATTTTTAACTTAAAACTTTATTTCATCTACAGTACTGCTTTAAGTGTAAATATTGACCCGGATATTACAGTGAAACATATTGAATAATGAGTGCTCCTGATCTACCTCAAGACAAAAAAAATTTGTTATTAACCGGGTAAGGAGTAAAGTGGTGGTAACGGTTCAAGTGTAATTTTGCTGAGGAGTAATTTTATTAATTGAACATTATGAGTTACCTCCCTTTTGTTCCACTTCCAGCCAGATGCAGGGTATGAGTGGATGAAAAGGAGCCGTTGTTACAGTTGAGGTCCGAGGTACAGCCAACACAGCAAAACAATCGTGATTATAAATGACTAAGCAATTTTGTTCTTGGTTCACTCAGTATTGTAAATGGTATAAGGACATAATTGCTATTCTGAGGTGAAATCTGAACTGAGTCTTGTCATACATTGTAAACATTAATATGAAGAACTCTTTGCTTTTTCTAACAGGGTAAATTATATGTGTTCACTGGATCTTCATAACAACAGACTTGTTCTTGCATATATTCCATTACATTAAAAGTAACTACTGTAATGGTAATTTAAATTTTAAGACAACTTGTTTAAGCTCAGTACTGATTGAGGTGCTGTTCTTTGATTGTAGGTTGATGTCAAAAAAGCAACTCCAAATGCCCAGGCTAAGAGAGGAGGACGAGGTGGATTTGGTGGTTGGTTCAGCAGAGGAGGTGGTCGAGGAGGTAAGGAAGTTGTATTGCAAACATATTTTGTTGTATTTGTTTTATGTTAAAGCTGTGTTATTGCCAATTAAGCATTGATTTTATCATTGGGAAATGCTTAAATCGCATTGTGTACACTGTTATTTGCAACATGCAAACCAGTCCTTGTTCAGGTGATTTTGCCATGACTACTTACAAACAAAATAATCAATGCTCATTAGATTTCCAGAAGAATGGGTAAGATATAGAACAGTTTCAGTTTAAACAAATTTGTTAATATGAATGTTTTCTCTGTTAACAATGAAATTATTGGAAATTTCTTAATTTTAAAATAACAGTTTGAATTAGTTATGATAAATTGACATATTCCAACTACAAAATTATTTCACAACATTATTTTGTTGTTGTTAATAGGTGGTGGCTGGAACCCGAGTTACAGTCAAGGATATAGCAATTACAATTATGGAAATCAAGGATATGGTGGATACAATTACGGAGCATATGACAATAACTATTACCAAGGATACGGGGGATATGGAGGAGGACAATGGGGAGGATATGGCAATTATGACGGCTATGGTAAGTACTGATGTTTAAGTTTTTAACAGTCACAAGTTATCCAGGTCAAAATTGCAATTAAGGTCTTGGCTGCTTCAGAATTGTGATGAGGACAGAGGGCTTGTTAATAACATTTTGAAAATGTGCTTCAATAAAGATAGAAAAGCTTTCAGGTACTCCAAAAATGGCCTAGATATACACTAGGTCTGGTTTAGGCAAGAATCTTTTTAAAATGCAAACCTGTCATTTCCTTCATAACTTCAAATTAAACAAAACAAAAAAATCAGAAACAGAAATGAAAATCAATTCGCTCCAAGACTTCATTATAATCTTAATTTTCTTTTGTTTTTTAGGTTATGACTATGGTTGGGGATATGATCAAGGTAAGAGAATGGCAGTTTATACTACCAATTTATCTTAAAAGCTGTGTAAGCTTGAAGCAGTAGTATCAGATACAGAGAAATCATCAAACGGAATTGAATGGTTTACCTTCAACAGTATTTAAGAACACATATACACATCTGTAGAAAGCTTTACAGATCTCAGATAACAACTTGGAAGCAAAACTACTATACATGTTTTATTTATTAACTATTGATATTAATTATAGTTTACAAAATATACACCAGTAATATCCATGCACTTTTGTGTTGCAGCTGTTCAGTTTGGATAGAACATTTGCTGTAATCCAATAAAGTAGCTTCAAATTTGTTTCACAATATCTGTTGAAGACAGAAAAATTAATAGAGTTAAGTTTAGGCCTCATGCTTTTTGTTACTTATTAAAAATTAAGAATTCAAATGCATGCCTGGAGAGAGGATGAATTAAGAATTCAAATGCATGCCTGGAGAGAGGATGAACAAGAGGAAGTTACAGAATATCTTATTTATAGCTAATTTTAATTTAATGTCACTTGATTATTACAGGTGTTGAAGCTTTCATGAATATTATTTTCTTTCAAATTTCAGAGGGTTGTTGTTCAGGTTGTTCATTAAGTTAATTGCTGTATTAACAAGATTTTCTCTTTGAGGAAATGGTTTGCAGCTCCATTGTGAAGGAGGAGGAACAAAAGTGGATTTTAGGACATTAAGTTTTAAAGTGTTGGTCTCCTAGATTTTGATAGCCCAAGGTCTTGAAGACATAGTCAAAGAATATGGCATTTTGAAAACAACCCTCTGAAATTTTCCTCCCATATGTTTGTTCAGTAATTTTATTTCATAAATATTGTTCAGCTAAATCTTCTAAAATGTGACAAGTCTAACCCACATTATTTATTCCCGTTATTACTAAATTGCAACATTTTGCACTGTTTTAGGTCAACAGCAGAGTAGCTACGGTAAAACCCAGAAGGCAGGAAGAGGTGGTGGCAGTTACCATCCATACAACCGATAAACAGTCTCATTAGGTGACTTTCTATTATCATTGTCTGTAGACCCATTACTATATAAAATCTGGGAGACAAACCATCTAAGTAATCACTAATAGTAGCAGTATTTCTTTTGCTTGCTTATCATGCCTTGCCATTAGTGTTCCTTATAGATGGTCTGCCTCTATGGACTTCTTGCCAACTACAGATGAACAGGTTTTTCCGTATGAAAAATTAATTTTTTTTTTGTCACTTTTGGACCAGTCAGATTATTTCAGATTTATTAACACTTTGTAAAAAAGAAATACTAATATTCCAAAGTGTTAATTCTATTGGATTTTTTTGTTTGTTTGTTGTTTTGTTTCGTTTATTTGTCTTTTGGTTTTTGTTTTTTTTATTAAGAGGAATTATTTGTAAACTCTATACATTATTTTGTTTATTCTGAATTTATTTAGCATTATATGACCTGAAGGTCTACATTATAATTTTTAAATTCATACATCGAGTGAGTCATGTGGTATCATTCAAGTTCATTTAACCACACTTAAAGTTTGGAGTCTCAAACATTATAGAAATATAAAAGGGTATGGCAAAAAAAGAAATATTGGTTGCAAGTAAAATAAGCAAGTATATTTCTAGGTTTTCAGAAAGCTTTGAATTGAATCTGTTGGTCAGAGGAGAACAGATGTAGTTACAGTATTTTAATTTTTTCTTATGTTTCAGATTACAGCTAAGGATGTTTTGCAGTCTTTTGAAATAGTTGAGTTCTGTGATTGTGAATTGCATCATTAGTGAAAGGGATTTTCATCTTATCACTGTTGTCACTGTGTTGTCATCACTCCATTATCATCATGTGAAAAGGTCAGTCTAACCTTGGCAAGATATGACCACTCGGACTTGTTACAGACTTTTTATGTATAGTCATGAACCTTAAATAAAACAATGATTTTTTAATTGAGTTCTTATTGTTAATACTGAGGTCCACAGAAACTGCAAGCTAGATGCAGATGTTTATTGGATTTTCCAAGGAATCATTATTTACAAGACTAGATGGGTATTGATATAGCTGTTCTTAACACTTCTGTAGACGTTAGAAATGTAAAAGGCCACTGCAGAATGTACACATCTCTTGGCTTTGTCTAGAATGAGGTTTCCCTGGTTAGAGCATCACTCTTTAGTTAATGAAGTCTCTCACTTCTGTCGGCCGCAGGTTGGAATCTAAGCTGATTTTGTGAGGGGCCAATGGACTCTAACAGGGTTTTTCTTCTCAGCCATGAAAAACTGGACGTCAGATAACTGAAAAATTATTATTGACTAACATAAAACAGCATTTAAAAATTTTTCTGGCAAAATGTGGTATATTGCATCTTGTGGATTTAACAACGGAGGAAAGACTTGTTATAAATCCAGGTAAAACTTGCACTATAGGCTTTTTTGAAGGCAAAAAAAAAATATTTAACCCAGGATCACTTATAAATTCAGACAAAACTTGCACTAAGTTTTTGAATCCACAAAATAAAATAAAAGACCCAGAATCACTTTAATTAGAATTAAATAATATTGTTTATGCCTATATTAATTCTGTCTAAAATCAAATTCATCCTACTTGGATAACTGCCTTTACAGGTATGCAGAAATCAATATGGAGTCTAAATGTTTGCTAATAAATTGATTTTTGTCCATTGTTTAATTTTGACCACCCTAGTAAAGTGGCCAAAATATGTACACAATGTTTGTACAGGTTCTTTTTAAAAAATGGTATGTGGATGTTAATCTATTGTGTGATGTATCATTTCTAAATATTATACATTGTATTTTGATATTTCTCAACACGACAAAACTTGATCTGATGGCAGGTCAAATTTAAACCTTTCTTTTCGTGGCCGAATTTTAGCGATGCCAAAATATCCCAATGGACAGTAAAGAGCTACATTGGCTGCCTCAATTGACAAGGTGCAATTTAAAAAAATCGCTAATAAACTTCAAATTGATGGGATATAAAGATATGATCATTGTGTTAATTTTGAAGTTGTAGGCATATAAGTTCTTCCACATTTAGTATTCCAAATTGCTATGTCAATGTTGACAAATCCATAATCAATTTCGAAAAGGTTCATTCTGAGAAATGCATACTTCCATTGTCAAAATCCAAAGATGGCCATGTTGGAATCCGATCTCTGAAAATGTCATATGCACAAGTAGACCTCACAGGGAACCTTCATGTCAAATTTCAAAGAAATCTCTTCAGTACTTCTGAGAAATACCAATAACAAACTTTTTGGGGGTGAAAATCCAAGATGGCCATATGTCAAACTTCAATGAGATCTCATAGGTCCTTTCTAAGAAATAGCAGTAACAAACATCCCTTTGGTCAAAATCCAAGATGACCATGTTGGATTCCGATCTCTCTGAAGATTTAATGTGCACAACTAAACCTTGAGGGAAACCTTCATGTCAAATTTCAAGTAGATCCCTTCATTACTTTCTGAGTAGTGGTAACAATCTTCCTTTGGTCAAAATCCAAGATGGCGCCATGTTGGATTCCAATCGCTCTGAAAATGTAATATGCACAATAATACCTTGAGGTAAACCTTCAGTCCTTCCAGAGAAATGGTAACAAACTTCCTATGGTCAAAATCCAAGATGGCCACCTGTCGACCATGTTGGATTCCAATCTCTAAAATGTGATGTGCACAACTAGACCTTGAGGGGAACCTTCATGTCAAATTTCAAGGAGATCAGATCATCCCTTTGGTCCTATCTGAGAATTAGCTGTAACAAGAAATGTTCAGACAGATGACGGACCACAGATGCACGGCCATACGAATGGGCTAAGAACCAGTTGCTTATCCAGACATTTTACAAAGGATAATAAAAGCTGAGCTTGATTATTTTAAAGTAGGTAACTTATGACTTTGATTCATAATTCTACTTTTTAAAGTGATAAAGAATGATGCTGACAAGGAATACAATAAATCTGTCTGATTCTTAACAAAAATAAGATCCATAAAATTTTATTGGTTCTGACATCACTTTTTTGTAGACAACATAAAATGCTTATAGTTGTCTGTATATTACAGTATTAAAGAATACACATGACCTGCATGTCATTTGTAGTATGTATTTAAAAAAAAATGACCAATTTTTTTCTTAGAAAATAAACATAACATGCAGCAGTGGTTAAAAAGTTACAGACTTGCTGACAGAATCTCGGATGTTTTATACACTTCCATGGTTTCCCGGATGTAAGTCACTCGCATGAACCACTGAACTGGAGGCTACCAGTATTTTGTGAATTTCTTATTCTGAATTTAGAAATCATCCAGAAATTTTATTATTAAATAATATATTATTATATTTTAAATAAACTTCAATATCAAAATGATGTTTTGTTTCAATTGTAATCTAAATCCAAAAGTCGGTATAAATTCTTCTCATTGAGTGTACTACTATTTCAGCCAAACATTGAAGTGTGAAGTGAATCAATTTCAAATTCTCTCTGCTTGGCTCGAGCCTGCAAAAGAACAATAAATGTATTGCATTTCAATATTACACATTTATGATGGTATATCTTTAACTTTTATAAATATTAAGCTTGTATATTTTGATATTTACTACTTACTATAGGTCTGATCCATTGAACAATTTGACTTTACTTACTGTGTTAGAAGGTATTCATTACTATCCCACATAAAAAAAAAATAGTCATATGTAAACTACATTTTATGATAGGACAAGAGCTAAACAGATAATATTGTTAATACTAAGCTAATTGTACAAAGGTGCTGTTTAAGACCATCCTGTAGACTTGATGCCACTGATTTAAAGTGTAAATTGGAATTAAATGAGTAACAAGATGATGCAAACAGGGCCTGTATACGAGTCTAAATTTCAGTGTGCAGAACTTCCTAGTGTCATGAAATAACAGACCTTCAATATCTAGTGGAAGAGCAATCAACTTGCAAGCAGGTTAGCTGTATAATATCAGTAAGACAAACACATAACAAACGTAAAAAAAATATTTTTGAGGAGTTTAACAACAAAGTATGTGACATCTCCATATGAAAGAATATTTTTGGCCGGATGTAAAAAGATAACAGGACAAAGAAACAAAAATTGAGGTGTAAATGTTTTTCAGCAGCATAAGGTACAAAGTAGTTCAACATTGATTAAACAAATAAAAGCATGTTATTGTAGTGCACAAACTAGAAACCAACAACTATACTAGATATGATATGAGTTCCAAAACATTGAAATGAGATGTGTTGGTTTTACATCTGTCAAGATTTTGTTCACATACATTGAGATTACCCCAGCTCCAGGTATAATGCCACGAACTTTAACACTGACAAGTAGGTATGAAGACCTGATCAATTTTGTGTTACTGTAGATTACTTTTATTTTGCATATACCACATTTTGTAAGGTCATCTTTTTTTTTTGTCTTTCCGTGAATATCTGAGTTCGCGTTTACAAACTAGAAACAAATTTAATTTTTAGTGAGAATTATGTAATATTTAGTGATTTTTGCATTGTTTTATGTCCCTTTGATGTTTGCATTGTTTTGTTTTTTATTGAATATTTTCGATACACCTATGCGATTTATGTATAAAAAGGTGACTTCTAATGTCATTGTTCAGGAGGACATTGAATTACTTTGTTTCTTTTCTAAAACGGACAGTGCTACCAGCGAAATGTCATTTAATAAACAAATACATTCTGTGAAATCGGATTAAACTAAAACAAAGTCGTGGATGGATAACAAAAATAGGGGGTTTAATGGATAATTAAAACGGGTATGCTGTATAAGCAACCTTCATCCCTGTATACATAATATTCTAAAAAATTATGCAATAATTGTGTATAAAATTACGCGATGAATTTGAAATCGTGAACTAACGCAAAATAAAAAAGTAATCTACAGTATATTCAATAATTTTTCAGTTACACGGCAACAGCCAGTGTTGGAAGAGACAACCCCATGACTATGTATCAGAGTGTAGGCTACCCGAAACTTCAATTAGCAACTGGTTGAATATCCCCACAAAAATAACTGGATCATTTGATGCTGGAACATAGGCTTAATGACAAAATGTTTCTATCTATATAGTATTCATTCAAAGAGATCCCCAATTTATAGGTATATGTGATACATGGACATGATGCAAAGTTATAGACTAAAAACTGAGGTATTGAGCTACATACAGTGAAGTGATGGGACTTGTTATCGAGTTATACAGACACTACTGTAATCAGCCGTGTATAATCCGCACTCTTTATTTCACTCTAAAATTTGTCTCGGGCAGGGGGTGCGGATAATACAGTACTACAGAATCTTAGGACATTTTTTCCCGCAGGAACTACTGCCTGAGATTCGATGTGGGTGGTAATCCTGACAAAGTGTTTACGTAATAATGATGAATGAGTCAATGTATATCATCATTATTCCATTGTAAATATTATCATTGCTTATGTATGCGTCTACGGTGACGGTGAATAAATCAATAAATGAATCTTGTTGTCTTTTATTTTTGTGTGTTTCAGTTTACAAATAGGCTAGACTACACAGGCACTTGTGTAATGCAATCCCTTGATCCAGGGTGTTGTGATCGGTGGATTGCATAACGCAAGTGCCTGTGCAAGGCTAGCCTAGTTGCGATGTTTGGTGAGGAAACAGAATAGTACAGTACCTGTTGCTTATCTTCATCATGATGTTTTGTTATTATTGAAAAATAGAACAATCTCAACAAGAATTCTAATAATTATTTCACGCTGGTGAACAACGAAGCGAACAGCCATGTTGTAACTGTAAATGAGGGGGCTAAATGGAACAGCAAATATGTAGTATTTTGTAGTTTCGTATTTTCCCATTTATATCATATTATGTAGTTTTGCTTTGTTTGTTTTGAGACAATGACTACACATTAATAAATAAACAATGTTTTCTGGGTGTTTTGTTCTGTGGAGGAATGTTATTTTACGCAATTAGTACCAATGGTATATACCAGTACTCTCTTACTACAGTACATCTACAGTGTAGTACTAAGTTATGGAACATGCCAATTATACAGGTAAGTACGATGATTTAATTTTAAATTGAAAGCATGACAAAAGGTTTAAAATAACACAATGCCACACCAAGGTAATAAATGTTTGTTGTATATGTCTCCATTCATAATCAATGATGCGTGTAACAGACAACAGTATACATGGATCTGTATATATATCCCTTTGTTTCAATAATTACGCTATACACGCGTATTCTAGATATATAGATCGCTTGTGCACAAGTGCTCGCCGCTAATTAAAATTGTTACAAACTTTTATGTCGCCGATTTCCGCAAATATAATATCTATTTCAAATGTTGTTCTAATACATACTATTAATTAAATATACAGGCTACCACGCCAGCAAAAGCAAAGGATTGCACTGTAATTAACGGAATGTAATTTTACAAAGACTTTGACTGATGTTTTGATATTTCTTTTGTTATTTATTTCAAATCATTAATTTGCTTATCATATCCCTTATTTAATATCTCGAATATATATATCTAAAATAAATATTTATCTATTTCTTTCAAATACCGATCTGAGAATTTTGAAAATATTTCTGATCGTCAAACTGCACTTATACACAATAATAATCAATGTCGCCAACGATTTTCGGCCATTCGGCCCTGGAAAAAAGTCAATGCGGATTATACGCAGGAACTCCTTTTTTCTCCGAGATCTGATGCTGAAATGGGGGGTGCGGATAATACGTAATTGCGGATTATACACGGCCGATTACGGTAAGTTAATCAAGTTGAAGTTTTAGACATAGGAACAAAAGTGTCTGGACTAATGGAAAAGATACATAAAAGTAAATCTGCCGGAGAGCACAACAAAAGTGTCTGGACTAATGGAAAAGATACATAAAAGTAAATCTGCCGGAGAGCACAACAATTGTAAAATTGTTTAAAAATTCAGAGGCACCCACCCATATTACTTAAAATTATCCTGAATTTGAAATAAACGAAATGTATTAACATTTCTCTATCCATTAAAATCAGGTCTGCTTGTTTAACTTGGACATATTAAAACCTAAATTTTGATTCATCTGATTTCAACATAATGAGATTCCGCTGTATATATATATAAGAGTTTAGACATTTTTCAATACACATGTATATCTACATATATAGGTTTACTAATGATTTTAATTCCAATGGCAAAGTTTGCTGGAGAGTTGAACAAAAAACCTGTCAGAAATGGAATAACTGTACCTTGTGTTTCTTGAACTCTTCATAGTCAGGATCATCTGTGGGTAGCTCATGTCGACATAGAGGACAGTTGTTAATCTGTAACAAGTCAGAGTACGGTTTCATAAATAAGCTAGGTTAACTTTTATTTCAAAACCAAAAATTCTGTAGTTTTCAAATATTTTATCAAATTTTAGAATGAACTCATGTAATATCCAGGAGGTTACAGCTCAGTCAAATGATGGTTATATATTACCAAGATATATTGAATTGGATGAAGTTGTATATGTGAAACATCCACCTAGGTGGCATCACTAGAATATTTTGATCTCCTGTTGAATTTTGAAATACAGTGGAATCTCGTTATCTTGATATTCATAGGACCTCCCTGTTTACTTCTAGATATCCGCAATTCCAGATAACGAAAATTTTCATTTCACGTATTTTCTGTTCTTAGTAGACAATGAATAGACCTATTCAGGGTACTGCTTAATTCAAATTAGATTTAAGCAAATATTAATGGCACTTTCATCTTGGCTCGTTGACGAAAGTCGATTGTCCTGGTTTTTTGCAGGTAATCAAGTAATTTATAAAATGATTTTGGCATTCAAAATGTAACCTTCAAATGCAGATGATAACTTTGAGATAACAAGTGACAATTCTGTAACATTTCAATACTTTGGACCAGAAAAATACTTTGAAATAAGCGAAATTTTGAGATATCCAGAATAAAAGTAGTATAAATATATAGTAAAATAATCAGGACCGGTCATTTGACTTTGACATAATCAGAATTTTGACTCATTCGATTTTAACATAAAGAGATTCCACTGTACAATGTATTGTGAAAAAGTTACAAAGAAATTTAATGTAAGAAATACTAAAAAATCAGAAATCTTTTCTTAAATGCATAATACACTACATCATGTTGTAAATATGGGATACAAAGATAGGAATCTGTAGCCTACAAGAGAAATAATTTAATGAAAGACTGAAAGGCTTTATAATTCACCTTAGTTCTATTTCTATTTACAGACCTCGTCCCAGGATAAATCACCAAAGTCCAAATATTTAAACCCCTGTCCATTACATGTTATATACCAAATTTGATGGGAATTGGTCCAGTGGTTAGGAAGAAAATTTAAAATGCTCACAGATTATGCATGACACATACCTATACAATGTACTGACAACAGGAGATGTTAATAGGTCAACTAAGTAGAGTGACCTCTATCATAGATGTGTGAGCAGCTGAGAAAGGGGTCCTTAAGACATTTTTTTTTTTTAAATTGTGATTTATATGTTTTTAGAAACTCAATATATGTGGATTGAAAAATTACAATATGAGAATGAGCACAGGTGAAAGCAATTCTTTTTATTTCAGGGGGGGGATCTACAAAATTAGAAATATTACATTAGACGGAATTCCTTGTCTTTTGGCACTTGATTGGTTATGTCATGACCTTTTCTAGGTTGCTGGCTCATATAAACAAACAGTTTTAAAAGCTCTTTTACCTTCTCTAACCATGGAAGTATACAGGATGAATGGAAACGATGCTGACATGGTAACTCTTTTACCTCATCTTCTTCATCAAATAGACCCAAGCACACTATACATTTTTTCTCTAGAGCTACAAAATAATTTGACAAATATATAAATATACTCTATTAGCCTACATGTATAATCAATTACATGGAAAAGGAAAGACTACAGGTAGCTCTCCACTTCTTGTCAGATTTCAGCCCCGCTGGAACCTATTAAATCTGAATTTTTGAGAAAGTTTGCCAGTTGCAGAAGGCCTGTAGTCTCTTCCTGGGTATATTGTAACCAGGCTCTTCCCCATCAATAAAAACAATTAAGCCATCACCATGTAAATGAACAAATTATGTGTGGCATAAACCACTATTCAAAATGAAATAAAAATGGACAGCTCTCAAGAGCTTGGCTATACAAGGGAGTACTGTTAAATAGATGTCTTATTAAATGTTTTGGTATTTAATAAATGCAACCTATATCTAAATCTTTAGAAAAAAATCAACAAAGCCTGACTTCTAAACTTTGTTCTGTGTACCAATACCAGAGTACAAAATGCATCTGTATTGTTAGAATAATCTTCCAAATGTAACCTGTTGTAACTTGATTTGAATCTACCATTGCAAATTAACTTTCTGTAATTTTTAGGGAGATTAATACCAAGTGTCAAGGAAGCACATGCAATTTGCTCTAAACAACCTTATACATGTTATATCAAAGATGGAATCAGTGTAAGTGTAGAGCAGGGTCGTGTGTTGTCGAACTGATGGGTGTTACCGGACATTATTTTTATAATCAAATTATGCAATATTTGCTAAGTAATTTTACATGAGATGCACTATCATGGATTTGTTGTATTTTTGCTAAACTGTCAAAATTAATCAGCTCGAAAAGCTGTCAAACAATTATGTCATCAGGAGTTTTCAATTTATGTCTCCAGTGGGTGTTATTCCTTATGCATGCACATACATTTTTGGCCTAAAGTCTTTTAGACCACCGGAACTCGAAATGGTTTTTAGTGTTGTCAGGTATCACTCACTGGACACATGTTAATAAAATTGCTTGTACACGTATTGATATTGATTATTGATGCATTTTGGTATTTCATAAGATATACTGGAAATAATTTTAGCATTGTAGCAGCATTTTATTCAGTTACAATATTAATCTTAAGAAATGTAAATGTGAAGTAAACATCATCAATGTGATGTCTCTGACAAAATTGGAAGGAAAAGGCCTGGGATTTTGTATGATCACTCTTAACCTTTCTTGTGTCATATTCAATGATTTTTTTTATATGCATATATATTCTGTATTTCAATAAAATGGTTATGGTGTACGATAACACCCTACATACTGTCCAACAAAAGACGAATGTGTCCGATTATGCCCTCTTCTATGCAATCAAATGCGCCCTATTTTTCTTAGTTAATAGTCATAGTTAACAGGATGTGACTTTTGTCAAGTAAGCCCTATATGTTTTACCATGCACTGAACCACCAAAAGACCATAAATATCATTTAAAATAGACAAGAGACACAATATGAACATTGATTACTTAAGTGTCCAATAAAACCTGACTTTATTTCATATTAATGAAAAAAGAAAGAAATATAATATTATATATGTAAATAGGTAGAGTAATTAATTTTTTTACATATTTCAACATGTATAGATAGTTAAGGTTCACCTAATATCTGTCCTAGAGGTTACTGTAAACTTGAAATTTAAATGACAAAGAAAATCAAAGTCAAATTGTGTTAATGCCTCCTAATTAATGCCTTGTGTTTCAAATACAGTGAAACATGTTTTCAAGACCCTCTTAGTGACACAACAAAACCAATCTTTATAAGGAGGTGGTCTTTATATAGAGGTTGATTTGTACACAAAATGGTACTATTGGGGATAACCAAAAAACAGTCTTTATCACCAGGTGGTCTTTATACACAGGTGGTCACTAAAGCAGGTTTTACTGTAACAATAATGATCTTGTCTAATTAATTTGTGGCTTTATGAGTGGTGTCTAATTTGCTGAAGAATATTAATCTTTATCAGTGAAGTTATTACTGAGTTTACCTGTATAGGGCCGAGCTTTAAAATATAACATTGCAATGTATATAAATGTTTAATGGATTGGAGACTGAGGTTGGTACTAGAGAGAGAGCTCACAATTAAAATCTTCCCTAATACTAAAGTTTTAGGTCTGTTTACAGCTGAGGCACATAGAATTATATGCCTATGCATGTTTTTTGTACAGAAGTACTTGCAATTGAGGAAGCATATTTATAACCATACAATGTCACATATGGACTGATATGGTGAAGAAGAGTTTGTGTACATTGAGGGGACTGGAAAGGGTAAAGGGAAAGGTAACAACTAATAAAGTCTGGCCATATTGGAGAAATTTGTTTTTTACTGCAGGTATTTGTGTTTTAAGACTAGTGTTTATATACCTTCATATATATTCAAAGTTTAACTGAATACATACATTTAAGTATTTTCAAACTGATACATGTATTTTGTATTTTCTTTTACATGGGGACCTAATGTTATGCTGCAGTACAGAATTTGTATTATTTGAACAAATACATGTACATGTATATAAGAGTCAGATGTATTTCAGGGCTGGCTCTCTACAAACAGAGTTACTGAATATACATCAAGCAAAATGAAGCTTACCTGCTTCTATAGATGATATGGTTGACTTACCTGCTTCTGAAGGTGATATGATTGACTTACCTGCCTCTGTAGGTGATATGATTGACTTACCTGCTTCTGAAGGTGATATGATTGACTTACCTGCCTCTGTAGGTGATATGATTGACTTACCTGCTTCTGAAGGTGATATGATTGACTTACCTGCCTCTGTAGGTGATATGATTGACTTACCTGCCTCTGTAGATGATATGATTGACTTACCTGCTTCTGTAGGTGATATGATTGACTTACCTGCCTCTGTAGGTGATATGATTGATGTTGGTAAAGATTCTATGATTTTTTTAGAAGCTGGAGGTACTTTTCTTTCTCCACCAAATGCCCTATATGTATTATACAAAAAACCATTTCTGATTGAAAATTAGATAAAATACTGTTCATTTATTAAAAGCAAATAAAAATCAACAAAGATCCCTCAGATGACATATAAAGTTTCCATAACAGATATCAAGGCGAGTCCCAAAGTGTATTACTTACTGATCACCTAACTTCCTGCCTGATCCACTAAAGCCCTGGCATACATGTAGAAGTAATGAAATTAACAATTTGTTCATCCATACCCTATAGCTGAATACATGTACAACATACACAAGTAATTTCATGGTACCAGGAAAAAAAATGAATAAGAATAAAAAGCTAAATACCAATTAAATTCCACACATACATTTACCACTCTCTTTTGAATTAAATGTTTTACTTACATCTCATATTCCATTTCCCATTCTGCAGCAAGCCCAGTGTCAAGTAAGAGTCTGTAATTACATATATATATAAAACGATAAAATAAACAAAATTACAAATTTAATCATCTGAAAAATGCACTTGCATTAGTTACTTAACTCTGAGAAGGGTCATAAAAATTCATTTCCATACTTTGTATCACTTTAAATGCATGAAGTTTTAATTGCCTGACAATTTTAAATGGTATTATGTGTTAATAAGTTATTTTCACATGCTTGACTGAAAAATGGACTTTCTGAATGTTATTTTATGTCACATTTAACAAATTTACAGAGATATCGTGGCAACCAGATTTTTATAGTAGAGGAGAATATCTGGTTACACTGTACACAAGAAAAGCCACAAGCCTTCTGTAAGCACACTGGCAATTTTCTTATTAAGTTGGCTTTGGTTTCAGCAAGACTCAAACCTCCTTTAATCTGAGTAGAGGTGAGAGACTTCATGGTTTAAAGTGTGATGCTCTACAGTCACCATGGTCCAGAGTGTTACTGTACAAACATTTACCTATTTTTCGATTTAATATCCCTATCTCAGACTGATTGTACTGGTTTTCACAGTGCAGTTAAACTAGTTAGATGAATTGGTTTGTATCAAAATTTTCAAAGGTCTCTAAAAAATCAATGTGTAAAAAGGATTTCCCTGTGCCAATTTTGGGTCCGGTTACAGGACCCATTCCCAATGCCTAAACAGCTTGTATTTCCTTAAAATATGCAAAAATTCACATTTGGAATTTCAAAATAAAGAATCAAGTATTTCCAAATTAACAAATGCAGTTTTTCTGTTTTAACTAAAATATATATGTTCCCAAATTTTCAGACCCTGGACCCAGAATTTAGGAGGTAGGAAAATCCCTGTTTAATGACAACAGGAGACCCAAATGGTAAACTGAGCACCATCCAGAAATGTGGGAAAATGAATGAAAATGACAAAGTCTGAAATGACCAAAACATGCAAAAAAAAAAAAAAAAAGAAAAAAGAAAAATTCTGATTTCTAAAAAATCACAAAGTTGATTATACATCCATGTATATCACTCAGATGCAATCAGCTTTTCAATTTATGCAGCAGTTCTGGAGAAGAAGAATTTCAAAGGTACCACCCTGAATCCAACCCTGGACAGATCTGGCTAAAAAATATAAACATCTTGGTAGAGGACCTTGTGTACTTGCTTCCTGAAGTTTTGTCACAATCCCTTCAATAGTTTCAAAGAAGTCGAAAATTTGAAAAGTTTAACGACATACATGTACTATATAGAAAACTACATTGCAATACAATAGACTAAATGGTTTGTATCAGTTTCCTTAGTAAAATACCTTGCTAAATGTAACAGATGGTTTGGCTGTTCTCCTTCTCGCAAAGGCTCACAATCATGCTCATCAAAGTATGATGCCATTTTGTTTGTACCTACAAGTGTAATATTGTGATCCATGAATTAAACTAAATATCACTATATTGTCCAAAGATAAGAGTACTAGTCTTAATTGTAACAGTACTGTATGGGTGGATATTTCCACAGTGGGGGTGTTAATGTTGGCACTTGCAATTTTTTCAAAGAATATTTTGGTGCATAATTAAACTGTGAAAAATAGGTACGGAAGAACCTGTCTAGAGAAACTTACAAGATAGGTGGTCTCTCAATAGAGGTTTTATCTACAGGATTATTTAACAAAATGGTTTTCAAAATGTGGTCTTAAAAGACAGGTGGTCTTTTATGAGAGTGCAGACATTTTGAAATAAAAAAAAATTACTGGTCAATCAGACCAGTGATTTATATTACTGGTCAAAAGAATTTTTTTCCTGGTCTGTATAATATACACAATTCAAAAGTAATGGAAAATTACTGGTCATTTGGACCAATTATCAGAGGTTTCACTGGACTTTTGTATAATTTACTAGTTTTTCTGGTAAGATCGGTGAATTTCAAAAACTCTTGAGAGTGGTCTCTCAAGACAGGTTCCACTGTAGTTTTAATAAAGTATTGAAGTATTTGTGAATTCTTTAATTTAGAAACCTGAGATTTCCTCTCAGAAATAGAATTGATACCTGATATATCTTTACCTCTATTCTTGTACTCACTTATGAAAAGGAATTATCCATTCCCACCATGAAACCCATATTACATGGGGCAGTTGCTAGTACATGGTACTGGTACTGTAATTTTATAAACTTCTCTCTTGCTTTAACAAAATTTATTCTTAATTCTATGCTAAATCTGAGTGTTATAGACTACAATAGTCTCAGGAAACACCAAGACTCGTAACCATACAGACTTCCTGAAAATTTTTGAAAGATGACTAACATTTTTTTGATAAAATGCAATTTTTACCAGACCAGATCAGACTGAATTTCATCAGAATTTTTTTTTCTTGAACTTGAAATGTTTTAAAATGATCTATAATCATGTTTTCTTTATTTCAAATTCTATGTATTTAAAGCATTTTGATAGGTACAGTGCATGATGAACAACATTTTAGTGGGATTTTTTGTTTGTTTGTATTAAAAGTTTCAAATATTCGACATTTCATACAAATTAAGTGTTTTTAAAAATCCTCATTTAAAAAAAGACTTGTTATAATGTCAGTGATTTTCCTTATATGGATGGCAGAAATATCAATCACTCGTGTACATGCAGTGATGCATGTAATATGTTCTATGGCAATTTATCTTTTTTATAAAAGCTTTGGTTTTATGTAATTTCAAAGTGACAACCTATATGTCTTCAACTGATATGACTACAACTAAACAATATACCATAATCCTAAATATCAGAGTTTTTAAATCCGTCGGTTTTACCGGCAAAACCGGTAAATTTAACAAAAGTTCGATGAAATTTGTCAAATGATTGGTCCAAATGACCGGTCAATGTATGCTTCAGCAAATTCGGATTTTGTTACTTCTATGCGTGCACGGGTTATTTTTAAATTTTATTTCCAGATCAATAAAAGGCTTGAACTTACGTATAACGTATCATTCAATCTGTTTAAACGCGTCATTGATAATTGTAAAACATGGCGGCCTCATGGCCTATGAAGTTTTCTGCTAATTTCTGTGAAAACACTTGGTAAAACCAGATGATTTTAAATAATCAGCGCCTGAAATAAACCTGTCGACAGCTCGCCAGATGTGACCACTTTGGTGTCTGGGCAACCAGAAGTTGATCAAAGTCTGACAAAGACAAGTAGTTACTGGCCCAAAATAAAACGTTTGAGCGAGTGCCCTAAAATTCATGTCATGGCCGTCATTTATTTTAGACAAGACATAATCCTCTTTTTGTGTTAACATTAAAGTTATATATTATCCAAGTGCAGAAATTATTATGTCTGATCATGTGAAAACCATGTGATTAAACATCGACCTGTCATGGCTGACGGCGAGCATCTAGTACCCCTTGAGAGGTTTAAAAATAAAAGTCGTTCATTCCACAGAAAATTAAAGATGTGTTTACTCAAAAGAGCTTGTAAATGGATAGAATAGACTTGAATGCAGCTAGCAGTTGCAGGATTCCTGCTAATTAAAACACATTTCAGTCAAAAGAAGTAGATCTAATTTATATTATTTGCCTCCAACATTTTTAAACTAATCGTTAACAGCTTAAACAGGGGCAGTTCAACCCAATGTTTTTATTTTCAACTGAATTCAAATTTGGCCCACGACATACATTTGTTATATCCTTTTAATGTGCATTAATATAGTCGTTTATAACTGACTTAGTGTTTGTTTTCACCGGTGTAGGAATAATAAATTGCTGGTCCTCCTTTTTACTTTTTACAATGATATTTGTCCAAAATATTTGGGTCACCACTTTATCATTTGGGCCAGTAGTTCTGAAATTTTACTCACCCTTGTTTTTATTTTTCAGTAATACTTTTATAAGGACCAGTAAAATTTTGCTACGCCCAACTTACAATTTAGTAATTCACTGGTCAGGTTGACCAGTAAATTATTTTTCATTTCAAAACCTCTGAAATATTGGTGCTTGTTAAATGAGAGAGAGAGAGAGAGAGAGAGAGAGAGAGAGAGAGAGAGAGAGAGAGAGAGAGAGAGAGAGAGAGAGAGAGAGAGAGAGAGAGAGAGAATGTGAAATTACCAACGTGATCCACACTTCTTTCTATACTCAGTCCAAAGATTTTTGTACTGTCACTGACTACCACAATCTGACGACAGCGGTGTTTGACAGTCTAAAACTCTAAAGATCCTCCTTCTTATACTTAAATAAAGAACTATGCAGGTATGTTAAAATTCCTGGAACACTCTTGAACATTTTCTATCGTTAGATCAATTTTTGTACTTAAAGCAGATGTTCTGTAACGTTCCATGGGACTGACTTGCACTTTTCAGTTTATATTTAGCCCCCTATATCAACGACGGTGAATGTCATTGACATTGTCTAACTTCCGTTTTTGGAGACAAGAAACTGTCACTTTACCTATGATATGTGGTGTATAGATTGTTTTTGATATATTTTCAAAGGTTAAAAATCCCCAGATATATTTGAATTTATAGTGTATAAACAAACATATTTTCGGAAAATTTCAGCAATGACTAATGCGACCTTGCCGTAACAAAGATCATGGCTGATTCATCCCCCAGTGGAGAAAAGAGTAAAGTTAACAATTAAATTTTAATACGATTGCTTATAAAAATGGCATATGTAAATAAGTATTTCAATTAAATTAATGTTTGCATTTGAAATGAATGCTTTGACTCGTTAGAACATCCTGTCCATTTATTTGTTAATTCAAGCCTTACTCAGTTAACTCGGGGGACGTAAATAAATAGGAATCTAAATGACACTTATACAATGCTATCGGCCAATTCTGCGCCCTAAGCTCTGATTTTGGTGGTGGTCACTAAAAGGAGTAGGCGGAGTCGGATTGGAGCATATAATTTCTTCCACAAATACTAATTCAAATTACAATATATTTTTTGTGCATCTTTATTTATTGTGGATTTATGCATCATTCACATGAGTGAAAATTAATTGTATGATATTACATTTGGGTTTGATTTACAAGACATTGTCTTATGCTGGCACACAAAAATTAGAAGTCAGCAGCAGACTCGAGGTATTGGATCGATTTAAATGAATATGTTGTTCTTAAACTTGAAATAAAGTAGACATCAGAATCTTTTATGATAATATCCTTCTAAAAATACCATTAAATTAAATTAAGATAACTTATTATTCATTAATAATCACAGTTTGCAATTGGTAAGTAATAACACATAGTCGGATTGAAAGGGTGCTAATGTCGGACTCCTGATAGTAATAGTGTTTTCGGATCCGATTAATAGTGGATTCAAAAGAAATAACCATTGATTTCTAACCAATTTTAATTCTATTTCAATCATCTTTTTTAATAAACATAAAAGATATATATGCAGTAATATTGGGTAGTATGTAGTATTATTAGGGTAGTATGGGGTAAATCGACTTGCCGCAGTTACTGGAGTATATTCTAACTGGGACATATCACTGATGTCATGCTACTGCCCACTTAAATTTTAAAAGCTATTGTTATTAACCATAGTCTGGCATAGATAAGTTTTCATAATGGTCATTTTCATAGTTTAAACTCCCCACTCTTCCTTCCTGCTCAAAGTAAAAAATTAAGCTCATTCAAATATATGGCTTGTATTATTTAGTAGACTTAGATACCACCATTTAATACACTTGGTTATATTTTAGATGACGATAATCTTGTGGAGGAAGCTGAGGAGGCAAAGGAACCACCACCTCCAGATGTTGTACAATTGTGCAGAGAAACATTCCAGAAAACAGCAGAATATCTTCACGGGGAACTAGAGGGTATGTTTGGTATATACCTTTGAAAGGGCGCCTGCTCTAATAAGGGCACTCCTGGATATTTTTATCATGTAGATCTACTGACCATTTAAAAAAAATCTTACCATTTTATTTCTATTTAGTTTAGATTATCCCCCTATTTCATCATATAGTTTTTCTTTTTGTTGTAATAAAATAAATATCAAATACCCTCAAAATTGCAAAAGAACATATTTTAACTACGTTGTAAGCAATGCTTTTGATTCTATCGGTGATTTCTTGGATGCAGGGAGGTCGCCATTATTCATCAACAAACAAAATAGGACCAGTCATAGTAAAGATCTTTTTCTTTTGTTTAATGCCTGTCAATTAAAATGTATTCACTATCGAAAAAAATAATACAGTTTTTACTTATCGTAATTTTTACTACAGAGAAATATGAAACTCACCCAATTAATTGTTTATTCCATAACTTTATAAAACTGAATTCGGGTTAGGGATTTCAAGCAAAGCATTGTCATTCAAACTTCTCATTTCGTCTACTGCTGTCATTTTAAACCGTCCGCAATTACCAAAAACTTGCATAGTTACCAGTTTCACACTTTGAATGTCAGAGATCGCATTAAATCAATTAAATTGTCCAAATTGTCGGTTTCAATGAAGCACCTATGTAAGGCATATATCATTTGTAGTGGTATTGCTGGTTTCCTGATCTCACAGTTCAAACAGTAAATCTTAAATTGACAGTAACAAACTTTGCTACATTGTTTCTTTTCCGCTATTAATACATCAGGTGGGATTACAAGGTAATTAAATCAGAACAAACAGCTATATACATTGTAGATAACTTTCCATATTGGAGTATTTTGTCATTTTTTTGCAATGCAATCAATATGAGCATCAAGAAAGAAAAAATGTCAAAATAAAGGCACCCTGTACTCCAATTACTGGCGCCCCTTTTAGGACAAATACAGTATTTGGTTTTACATATAAAAATCAAGAAAAGAAAAAAGATCCAAATATTGTATCATTTTGGCAGTGTTTGGTAATATGATACGTCAGTTAATTGTAAACAACAAAGATGCCTGTATGCACTGCCATCAGCAAAGTTTGAATGCTACAATTTCCCAAACTTGTGATGCACTGCAGGTCAGCACTATCCCCATCCCCCAACCCCACTCCCATCAAAGATATCAGATTTTTGGTACAATCAAATCTCCAATCAGTCTAATTCAAAAGTTACAAAACTTGTATTTGAGTCAATAACAAATATAAAACAGAAAGGCAGACAGAGTAGCTCAGTTGGTAGAGCCCCAGACCTTCAACATGAAGGTCCCTGGTTCAATCCCCGGTGTTGCCAGATTTTCAGAGGTGAGATTTCATCTCCTGCCCATCTACTAGATGGAGGGTAAATGGTCTAGGATGTACAGTTGATTTCATTTGTCATATTGTAGAAATATAGTACTTAAAAGGCCTTTGGAAATACAGACCACTCATGTAAAAACATAAACATACATACTAAACATCTCTTTCCCTGCCTCATGGGGATGAGTGGCAAGAGCTTTAAGTAGTTGCACCACTCATTAAATCAAGTCAAAGCAAGCTGCTTTACATTGTACTTCTCTATAAATTTTATATTATGCCTTTATGTTAAAACCAACGAAAATAGAATTTGAGTGATTCAACAAACAGAAATTGTCCCCAAGCACATAGATCAGGGTTTGCACAGACCTTGAAAAGTGCTTGTATTTAGAGTTAGTCCTTGAAAATTGCCCGAAAACAAAAATAGCCATGAAAAGTGCTTGAATTTAATGCAAAATGCTTGATTTATTTCATCAGCGTGCTTGAATTCTACTCTTTGTATGTTTAATCATCACTAAAGGAGACCTTTTATAATGAAAATTTAGCTTGATCATACAGATGCTTCACCTAGTATTATACAAATTGAGTTAAGCATTTTTGTGATGCTGTACTCCTGGATCTTCAAGTGTGTATTTTGAGTACTGCCATTGAAATGTGAAAGAATTTTACTGTCAGTGGTTTTTTTTACTTTGTTTGGCTTGCATGGTCTTGATCATGTTTTTAGCTTAAACATACACATTCAAAGTGCTTGAAAAACAGTATGAAAAGTCCTGAAAAAGTGCTTGAAAAACAGTATGAAAAATCCTGGAAAAGTGTTTGAAAAACAATATGAAATGTCCTGGAAAAGTGCTTGAAAAACAGTATGAAAAGTCCTGGAAAAGTGCTTAAAAACCGTATGAAAAGTCCTTAAAAAGTGCTTAAAAATGTTCTGAAAAGTCCTGGAAAAGTGCATGAAAAACACTATGAAAAGTCCTGGAAAAATGCTTGAAAACACTTTTCCATTGGCTGTATGAACCATGTAGATAAAGAGTTTATTAAATTGATCATAAGAGGTCGTATTCATAGGTACAACAGGCTATGCTTGATGTCAGAAAATGGGGGATGGATTTATATTTTTTCTCTGTTGGAATAAACTGTTGTTTTAGATTAAAATACAGCATACTTTTCTCTTTATTTTTTTATTTTTAATATTTTTTTTTTTTTTTTTTTTTATTTTTTTATTTTTTTATTTTTTTTTTTTTTTTTTTTTTTTTTTTTTTTTTTATTTTTTTTTTTATTTTTTTTTTTTTAATTTTTTTTTTTTTTTTTTTTTTTTTTTTTTTTTTTTTTTTTATTTTTTTTTTATTTTTTTTTTTTTATTTTTTTTTGTTTTTTTTTTTTTCTCTCTTTAAAGTTACATGAGAATGAAGTTATCATAAAAAAAATGTTAAATATTTCCCCTGAATCAGAAACTTTAAAAACGTTCAACAAGACATATTTGAAAAACCAAATTTTGTGTCCAATAATTAAAGTTTATATAAATGGAAGATATTTTTTCTTCACAATTTTCCTCTTGACACGACTTTTATAAATGTATAATTGAATATACTGAGACATTTCTTTTTGAAATGTAATCCTGTTGATGAAATGTAACTTTGGAAGGTTTGATATGGTAGTTTGTTAATGGTGTTAACAAAAGTGTACACACACAAAAGTGTACACACAAACAGCATTTCTGATCATATTGCTCATCTGTCTAGATTTATTTCTGATGATGTGATGATAACAATTATTGTTGTTTACAGGGACTGTTGAAGACTACAAGCTTCTTGAGAATATGAATAGAGTAACAATTACTAAATATGTTGAAATGAAAGAGTTAGCAAATAACATCAGTGTTGGATTGCAAGATCTAAATGAAAAATGTATGTATTAGAACACATCTATATACCTAACCAAGTATTTAAAAAATAATTGGTTTTTAAAGCAATATGAGTTTTCGTCTGCATGATTTTATTATCTTATAATGATTTATATCAGAAAGAGATCATTTGATGATTAAAAGAACAAATGCATGCATGTTATTAGAGTAAACATGCCAAACAGATTGTAACAGTCACTTTGGATTTGTCATCTCTCTGACCACTGCAAATTAATTTTCAAATGGAACTTTTTCTATGAAGATTATCGATTGTTAAGGGAGCATGTGCAATATTCAGTAAACAGCCATGTATCGAAGATGGAATCTGATGTAATTCTTAGCGTTTTTTCCAACATTTCCTCAGCGTCAACATATGCATGATAAAGTGTTTGACATAGGGGTCACTGGCATTCTACAATCATGTCGGAGAAATACTGTATCACAATGCAGTATTTATTTCATACTTGAAATACTGTGGTTTGGAATAAATCATGCTGAATGTAGGTAATTTCATGTTCAGAGATAGTTAAATGGATCAGATTTTATTTTATTACAGTTTTACCCAAAATGCTGATGACTGTGGCTCATATTTCTTTAAAATGATAACATTACCATTGTGTATTTTATTTTTCAGCAAAGAGAATTGTTTATTCTTAGTGTATTAATGGTATTTTTTTAGAAGTTAATACATTTATATTGATTTACAAAAACTTATGTAAATGTGTCTGCACATTTGTTACCAGAATTATATATATTGTTTTTTTTCATACAGACATTGGAATTGTTTGCATGTATTAATCTGAGTATACAGTAATACATGTATGCAGATGCATGGTAAAGCATCTCTGATTTAGTTATCTCATTAACCCATATGTTACATTTTAACTAACCCAAATCAATAAATAGTATGGTCTACTGTGTACAAATTGACATTGCATGTTAAGTTATTGTAAAGTTCAGATTATGAATAATACACCTGAATCCTGACAGTGGACACTACCATTCTTTGAAATGGGTGAATTAATTTGTGGCAACAGGAGACAATAATTTAATCAAACAATTCCTTTATCATCAAGTAACAGAAGGAGAAAGAATGTTTTCAGGTATTTGTGAAAATATGCAAGAACTATCAAAACTAAAATAGAAAGCTGTTTCACTCTCATTTGTTTTTGTTTTCAGATAGCAATCTTCAACCATTCCTAGAACAAATTGACCATATAGAAGAAAATGTTAACCTGCTAGAGCAAGCTGCTTATAAGTTGGACAATTATTCCAAGAGACTTGGTAAGATCATGAAGAAGTCCCCCATTGATTGAAATTGTGTGTGTGTGGGGGGGCTATAGGTTTTGTCTGCATCCAGTTAATTAAGGTTGTGGTTAAAATTCTGTAATTGCTTTCAGAGGATTGTCCATGAGTACTTACTGTGGTTAGAGCATCACACTTTGAACCAGAAAGTCTCTCACTTCTTGTCAGCACAGCTTAGAGCCCTGATGGAACCTAAGCTGATTTTGTGAGAAAGTTTACCAGTTTACTTGCAGAAGGCCGGTGGTCTCTTCCCAGTTACAATATGACCAAGTTCTCTCTTCAATGAAAAACTGTCCGCCACCATATAACTGAAAAATTGTAGTGGCGTAAAACAGTTTTCAAAATTCAAATTCAAATGAGTACTAACAAGTATTAGTTATAATATATTACGATGTTGTTGCAGATAGAAAACCATGACTCACCCTTTTTTTTGGTTATGAAATCAAATACAGTTTTCTTATAATTTGTGGATCAGTTTATAAGTCCCCTCACAACAGACAGGATATTATAGGTATTGTCTATTGTAGTTGCTTACATGTCTGAGGGTCACCAGGATCCTGTGGCTTACATGTCTAAAGGTCATCATGAGCCTGATGTATATGTCTAAAGGTCATAATGAGCCTGATGTATATGTCTAATGGTCATCATGAGCCTGATGTATATGTCTAAAGGTCATCATGAGCCTGATGTACATGTCTAAAGGTCATCATGAGCCTGTGACTTACATGTCTAAAGGTCATCATGAGCCTGTGACTTACATGTGTAAAGGTAATCATGAGCCTGTGACTTACATGTCTAAAGGTCAACATAAAAATCAATTCTATAAGAATTTAAAGAGATTTTTTGAATCTGATATTGTTATATGAAATTTGACTTTTATTTTCTAAATGCTTTTCAGATATACAAATTGAGTTCTTTTTAGCTTTTTGATTATTCAAAAGTTATAAGACAAAAGTGATAACCATAAATCATTTGGATTTACATTTCTAAAATAATTTGAAAATATGGCGAATGTTTATGTAATTTATCTTTTACAGAATCGAAGTTCAAAGCTTTAGAGAAAAGGTGATGAAACATTCCAGTCATGTGATGATGAACCCAGTGCAATATACCATGTATGTGCTATGATATAGACTCACTTTTAACAGGTGCAACAGTCATATAAACGGTTTAATATGTCTCTCTGTGGTTTATCATATCGTTGATACCGATACCAAGTGTTGGCCACTGCATCTTATACTCTCCATCTTTAAGTTATTTTTAATATATTAGAACATACATTTTGTGATTGTTTAAGTGTAAATAAAAAGACAAATAGTTCAGTCATTTCATTATATATTAAAAGCTTTGTATTTATCTTTATTTGTTCTGGGTGTCCTATCTGTGTCATTTGACAAAGAGAATTCCTTATGGGCTCAGGTTGAACAGTCAATGAAACTTTGAGATGTTGCCTTTGTCTAACTTCTATGTGACACTTTCACTGTAAACATGATTTCACACTTGTGAGAGTTATCAAAGGTTTAATTTTAGTGGCAAAGATGGTTGCTCGCGCAAATAGCTGCTAATATCACTATGAAAGAAAGAATTTCTTGGCACAATGTCAAACAACCAAACCATCATGCTACAAAATATGAGGTTTGGTATTGTGTGCTGATAAATTGGCTTTCCAGTAAAGAGTGGACATGAATCTGTCTGTACACACTTTTGAATTTCAGCCTTGTGTGGTGATTATTATGCAGTTAAGTCCTGAGAAATTACATGTAAATGTATGTATATATATATTGGAATTTCAGCTTTGTGTGCTATTTATTCTGTATATACATGTGTTGTTGAGCATATCAGTCATGAGAGGAGACCTATGTACATGTTCCACATGCAAGTTTCAGCTTTTTGTAAAAATTTTCCCTACTGTTTATTTTTTGCCATTTTCAGCCTCAAATGACTGGGTTAATATAAAATGATAGTGAAATTTTCAAACTACATAATTGAAGCACAGACATAAATCCATCCACAAGACTGGTGATTGAAGACAGGGCAGGGGTGTGGAAATATGACTTTCACGGACTTGTCCCCGGGAAAGTAAATACAAAAAAATTGGTTGCCCTAAATAGATTTTTATTTGTCCAACATTTACTGAGAAATGTTTTATAAACAAAAATACTTTAATAGGACTTTGAATTCTAGATTTATGTTTTTTTTTCTTTATATTGCACTTGTCCATGGACAATCAAATTTAAAAAATTCACTTGTCCAGACGGTAAAAGTAACGTGTCAGGCAAGTCGAGTATAGGATCTCATAGGCCGAATTTTCTGCCCCTGATTTTACCAAAATTAAAAAAATCGCTTAAAATTGAGGCAGAAAGTTTAGCCTAAGGATCTCCTCACCCCTGCAGGGTGATGTTTTCTGTCTTAAAAGGGCAAAAATGACCAGAGGTGAAAATGACCAGGTATACAGTAGTGAGAAAAAATTTGTACATTATATTCACATAGGTCGTAAGAGGAGATATGTCTATATCTGTATTCTGTGTAGTGAAGTTATGTTGATGAATGGGAATCATGCAGTCGGTATGACATCTTATTACTAAGGAAATGAAACTAGCCTCTGACAAGTTAACTTTATCATATAAATTGAAAAAATTGAAATTTGAACTTGTTGAAATTTATTTCAATTCCAAAAACCTTTTGCATTCAAAAAATGACCTATATATATGTACAGCCACTTGCCAAAAGTTTATAGACATTATCATTTTTTACTAAACATTTCATATAAAACCACATTTTTTCAAAAATATATTGTGATGTCATTTCTTATTGCGTTTGAATAGAAATTTTACTGTTACATGGAGAACATTTCCAAGTTTCATCGATTATTTGGATGCAATTTTCTAACTTGTAATTTCAAAAATCTGACAATTTAAACAAAAAGTAAAAATTATGATTTAACATAAATAGGTAATTTTCATCACAAAAAATCTGTTTAAATTGATGAATCTTTTAAATTTCGAATTTAGAAAATAAAAATAAAAATATACAATTCATTCTTTGTTTAACAGTGAAAATTCTATTGAAATGCGATAAGAAATGTCTTCACAATATTTTTTTGAAGAATTGTGGTTTTTATATGGAAAATATAGTAAAAAATGATAATGTCTGTAATCTTTTAGCAAGTGGCTGTAAATGTGAATGAGTTTTCATCACGAAAATTTTGCATGTTGGCGCAAATGGCCTTTCATAAGTATATACACTGGTCACAAACCTTATTAACAATTCAATGACTACTACCATACAAGTATTTCAACTCCTAAAGGTCATTATATAAATGATAAGCGGACAGTAGCCAAGTTGGTAGAATGCCAGATCTTTAACATGGTGGTCCTTGGTTCGATCCCTGGTCATGCCATATTTTCAGAGGTGAGATTTTATCTCCTGTCCAGACAGCTTTATACCTAGATGAAGGGTAAATGGTCTAGGGTGTGCAGTTTGAGTACCTTCATCAGATTGTTCAAGTGTAGTGGGACTTAAAAAGCAGTTCAAAATACAGAACACTCAAGCAAGGACATAAACACACACTATACATCTCTCTCCCTGCCTCAGAGTGACAAATGGCAAGAGCTTTAAGTAGTCATGCCACTTGTTAAAGCAAGCAAGTGTATTATAAATCATAAGCCACATTATGAATTAGAATATACTTTATTCTGATTTACAGCACATGATCAATGAAATTTGTTCAAACAAGAAGATGGCTGCTCTTCGTCTCCATACTACATGTATCACAGCTACAACCAAGTGTTAACTTCTCTAAATACATGACAACAAATAAGTCCCAAACTTAATGTGTGTATATAGTAAAATGTGCATTAAATAGACTGAAATGAACAAGTAAACAAGTTACTATAAATCTATGAAAAGTCTTAAATTACATAAAATTTACTTAAACTTTGACAGCAGAAGCTGTCACATAACTAATGTAAAAAAAATCAAACATATAACACCTTAAAGGTACTCTTTAACAGAATTTCATCAGATTTCACTGTTTTTCTGTCATAAAATGTTTCAAATATACTAAAAATATTCATTGAATTGTTTAAAAATTGCAACTAAGATATTGCAACTAATTAGCTTTATGACTTCATTGAAAAAAAAATAATCAATCCATGCAGAACTGTCAAATTTTATGCTTTTTCATTATCTATTGTTACAAGTTGATGTAATTATGTTCAACTCCCTCAAATATTCTAAGAAAATGCATATGCAAAAATAAAATTTTGATCCAACAATGAGAATCTGTTAAAGAGCACCTTTGACATCTAAATGATGCAATTATTATCATTCATTTTGTAGCAATATATGACAGATATATCACACTTCTGTAGGTATAACAGATATATCACACTTCTGTAGGTATAACAGATATATTACACTTCTGTAGGTATAACTGATATATCACACTTCTGTAGGTATAACATATATCACACTTCTATAAGCATAACTGATATATCACACTTCTATAGGTATAACTGATATATCACACTTCTATAGGTATAACTGATATATCACACTTCTGTTAGTGTAACAGAAATAACAAACTTCTGTTGGTATAACAAATATATCACACTTCTGTTGGTATTACCAATATTTCATACTTCTGTTGGTATAACCGATATATCACACTTATGTAGATATAACTGATATCACACTTCTGTACGTATAACTGATATATCACACCTATAGGTATAACTGATATATCGCACTTCTGTTGGTGATATATCACACTTCTGTTGGTATAACTGATATATCACACTTCTGTTGGTATAACTGATATATCACACTTTTGTAGGTAAGCCTATAACTGATATATCAGACTTCTGTAAGCATAACTGATATATCACACTTCTATAGGTTTGACTGATATATCAGACTTCTGTTGGTATAACTTGATATATCATGACACCTTAGGGTATAAAAGATGAACTAGAATCTTTTGATAAAATCACATATAACACATGATCACGCTTAAAAATCTTAAAATATTAATTCTACATAAAAAGACATTAAAATGTAATGCAATAAACAAATATATATACAATTCATTACTGATTAAAAGAAAGAAAGTTTTGAAATAAGAATAAAACACTGTTATTAAATTGTACTAATGGCATATTAGAGTATTAGTAAAGTACTGGCATCTATTTTATATTCTGTTTGTATGTTGTGTTCCAGGTATAATACAATTAACATATACAAAGGCATATTGTTACACTAGGTAAATGTTGTTAATTTTATATTAAAATATTCTGATGTCATATTGTACCAGTGTGATATTGATGTCATAGAGTATTGATGTAGCTAGTACCAATGTTATATGATATCATCATGTACTGATGACATCATTCTATACTAATGCCATACTATTGTTGTCTGGAACTGATCATGATGTCATCATACTATTCTGATGTCATACTATTGTGTCTGGTACTGATATAACATGATGTCATCATACTATATTGATGCCTTATTATTGTTGTCTGGTACTGATCATGATGTCATCATACTATTCTGATGTCATACTATTGTGTCTGGTACTGATATAACATGATGTCATCATACTATATTGATGTCTTACTATTGTTGTCTGGTACTAATCATGATGTTATCATACTATTCTGATGTCATACTTTTGTGTCTAGTACTGATATAACATGATGTCATCATACTATTCTGATGTCTTACTATTGTTGTCTGGTACTGATCATGATGTTATCATACTATTCTGATGTCATACTATTGTGTCTGGTACCGATATAACATGATGTCATCATACTATATTGATGTCTTACTATTGTGTCTGGTACATAATCTGGTGCATCAACAATTAATTTGTAATTCTTAAAAACTCAAGAAAAAAATACACCAACTGTTCCATAGCTGCATCAGCATAACTAGGTATGGAGATAAAATTGAAATAAAATTTAACGATATTGTAACAAACCTTTCCATATCTACATCCAAGATTTACCTCAAGGTTTACAGTGCTTCAATGAATACACAGAATACCATTAACAGTCACTTTATTTACCTACTAGTAATTTTCCCTGCGAACTTGAATATTTGATATCCATTTGAAAGATTTCTCTGGTACACAAAGTTTTGACTGAATTTTCACATAAAATACATGTACTTCGAACATTTTAATGAAATGCTTCAATGTTCAAAATATTTAGATATATATTCTGAATTTGAATGTTTTAAAGGAAAATCTTGGTAACATTATTCAACTCATTTGTTATAAAACTTTGACTAACTTCCTTTTCTGCTGTCTACTAACAATATAAAACCACAAGAAAATATGAACATAACCAAGGTGTCGCCACATGTTCAGCACTCAAAACTAGAGAGTAGTAACAAAACACAACATTGCACAAGATTTGGCTAAGCACAGGAAAGAAGTTCCATTTGACACTATAGGTATATAAAACATCTAAAACCAACCAATACAACAGAAATTAAACCTTCCTCACTCACATGTAATCTTATCATAGTCTTCATACTTTGTTGAGGGTAGACACATGTTTCACAACAATTATTCCATTGTCACATAGAAAATGAAATGGCTATCTAAGATGAAGTCAATCCTTTATATAAATAGTGATCATAAGAAGCTATTTCATACATACTAATAAACTAGAATATAATTCTTGACAAACTATTATTATGACAAGTTACAAGGGGAGCATTACAAATTACTCCTTTTCATAGGATCTTGCACAACACTCTGGCCTAGATTAATTTTATATCTATCATAACTCGTGTAATAAATGTGAGCATACATTTATAAGAGGTCAGTGTAAGAGTATAAGATGTTATTGTTGTAACTCCATATCTGATGTCAGAGAGTGGAACAACAGTGTTAAGTGATGTTGTAAATGTAACCATGTATCTGATTGGTGGAAACAGATCTTATAATTGTAGCTATGTACCAGATTTATAGGAAATGAAGTCATTATAAAATTGAAATAGTTTTTCCCTCTGTAAACTCTGTGTCATTGTATACTTTGACTCTTGGAGTAATGACTGCAAAGGGAGCTAACTCTAATAAAACAAACAACAACAAAAAACATTACAGAGACGCAGTCTGTATGTTAGCTTTTTTATTATCAATTTACTGTGCTTCAGTAGTGGAGAGCACAGGTCAAATAAGAAATATTTAACATGACTTACAGGTATGTAAAGGGTGATTTATATCAGAATGACATTATCTATGTGACAGCTGATTTGTTGTACATCTCTGTACTTTAGGTTGATTGAATATACTCTGTATGAAAGTATTCAAGTCAAATATGAAAACTGTCTTACATATTTGTTTGTAGAGACAAATACTTTAAAAACATGTGAAATGTACTAGATATTTCCCAGTAAAGTTGACATAAATGTTCAAAGAATGTAAGCTATGACGTAGATAAGAAATAAATACTTATTCAAGGATATATACCGCTTACCAATGGTCCCAGCATGTTGTGAAAGATAACCTCTGTGGTATCAATAAACAATATATAACCACTAAAAGTTAGTTAGGTATGAGCTGGTATAGTGAAAGAAATATGACATAATTTGATATCAACATTTTCCCTGGAGAGAGATTGTCAAAGACATTACAAAAAACCAGGATGAATCCAAACCATGAAACCATAAACAACTACAAACATCACTGGCTATTATCATCATCACACATGTGAACCCAAAATTAAACTATATGCCAGACAGACAAAATCCAAAAGCCAACTTGTAGTAGGCCTATTAAAAGAAAAACAGACCATACCTACATAACAAAACATATAGTATTACAAGCAAGACAGACCATGTCTACATACCAAAACCTGTAGTATTACAAGCAAGACAGACCATGTCTACATACCAAAACCTGTAGTATTACAAGCAAGACAGACCATGTCTACATACCAAAACCTGTAGTATTACAAGCAAGACAGACCATGCTTACATACCAAAACCTGTAGTATTACAAGCAAGACAGACCATGCTTACATACCAAAACCTGTAGTATTACAATCAATACAGACCATGCTTACATACCAAAATATGTAGTATTACAAGCAAGACAGACCATGCTTACATACCAAAACCTGTAGTATTACAAGCAAGACAGACCATGCCTTCATACCACAACCTGTAATATTACTGGCAAATCATCATCTTTATATCCTTAACAATGATAATATAGATAGTACCCTATCCTGGCCTACTTTTCCAAGTGACAAATTAAAACAAATTCTACCTGTAGTGTTGCCAGAAATTCATCCTTATATTTTAACACACAAAGAGTACATAATAGTTACTATCAGGCTTCTTCACTTTTCATCTCTCTTTGATTTTTACTTTTTTCTATGTATCACACTAATTCACACATAATTTCAATATTATCCAGATTCTAAACTGAAATGTATACCTTCAAAAACTCTTCCCATACACCTGTAAATTCCATACTTCTCATCAAACCTGTAAGTGAAACCTGGGTACATGGAATATTTCACAGCTGCATCTTAAAGTCTTAAGGGCTCAAATACGAATGATTTCACATCAAGCTGATCATAAAGGTGTTCTTTTTATGAGTCACCTGAGCTAATTAAGAAATAGTCATCTATCTTAACAATGTATGAAGACAGGATAAACAAAAAAAAAAGTATTATGAATCAAGCTTGGAAAGTTCACTAGTATAAATAGAAACGCTATCCGAATCATAAAGAACAAAGTACACCTGCTTGAGTGAGCTAGTCATCACAGTAACAAAGTAATTACTGATGGCTCGCAATATGATCTGAGCTGCCGTTTGCTTTGGAAATCCAGCACTGAAACGATAAGAGAACGATATGAACAGAGTATTTTAATAGTCATGTAATATATCTTTTTATATTTTTGACTTAAACATGGAATCTATTGGTTGATTTAAAAAATACACCGCTGTGAATTTATTTTTCTAGTCAATTTCAGTTAATAAATATTAGTACAGTGAAACTTGTGTATATACACCTCCTTAGAGACAACAAAACCAGTCTTTATAGGGAGGTGGTCTTTATATAGAGGTTGATTAACACACAAATGGTACCATTAGGGACAGCAAAAAAAGGTCTTTATGACCAGGTGGTCTTTACAGGTGGTCGCTAAAGCAGGTTTTACTGTACATTTCTAACATTAATTTCTGCATTGAATGTACAGTAAAATTGGATCAATCGTATCAAAAACTTGTAATACATCTGTCAAATGGGCATAGAGTAGTTATAAAAAAGTCGTTAAATGTGACAGAGAATGTACAGGAATGAAGTCTAGGCCCATTGACTCAAAATGTAAAGTGATGGTTCACCCTAGATACAAGTTTCCAAAACTGAAAATAAAATTTTTTCAATCATACAGCACATTTAAAAGAAATCGAACTGTAAAATTCAAGCTTTTATGAAGAAATCCTGCATCACGATAGAGGGTGTTGTTTTCCTGATGTATATAACACCATTTCAGAATAGACGATCCGCCAAATAAATTCATTCTGTAATACTCTATAGTTTATAACTGAAAACATATTTGGTACAACCCTTGGATAAAGAATATTATTGCCTTGGTTAAATGTGTATTTTGAATGTTGTTTTATATTGTCACAAGCAACTTACTTCCATTTGAGTGCTTGAAAACCAAAACTGGCCACTTTCTGTAGTTGTAATATTACTATATGAAAATGGTTGTAGCTCAGTTATATTACTTTTTTTTCAAGTTCAGGGAAAGATAATCATTACATTTGTGTATTTTAAACAAAATTTGTCAAGAGGGTGAACCGCCCCTCAAGAATATTCTTTAGTCTGAGAATATTCTTACTGGAAATTTGGCCTGCTCAGCCATTCAGATTTCAGGATTAGCTGAAGTTGAATAAAATTCTCAGATTTGAGTAATACTCAATTTTTGAACCAGTGGGCTCTGGATATCTTAAGTATGAATTTAGAAAAACATGAAATGCATAATCATGTAATTTGATATACTGTAGAATTCAAAAATTTCTTTATGGTTTTAATTTCGTTTATATCGATGTTTACATTTATCAACAAAATAAAAACCATAACAAAATTTTATGCAAATTTTATGCAAATTATATGTATTAATACTTAGTTTCCTTTACAAACATGTTTTTTTATTATTATTTCAACGAGATTTAATGTCAACAAATTTGTTTTATTTCTAAAACAAAATTTTATCCACACAAAATTTTCTGATTCTACATTATATACTGTAGTTTTGTTTTGTATCAAATGACCTGTGCTATGGACTGACACCAAAGCAGCGAGGGTTCTTTAAAATGCCACATCCAACTTGACATGAGACCTTGTGAATTCCAGCATCAAATGATGAGCACTTGATGTAGGAAGGGTCACCAGACTTTCAAGTCTTGGGTATCAGTCTGATTGACATCTTTTGGTGGGGAGGAGTAACCTTTTGATTATCATACTGTCAATTCTACTCATTTTTCAGTTATGACAGGCTTCCTGGGAAATGGATTTTTTTATCAACTGGATAACCATAGGTATGATAACAAGTAGGAACTGTTACTTTTGCCAGTGTAATTTTAATGTATTTCCTAAATTTTAAAAATGTCCAGGTTAAGAAAGGATTTATGAGAATCCACAGTGCCAGATTATATGGATTTTTCTATACCTATTACCAGAAATGGAACCAGGGTCCTTCTGTTTGCAAGTCAAATGTTATGACCACCATGATTGGTTTCTTGTATTATGACATACTTTGGATATATATTTGTGTTTAAATGTCAAATTCTTACTTTCCACTGCCTATGGAAGGAATTGCTATAGATTTAAGGTTTTTCTCATCTGCTAAACTCAAAACATTCTTCACAGCTTTCTCCAGTGACTGTTGGGAGTTGGATGATCCCCAGTTAGGACTATTCACATGGATAACATATCTAGCTGGGAAATTATGTCCAGGACAAATGGCAGCTGGAATATCATAAAAAGAAGTTTCAATGTGATAAGGATATTTGTACTTCTAAAATAATTTTATGTCAAGAAATGCTAATCAATTTGTTAATCTTTATACAATATTTGTCTATCTATATAAAGATATAAAAATTTGTTTTTTTTTAAAGATTTTGTACTGTAGAGAGACAAATATCTGATTACCGTACATTTGTATTCACCCTTCCTCAACAATTGTTATTATGTTTAATATATGTTTGTTAATTAAATATTCATTAGACACAGGAAAATGTAGTTCTGTAGTACTGTACATCTTGAATGTCAATTTTATCACAAGGATTTTTTATCACAAGAACTTTAATAAAGTACATAAATCCTCCAAAGCAATTCCATGGTGCAGTAGATTTATATTGAAGAATTCCTGTAATGATACACAAGAGGCATAAGTGGGAAAGAAGACCAAGAAGAATATATCAGTTTATCTGGCCAAAATACACAAACCTGGTAGAGGACTGTGAGTACTTGCTTCCTGTAAATTTTCATCAAAATCTCTTCAATGGTTTACAAAAAATTGCCCCCCCCCCCCCTCTGCCTAATAGTCTTAAAAATTCATACAAATTTCTAAATATTAAACTTCAGCAAAATTCGGCTCAGGTAAGCTAATAAAAAACTTGCCTCCTGCTGTGTCTAGATTCCCATGAGATTTACTGAGCTCTTCAATCTCTTTACGGAATTCTTTACCACCTGCTTTTTCAATGGCTGACCCTGTAATTTGCAGAAAAAATAGCAATACATGAGCAATGAAGTGTTGAGCCATCAATGAACATAAAACAACAGTAAAACTGATGAAAGTCTCAAACTGAGTGGAAACAAATTTCTGTGATAACCCAAAAATATGCTAGGCATTAATTAATGCAAAATCAATGACCATAAAGAAAAATTAATTAATTCATCAGAAAATGCATTTAAAAAAGAGATTCAATTACATTTAGATTTTAATACATGACTGCAAATTATTTTTTCAAATTTGACACAAATTCACTTTAAATTCCCAATTGTGTTGCAAATGGCATTTTCCCCAAATTTGCAGAAAAAGGCCTGCACCAATGAAAACACAAGAGAAAATAAAAAAAGGTGAACTGTATTACCCAATACAGAGATGAAAGCATTCAAGGTATTAAAAGTAATTTTGCAGGCTTTAAAGGGATGAAAAATAAAAATTGCAGCAAAACTTTGAAAAATGAGGATCCTTTCGGAAGAAATCTTCATCTCTGCAACAATATCAGAATTACTTCACAGAAAAAAACTCCCCAGAAAATAAGTTTTAAAGAATGAACATGATAAGTGACATATGAACTAGATAACAGTTTCAGAGAATAGAAACTAAAGACAAAGACCCAACACAAGAAACCAGAAAATAAACATACCAACTTCTCCTCCCATGTAAAAATTAGAACTTGTTGGATGAACAATAGCATCAGCTGATATTTTAATTAAATCTCCCTGAATTACGGTCATCTGAAATATACAGAACATACTGAATGTAATTGTAATCAGTAACATTTACAAAGATTTACTACCCAGAAAAATTTGAAGTATCTTCTTTTAGTATCTTCATTTAAAGAGAGACAAAACAAGATTAACAAGACATGTATGGACAGATGGAGGGGCAATCATATACCATAGATAGCCCAATAAAAAGGCTAATCATTTATACCCCTTTGCAGTGTTCAATCTAACCACGAACAAGGGGGCCAGACGGGCCCATGCTATTAAAATCGGGGGGGCATTTTCAAAAAGAAGGGGCCATAACTTATAAAGAAAATCTGACCAATTGTGATGAGTTAAAAGTTTACTGTAATCATCATAACTGTCCATGTACATTGTTCACCAATATACATTATACAATATACCAACATACATAAAATTGGTACATCCTGTAGTGAAGGGATTTACTTTTTAAAATTTTGTGCATACACTATAGTTCACGGTACAAGATTTGTCATCATAAGTCAACCAGTTTTTAAAACGTTCGTCGTGTAACTACTGATTTTGAAACTTTCGTTTCTGATTCTCAGAGACAGATTCTGATTTTTCTGCTGTTTTTTTTCACTTGATGATGAACTTGGGTTGTTTGGAATATCATTTCAAGTTTTTTTAGAACTCTGGGTGACCGAGAAAAAGTCTGATATTCTCTTCATGTTTTTAAATTTTGACAGAGAAAAACGTCGTCTGCACATGGGCGCAGCACATAATAATGCTTGACAGCATATAGCAGACCTGAAGCATTTGGCAGACTCTGACACTGAAGCCTTGTTTTAACTAATAATACCAGGCAGTTACTTCCGGCTATATGGTTTGCTCAAGACTATCCATAACCCAAATATCCAGTCGTTATGTTCCGTTCACTTCGATCACTGCATTAACCTAGCGTAGTATGGAGATAATCGGAAACGGAGCAGGCTTGAATTATTCGCGTTAGACTATCCACGATGTTACATTTCAAGCTATTATTTCAGCTTATACGCGGACATTTAATTGAAATAAAGTTATCACTGGGAAGATTAGCATTGTGCCCGAGTGACCCATCATTGAATTTTAATTGCGCCATGTCTGATTTCAGCGGGCCATTGACGCAATGGCGCGACCTAGATTGAACACTGCTTTGTATCATATTTTCTTACAAATACCTACCTTTTGTCCTAAAAACAACTTTTTCTCTGATAGGATTGTAAATCCACCAGCAGACGTGGCAGAAAGGGCATCGGCAGAGGGCTTGAAACCCTGAAATGACAATAATAACATATACCATTAAACCAGTATTAAATAGCAATATGTTCACAACAAAATAACTAATCCTAAACTCGATAAAATATATTTACTTCTAAACTACTTATCCTGAGCTCTGGGAGAAACGTATATATATAAAATATTACAGGAAAAGGTTGATGATTTTAAAGTATAATCCTTGAACTTACAATGCTATTAGAGTTACATCAAATTTAGTAGCCTTGGGTCCTGGCTCACTGATGCTAAACCTGTCAATTATATCCAGATTGTCAGACTGGACATGATTACCTTTGAATTGTGGGATAGCATCAAATCTTAACGAACATGGCACCCCCATACTCAATCGATGTGATACAAAATTTTTAGAGAATTTACAGCATATTAATATGCATAATGTATGCATTTTTCATAATCAATCGTTGTAGAAATATACAATACAGATCCCACAGACCTAAGCAAGTAGATAGTTTACTACATTTGCAAGAAACTGATGTGATTGCCTGTTTATAAACTGGAATGGATACTGCCATTTTCTCTGGTTACCGATATAGACATGCGCTTTTTATTTATCTGGTATCTTGGTCATGTGATAAACTTCAGTCCTGTTCAGCCCTGATTGTTGGTTACATGTGTTACACCTGGCCCAATTGATGAAGAATGATTGGGCCATGATCCCAGGCTACAAGTTTATATGCTACATACTTGATTCATCTGTCTTTTCCATCTTGTTATTTGAGTCTTGGAATTTTGCATTATAAATTTTTGTTATTTTCATAAACCTTAACTGGTTTGACTATCTGAGTGCATCATACAATGTTTTCCTATGTATAAACATTAACCACAATGTAATATGTTTGACTCTCTGACTACAGCATACAATGTTTTCCTATGTATAAACATTAACCACAATGTAATATGTTTGACTCTCTGAGTGCAGCATACAATGTTTTCCTATGTATAAACATTAACCACGTTGTAATATGTTTGACTCTCTGAGTGCAGCATACAATGTTTTCCTATGTATAAACATTAACCACAATGTAATATGTTTGACTCTCTGACTACAGCATACAATGTTTTCCTATGTATAAACATTAACCACAATGTAATATGTTTGACTATCTGAGTGCAGCATACAATGTTTTCCTATGTATAAACATTAACCACAATGTAATATGTTTGACCCTCTGAGTGCAGCAAACAATGTTTTCCTATGTATAAACATTAACCACAATGTAATATGTTTGACTCTCTGACTACAGCATACAATGTTTTCCTATGTATAAACATTAACCACATTGTAATATGATTGACTCTCTGAGTGCAGCATACAAGTTTTCCTTATGTATTTACCTTTGCTGGTTTAACAGGTTTCAGTTTCGCTGCTTTCCCAACTTTACTGGTAGATGTTGTAGGTGCAACAATAGCGGTAGCTTTTGCCTTTTTGGGGGAGCTTGGTCCAGCTTTTGGAACAACTTTTTTACTCACTGCTGGCGTCACATTCTGGAATTTCCCTCCCCTTTTACGTATTAACAACTCTGGGTGGATTTTGGGGAGAACTCCTCCAGATGCTATTGTTACATGTTTCAAAAGCTGCAAAGTGTATAAAAATAGTAAGACTAGTGAACACCAGATCCTTCACAGGTAACAGAATCTGTAAGGGTTCAAATGGCTTTTTAGGAATAGCTCTTGAAAAAGCAATTATCAATCAACGAGAAATTCTGGTTAGGTTCCAAACTCAAATACAACAATTTTGCTTGCAAATTTTTAGATAATCACACAGTAGTAATTAAATCTCTGATGTTTTTCATTCGTGTTGTCAAATTGGTTGAAAATTATAATCGACTAATAGGTAGCATCAGTTGACCTTAACCAATCGATGATCGGCTAATAATCGGATTGAAAACGACTTATGTTATTTTGCAAAATATTAAAATGTAGCTTATTGTACATGTATGTTACTTATGATAAATTAAATTCCTTATATGCAGTGTTCTATTTTCATTTCTAATAAATAACATTTAGTGTCATGACAAAATGAAGTAAGAAAAAAAAAATTTCTATCTAATTTGAATAATTTTTTCTCAGAAATTTGTGAATTATGTATCTTTCATGTATTTATGAATTAACTCATACAATTTATGGATGTGTGATGCACATTAATGCTGACACTATTGGTGTAAATGACGTTTTTAAACAGATCTTATATATATACATGTATATATATATTTTTTCCAAAATGATGTTAATTGCATTAAAATTTATGTAGGGCCTACTTTGCTTTTATCCATTGCATTAAATATTTTCAAGTTTAATTCATTCTTGATCAACTTTTTATACATTGATGATATAGGCATCAATCAACTGTAGTACAGTAAGTTATATATACATGTACTTGTCAAATGATGCCATACTCATTCTCTCTTCACGTAAAATTAAAATAACAGTAATACTCATTTCTATTTTTTATTTTGTAAGGGTAACTGGAGAGTTAAAGATAATTACTAGATGATATGAGATGTAATTGACAGTAACATAAGCAGTCCAATATTGTTTGTTCTTTGTCTGGGATATCAACACATGGCATGACAAGTAAATGTGGTGAACAACAATGATATCCTATTCATTACTTAATTTTCTACAGTGTACTAATACTTTGGAACATATTTTAGAAATACAAGCTTTATACTGATCCAGAAACCATTTTACCGGAGCCATGTACTGGCACTGTATATATGTATATATATATATATATATATATATATATATATATATATATATATATATATATATATATATATATATATATATATATATATATATATATATATATATATATATATATATATATGTATGTATGTATGTAAAACTGATTGTAATCGATTATTAAATCTC
Source organism: Atrina japonica (assembly GCA_030159075.1). Taxonomy (NCBI): domain Eukaryota; kingdom Metazoa; phylum Mollusca; class Bivalvia; order Pterioida; family Pinnidae; genus Atrina; species Atrina japonica. The sequence goes on from BROG01000115.1 coordinate 695,251, forward strand.
AAATCGAATGTCTAGAAATGACTACCTTTCCCACTGATAATCTATCAAAAATCAATCATTGTGACAACACTATCACTGAAAAATTTTTGGGATTTTAAAGGGTCAAATCCCAAGGTAAAAATCCCCTAAAAACATGAAAATCATATTGAAATTGTTTATTTTTCCCCTATATTTATCTCATTTTACGGTGAATCAAGACACATATGGTAGTATTATATCAGGAGTATGATTACATTACTTTTCTTACTGTCATGACCATGAACTTTGACCAGACGGTCAAGTTATAATTGATAAGATTTGCAAGGTTTTTCGGATCTGATTTTTCACACCTTTTTACTTAGTCTTATCATATTTTGCATTATCAAAAACCAACAAGTGTGCACATGGATTGCTACTGTATTGCTACTGTATTTGATCTTCACCTTTGCTTGTGGTTTAAGGGTGGGATTGTGGGGCCATTTTTAAGTTATACAGTATACAGGTGACTCTTGATACCTTGAAATCTACGGAACCATAAAAAAACTTTGAGTTTTCAAGAGTTCAAGGTTTTGAGAGTGCAGGTAATCCTTATTTCGACTAATGTAGGTTCTTTACAAAATGAGGTATGTTTGCACTGATGTAACAATCTTCATACCAAGTTTTCTAATATTACAAAATTGTAAATATAATATCTTCATTATAAATCCAATTAAGACATAAACGGTCATCAACATATAAGGCCTATAATGATGCAGTAACCTACAGTACCGGTTGATCTAAAAAAAAAACCACTTGACTGTGACACTTGTACTCAAAATAATAATTTATGATGCATCTTTATACAGTTCTTTTGTTTTGATTGATCTTAATTAACAATCCTGTCAAGGTCAGGACTTACTTGTCACCCGGTTATCCCTTTTGTTTAATCTTCCAGGTAAGGATCCTGCTGCTGTTCTGCATTATGACTTTTGACTTTTTTACTTTACTTAGATTTCGACATTCGAGAGTTAATTCACTTAATTTATGAAGGTAAAAAAATTGGGACCATTATGAGACTTCGACGCTGAAATCTTAATTCCATGGGGTGGGGCATGAACCCTAAATACATTAACCCACTGAATGGGCACTTCCATAAGAAACAAAGATTTATATGGTTTAGGATGGGTATATGAATAGTATTCAATCTATAAGTAAAGAAATATATATTGTGGGGCACGACCTCCAAATACACCATTGAATGTGTCTTCCTATAATTTTTTTCAATAATATAAAAACTGACATTCCACAAAGCATGAAAAACTGCCTCATATTATTTGACAATACCGTAAAAACTCATGTAATGTGCAGACTTTTTTCACTTTAAAATGATATCCATAATTGGGGGTGCACACATTACATAGGTGTGGGAAATTATCATGCTTTTTTGGTTTATGTCCTGCTGGTGGCCATTTTTTTACCATCCAGCGAAACAAATTTGCGAGTAACTTATAAAAAATAAATACCAAAAATTAAACGTTTTAACTTTAAGTCAGATTATGTGATATAGATAAACTAGACCAAATGTTCTTTCTGCCTGAGATCATTACTGACTAGATTTTAGATTTGATTAAAGATTGATAACATCAACTCACTTGAAAGCAGAACTTATTTTGCCTCGGGCCGATACATGATTGCGGGTCCAGTTACTATGTTTAATCCAAGTTGTGGCATTAAAGCGTCCATTATAAATGTGTAGTAATACTTATTTGACATTCTACTTGTTTCATATGTTTATTTATCTATATCAGCTTCGTTTCAGCCTGATTCTTTTAATGATTTTTCATGCCGCCATTGAAAAGAAATACAAATTAGTCGGCATCTCGATCCCGATTTTAAAAAAACCACATATTTTGACATTACCGTGTCAGCATTTTGAATTTGGATCATAGTTGCTTAATTGAGACCAGCAGTCATTATGGATTGGTTATTTAGGGCATGCCTAATTATTAACTGTCTGATTATTGACTGATACCAGGTAAGCCATTGATAAGAGATGGCAGCACAGATTAAAGTCTATTTCTTTAACGTCTGACAAACAAGTTTGTGCATTACTGGTACTAAATTTTCAATTTGAAAGTATATTTTTGCTTTTGGTATAATGTTTTACTTTATAACTTTAAATGCTCTCTACATAAACAGGGGTGGAAATCAAGAAAAGGTCCTCAGGAGCCAAACAGGCTCCTAAATTTTAAATTCTTGGAGCCCAGATTTTTACTTAGGGGCCCGTCATATTTACTTGAACAAATTTTAACCAGTTTGTGACATTAACATTTTTAACAATTTGCTCTGCCAGGCAAGTGCTATACTGATATTGTGCTTGCCCGCCATGAAAATTTGGTTGTCCGCCAAAAAAAAAAAAAAAAAAATATTTGAGTCAATTTTGTGTTTTATTAATTTATTGCTATTTTAATAAATATATGTAACTTCTGTGTGTTTATATTGATGCAAATTACAACAATTTTCATTTTTTAAAACAATAGCTATCCATTTTAAGTATCTCATTAAAACTTTAATTCACAACAACTAATTTTCCTTTTATTATTCACCTATATTTCATTAAGATTTTATAAGTTTTATACAATGTATAGTATTACATGTACATGTATCAGTTCATTTATTACACACACCCAACTTCCATTTCCTCCATAAACTGCAAGCAACAACAGTCAACACACGATGTGTTCAATGACATTTTTGGCCACGAGGTAAAGACTAACGTCAATAAAATAATTATTTTAATTTCTAACTGGTTTTTAGCAATCCATTTAAACTACGAATAGAAGGAAATGGATCACTTTCGAAACTTAAGCTTTTTGAAATGACGAATGCAGAATGGTTGTACTTCTACTTTCATTTTGATAAAAGCTTAACATGTCAAAATTTTAGCTTAATCAGACTGGGAATTTTAAGGACTAAAATTGAGAAAAAAAAACAAATACTATTTCCAACTGGAAATGGACCGAATAACGACCCCAGAAAGTGGCAAAAACATTCCTGAAATCAATTCGCCAAACGGGCGACTTCGTATGTAAAACAATTCGCCTGATTTTAAATTCAGTCGCTCGGGTGAATGGGCACCCATTAATTTTCAACCCTGCATATTGAAAAATCATTTTATTAATATGACAAACGTGATTGATAATGGACAGGTACTTAATAAGAACAGAGTGTATAATGTCGGTTGTAATTAAACAAACAAAGAGACAGCTTTGAGTATTCATCATGTGGACAATGAACAATAGAAACGATGTTTATTTACAGAAATCTTTCTTTTTTATGTAATTATGAAGTAAGAAAATATATGTTAATTGTAAAAATACTTTGAAAATCGTTTCATTTTATACAAATACTGGCTTCTTGTACCTTGGTTTGAAGCCTTGATTACTGATGTCAGCAATTTTTTTTAGTGCGCATATTACATAGGGATAATCTTTTTTTAAAGATTTTTAGCCTCAAAAACATGGTGTACACATTAATGTTTGCGCAGATTACGTGGGTTTTTATGGTAATTGCTGGAATTGTACGAGCCTGTATGATTCAAGAATATCCATTAATTTGACGTACCTGATGAAGCTCCTCGTCATTAGCTACAGCTAGTAGTATATGCCTTGGAGTTACTCGACCTTTTTTATTATCTCGTGCAGCATTGCCAGCCAGCTCAAGTATCTCAGCTAAGATAAAAATAAATATTTATTAAATGTACATGTACTTGTTTATTTTTTGCTTGCTTGTATATTCTAAAATAAACATTAGTTACAGTGCTGTATGTAACATTTTCTCATTTATTTGTATTACAATTGATTTCTATTATTCATGAAGTCTCTTCCTTGGTACATTGTAAACCGGTTCTCCCCCCCATCACTAAAAACTGGCCGATACCAAATAACTGGAAAATTGTTGAGTGTGGCATAAAACAACATTAGTAAAATAAATCTACAATTCATACAAATGGTTAAAATTTTGCTTGTTATCATTAGAACAATATATATATTTTTGTCTCTATTATCAGTATAATGTCCTTTTTAGTATACTCATTATTCATTTTGAATTAGGTCATTCCAAGTTTTTTCTGTGTTAAACTTCCACCCTGATTACACAAACCTAACTACCTTTTTTTTTTTATAAATATGATGTCCTAAACAAAAGCACATGCAGATGCATAACACAGGAAAAAATTGGAATGGCCTTATAGCAATTAACAAGCAATTTTATAAAATTTTTCATTAGCTCTGATGTTGGTGTGAGCAGGTGCTTACTGGATTTGCAGGAGGAAACCAACATGTCCAAATTGTCAACCACAATGCCACCCCACACACTCCCCTGGCAAGCCTGAGGATTGAACCTGGATTGCTTTGTTGAGAAGCAATCACGCTAACCATTGCGCTATTTGCACATCCATTTGCTCTAGGTTGTATTGGTTGTTGTTGTTGCATTGTTGTTTAACATTCCACTCAGGAATCTTTCACTCATATGGAGATGTCACCAAATGCCAGTGAAGGGCTTCAAAATTTTGGCCTATGCTCAGCACTTACGGCAAGTGAGCAGTGATGGTTCTTTAATGTGCCAATATCTACTGCGACACGGAACCTAGGTTTTTATTGTCTCATCTGAAGGACAGGAAATGTTAGCCACCTCAACCAAGGTTCAAACTTGTGACTCCCTGGTTGCGAATCGAGCACTCTATCGCAGAGTCACGACTGCTTTAGGGTTGTATTTCTATTGGTGTGAAGCATGTGAGCTAATCACTGCACTACTTGCACACCCATTTTGTTCTTCAGGAGCAAAACACAGAAAATAAAACTTACATATGCATCACTGTCATAAGACTATGCCATCTCAAATATCAGAGAAAGTGGTGATGCTATATGAAAAACTCAAAAGAACTCTTAGATTTTGGGGGATTTTAGTGGGTGTTGTATTTACTTAGATCGATGAATTCAATACACACAACTTACATATATGCACTTTTACAGACAAACACTTGAATTTTATAGATATATAAAAAAAAAATACAAGTAATATGCTTGTCCCATGCTGCACTCTCTCTTTGCATTTGCTTTGCTTGATCAAACTCTTGCTCTGAATTATTTTTAGATTTACACTTTTATTCATTTCATTTTAAATAATTATTATGGGTTGTTATGTAATAACAACTTATTATGGGTTTATTTTGACTTTTCATCAAGGGCTAATGGGCTATCCTGTTAGCAGTGAAGAGGTTGAATTTGCACTTCCTGTAAAATATAGTACAATTCAAGAATTCAACTTTTACTGAAAAGACAAATATTTTGGTGTAAATGAAATTAAATCTAGTTTGAATAATCATTAAATGAAATACCACATAATTCTACTTAGCTCTGCCATTTGAAATTATACAATATGATTTGTAGTTAGTTTCAACACGTCATTAATCTATTTATAAATATGGAAACCCACTATATAAGATTCTAGTGACCTTGAGTCTGCCTTGCAGTTGTAATAGAGAAATTGTAGTATTACTTCGCCATTCATCATATTGATATCGGCAGTTACAAGAATACAGTAATGTAAATAGAAATAATTAAATATTGCTGATACCAAATATGTATGTTTTCTAGCCCATATCATCAAGTAGGAGATGCTTGTTATGCAAATGGCACATGAAAATCATAGTTTGTTCTGAATAAGTTCCTGTCCATTTTGAAAACTATCAAATTAACGTGTCTGTCAACTAATTGTTAACCTGCCCTAATGAGATTCCCTATGCATATTTCCTTTATTTATACACCCTGTACAGTGACCACATGCCTTATATAACCAGCGACTGCTCAATTCCACCCAACGGTAACTTGTATACTTTGTGTATTGATATCACAAAAGGAGGTAAGTTGAACATTGAATGTTACAATTTCCAATTCTTGTTTCCGCAGAAGTTGGGAAAATCTCCATGTCAAATGTTTACACAATATTATCACAACTTTTTAAGTTAATCACAATTAGATTGAGGTGTATAAACCTAAACATTTTGTGTAATTGGTCTGTTCATGTTAAATTTCAAACAGAAACAATATCTTCAACAAACAAGAGGCCGAATGGGCCTTGACGGTCACCTGAGCATACCTCCAATACAGCCAAAATACCCCCATTTATTAAAGTGCCCCCTAGTGGCATGTTTATTGACGGATTTCATTTTAATTTGTAAACTTTGTAGACAATGACTTATCAATCATGCACACAAAATTCATCTGATCATTGGTTTATAAGAGGAAGATTTTTAAAGATGTACCAAGTTTTGGTACTTTTTGACCCCTTTTGAGGCCCCTATGGGCCCTAGCCCCTTTTCCTTTGCAAACTTTATGCGGCTTCACATGGGGATACTTCCTGCTAAGTTTGGTTGAAAATGACCCATTGGTTCTTGAGAAGAAGTCGAAAATGTTTAAAAGTTAACAACACACAACAGACGATGACATACAAAAGACGATCGCTATAGGTCACCTTGAGCCTTTGGCTCAGGTGACCTAAAACAAAGTTTTATCCATTGCCGAAAAGCATTGATGTTTATAAGTGAAACTGGTGATAGATTTTTTTGCTACATCATGACTTTAGACCTGATTTATGTTGATGAAAAATTATTTCTTTAACAATAAACACTGGGTAAACTTTCTTTTTTACCCTGTACAGCTATTATATTAATTAATACAATGTTGTTTGGTTGTTTATTTATTCAAAGCAGAGTATATATTCACATACCACAGTAATATTTGAACTAAATAGGGTTGTTTACATTCGTTATTACAAGCCCTAAGGCAATAAGGGCTTATGTCCGACCACAGGATTTTTACTATTATCACTTAGCCATGAAAAATAATAAAACAGCTTTTTTCACTATGAAAAATTTATTTTACCTGCTCCCAGTTGGTTTAAACTTAAGTAGGTTCCATAAATGCTCACGTTTTATTTTGAAATGAGTGTTATGCACAACGGACAATATTTAAAGTTGGTGTGGAAGATGCAACAAATAGAATTTAGATTGTTAATTGTAAATTTATTTAGAGGCTGGAAACTGAAGTTTTTAGATCTACATTAATTTGATTTATTTTCATATCATTTATGTTAGATAGAAGTAGTTTGAATCCCATGGCTATTTCACCAAAATAACAACCCATTTCAGTATTTTGATATCAAATATTTTTAAAAATCATTGATCATTTGAAACCAGCTGTTTTAAACTTGTCATTTACGAGATTTACAGCTGAGTTGTAATTTCAACATCTGCTACTACGATTTTATTGGATCGTACATATAAGAAACCTCTTTAATTTTATTGTTATGAACACTATTCCTGAAATTTTTTTATTACCTCTGCTCTAAAGACTACAATTCTGCTATTTCTACATAAGACATGATCACAAATAGTGAAAATAAAGCTAGAGTTCTTTAGAGGTCTTTATTTAGGGTCGTCAAGAAAAAGGGTCAGACGATTTACTGAAACACACTACAATTACCGAAACAGACAAACACACTGCAATTACTGGAGCAAGATACAAATTTAGTAGCATATATATTTAAAATGTATTTTGTAACATAATTTAAGTATAATTATGGCTCAATTCCAAAAAAAAATTCTGAGACAAGTCCGAAACTCACTAGCTACAATTAGCAAAACAGACAGAAACAAGACCAGCCTGTTTCAGTAATCGTAAAGTGTTTCGGCCTTGTGTCAGGGATTTATTCGTAAAATTTTATCCATAATTATACATAAGTCATGTTACAAATTACATTTTAAATAATTATTTCAACATTTTGTATCTTGCTCAGGTCATTGTGGTGTGTTTCGGTCTTGTTTCAGTAATTGTAGAAGTGATTCTGTCTGTTTTGGTATCGATACTGCAGCAATTATAGGCCTAGTGTGCTTTGGTCTCGTTTTGGAAATTTATTCAGAATTAATCCATATTAATACATAAATCAGGTTACAAATTTCATTTTTAATATATTCGACTACATATATTACAAGATTTGTATCTTGCTCTAGATAGTAATTTAGTGTGTTTCTGTAAATCCCCCTACTGGAGAAAAAGGCCTATAATGGTTATATAAAAAATCTAAATTGATGCCCATGAATATGTTTATTTTGCAGTTGTAATTAAATTTAAAATAGAAGTTAAATCAAGGTTTCCATTAACTTAATAGCCACGCTCAGAAATATGCATATCCAATGCACATGCAAACACATATTTCAATATTCTGGCTCATGGATACAACCTAGCAAACCATATAAACAAATGTCAGAAGCTGTTGAGAGGAGGGGGGTTAGACCTAAAGTGTAAATATATATATAACATGTAATTTACTTCATTGAGGATGCATGATTGATAATAACTGTCAATACTACAGAATATAACAAAAATATTAAATCCAACAGCTGACAATATCAAAAAGAAATAACTAAATCAGATGTCACTCGCAAAAATTGGTAGCTTTGCAGGCATACCCGTTAGATACTCGATTACAGCTGCCATGTACACTGGAGCACCTGCACCTATACGGAAATGATGGGTCATTCCTTTCAAGTATCGCTGCATACGTGCCACAGGGAAGAGAACACCTGCTTTAGCAGATTTAGATGTTGCCTTCTTCTTCTTTGCACCACGAGCTGACATGATGATATTCTTCACAACACGACAAGTCAACGATGTTTGTATTTGCAAACAGTCAGCAGAAAGCAAGTATGGACATATCTACAGGAAGTGAATTACCGGCAATGTTGTAATAAGTTTCCTCACTCCCTAGTAACAGTTTTCAATACATTGATACACATTCAATTGAACCACACAATTAACAAATATGCAAATGAATTGAATGTTATGTAAAATAATTCAGAGCGAAAAGTGAAAAACAGTCTATTCAAATATGAAAAATTATAATGAGGGAGGTAATTCGAAGAGCCTAACTAGCATTGCACTTATTATCCGGCTTGTGTGCATGTGATACACAGACAGGCATATACAAACGCAATGAACATCAACGTGTCCTAGAGCTTTATATTTTCTTGGTAATGTTCTGAAAAATACTGAGTTAATTATTTATACGGTCTTGAAGTTAATTGCAAAATTTAAAACTGATTGAAATGAACAAATGTAACTTATTTAATGATCACATGAAACTGGTTTAATTTGGATTATTAGACTATTCATTTTCAAGGTTTTACTATAATTATTGCAACATTTAAAGAAAAATATTAATCATTTTAAAAATATTTAGACAAACAAGGGTGATTGCTGTGACTGTATCCCTTAGATTCTCAGTAGAGTCCTTTAGCATGCAATATTGTTACCCTGAAAGATGGTTAATTATAATAATCTTTCAAACTTTCCAATCATGTAATTTATGATATGTACTTATTTCTGTGCGGTAAAAGGTGTAATTATTCTGTTGTTATAATATCAATTATATTAATACTGGAGAAAAAAACGATACTCTAAAGAACTCTAGCTTTATTTTCACTATTCATGAGTATGTCTGTGTAAAAATAACAGAACCGTAGGGCCTTTTCTTTAGAGCGCAGGCAATTCAAATATTACAAAATTTACTGGTTAAAGTGTATACAACAACAATCGATATATATATGTGTGTGTGTGTGTGTGTGTGTGTGTGTGTGTGTGTGTGTGTGTGTGTGTTATACATATTTACTATCCACTAGAATCGGAAACGACAACTGGGTCGTAAATCTAATAAATGATGGGTATAAAACTACTGGTATAAAATGATAAATTAATTTAGTCAAGAATTAATTAAAAAAAACTAAATAGATAAATAGTGCATAACCAGCGATATCACTGCCGTAACTTGTACTATTTCTACTATAGGGCCTAACTTTAATAACTTTAATTCCTCACAAAGTGAGCTTTTGAGGTTCCAGGACTCGAACCTGTACAGACTAGAAGTGAGAGACTTCGTAGTTCAAGTAAAATTTTTCGTCTATAAAAGTGCATATATGTAGTTTGTTTGATTTAAATTCGTTGATTCTAAGTAAGTTCAACTTAGTAACACCCACTTATACCTCAATCTTTAGAGTTCTTCATTTAGTGTATCCCTTAAATGAGGTTCTGTGTATAGCACGCCAAAATCACATTAATGAGTGAAACATTTTCAATTAAACCCAATTTTTCTCAGTTAAACCCAGTTTTTTCAGTTTAACCCTGTTTTTCTCCAATTAACCTTATTTTTCACGTAACCACATTAATTGCAGAAAAACTAGGTTTAACTTTGTCAAAATCACGTGATTAATCATTAATGTGATTGCTGCCTAGTTAAACCTATAATTTCTCAGTTAAAAACCTTTTTTCTCTAGAAAAACTAGGTTTAATCCATTTTAGTTATTTTCTCGCAGTTTCACTTAGTTATTCTTGCCCCGCTGTAAAATAACATTAATGAGTTAAGCCTACTTTTTCTCCATTAAACTTACTTTTTCTCCAGTGAAACCTAGTTTTTTCCTCAGTAACCCACATTAACTGAGTAAAGTGTCACATTTAATTTTTGAAGTTACTAGGTGGACGGTAAATACAAGTTGTCATGTTTTAATTTTTGTATTTACCACCCACGTAGTAAATTCAAAATTAAAACATGACAAAAATCACAAAAAATGAGTAAAACATAGTCTCTCTCGATAAACCCCTAATTTAGCTGATAAAACCTCGGTTTAAACTGTGCCACAATCACATTAATGAGTATATATATTTTTTTCAGTTAAGCATAGTTTTTATCCAGTTAATGTGCGTTATGGGAAAAACTAGGATTAACTGGAGAAAAACTGGGTTTAACTCGTAGCCCACATGAACGGGAGAAAATCTAGGGTTAACAGAGATAAAGCACGCCAAATGCATAATTATGTGTTAACCTTGTTTTTTTATTCTGGAGATCGATTTTTAAATTAGATTGGTTTATAATTGACGTTTATTCGTTTCAAAGTTTGGGAAAAAACTCATTTTCAATTAACCAAAATTGAAAATGAATAAACAACACAATTACAGGCATATATTGTAGACCTACCATTGAAAAAGTAATATTTCCAGAAATTTCATTTGACCAAACTTGGATTTACTAGCCAGACAGCAAGAACCTCTCTGTACATATTCACGGGTTATAAACTAGCATCAAATAAAATTTAAAAATTACAGTTCTAAATGTAATGCTGTGATAAAAAAGAGAGACCCACACACGCGCGCGCGCGCGCACACACACACACATCAAAAGCATATACAGTGGAACCTCACTATAATGACCACCTAACTGACTGACTCAAAGTGATTTGAATAGTGAGGTGTTACCTCGCTATAATGACCACCTAACTGACTGACTCAAAGTGATTTGAATAGTGAGGTGTTACCTCGCTATAATGACCACCTAACTGACTGACTCAAAGTGATTTGAATAGTGAGGTGTTACCTCGCTATAATGACCACCTAACTGACTGACTCAAAGTGATTTGAATAGTGAGGTGTTACCTCGCTATAATGACCACCTAACTGACTGACTCAAAGTGGTTTGAATAGTGAGGTGTTACCTCGCTATAATGACCACCTAACTGACTGACTCAAAGTGACTGACTTTGCGTCACGCTTATGATTTCCTTTAAAAACGAATAAACACGTTGAGTACGGTACTCAAGATTTGAGTACGTACTCAATTTTTTTTTAATATTTCTGAAGTTTTCTTCAAATGGGCAATAATTTTTGTCATTAATTACAGTTGTATGTTATCAATATACAAACAATTACAGAAGAAAGTTTGTATGTTTTTACTTTAAAATCGCTAAAAGTTAGTTGAGCTTGAGCACTGAGTAAATCTGGTGACTTCGGGCCCCGATTAGTGAGGTGTTACCTCGCTATTATGACCACCTAACTGACTGACTCAAAGTGGTCGGATTATCGAGGTGGTCTAAGTGAGGCTATGTACTTATTAGATATTCATCAAGAGATTGGAAACTTATGGTCTGAAATGCGAGGTGATCGTCTATGCGAGGTGGTTTTTAGGCAAGGTTGTAGTGTAATTCAGCATTTACCGAAATACATTTTTATTTTGATAGAGATTAACTTCCACGTAAGTTCAGGAATGGATGATTTCGCGAATTCAAATGCCTGGCGAATATATAATGTGTTGTGTTGATAAAGCCATATTCTTGTTTATATTATTTGTGTGCGGCTAACGAAGTGTTTCTTAAAAGACGTTAAGTAATCACAGAATTGCGACCAACATTCCTTATTCCTGAAAACATAAAAAATACATACTCTAATAATTCATTTAACTATCCATTTAGTTATACGCGAAATCAAAGTCATTTGCAACAGCTTTTAAATCGCGTATTCATGTAATTGCTACACCATTTATTTTAACACATATTTAATGAACTACCTTAAACTCGGAAATACTTGCACATCTCTAAATAATTAAACTAGAAGATATAACAATATTTTTATTAATTTCTGACCATCTGTTAACAATTAACAGCTTGGCTTAGAGTAAATTGGATATGGTGCCAAGATAATAATGTTTCATTTAATTACATGGAAGAGATTTCGAGAATGTGCTTAATTAAATGATATACACTTACAACAAAAATGAGCAAAACCGGTAGGATTCCCTTTTTAGATGTCGTAAAATTCATTGGAAGAAATGAGGGTTTATATCAAGCCTGACTGAATGACAGCTATTGTAAAAATATCTTCAAATCATAGACACTGAGTGAGAACTGACCTGTTGTTGAGTGTTTTTATTGCCAAATGGTTAAAAGATCCGAGAAATGATTCACTGAATTTTGGCCTCTTGATACTCTAGGTGTTCTGTAATGAATTAATTAATATGATAACAGTACGAAACATTGGTACCAAAGTGTCAGTCGTAAGAAAGTCCATAAAACAACATACACACATATTTTGGAGAAATATGGGCATCTGGAAATCTAAAGATGGGATCAGGTATCATGGACGAGTAATTATTCCCTGTTGACCGACCGCAGTTTAAATTACAAAAGTCTTCTTACCTGATTGAGTTGCATTGACCATACATCTCTGTTGGCCATCACATACGACTAGTCGGCAGCCATTGGTTACTAATCACGGTCGACTTTCCTGGTTACCTTTGACGGGTAGCGGGGGACTCTTACCCCTCCATGGCACCTGATCTCACACATGGATATTCCAGATGTCCATGTTTGTTGAATATACACAGCCCTTGTTGTTTCGATTCATTGCGATGGTATCAGTTATTATTTCAGCTTCATGTATTTGGGAATAAGATTTCTTGATTTCTCATATCAGAAATGAGAAATTATATAATATCAAATATAACTTGACATAAATGAACAGTGGATACGGATTGATAGTTTATAATAAATCCACTGAAACATTTCTTTTTGGCGAGAACAATAATTCATTCATTAAAATTAGCTTATGATAATTACTGGAAATTTGGAAATTTATGCTGTTGATTATTTTCGCCTTGTAGCGACTTTTAAATTCGCCCTAAATCACCATAGTTTTATGGATTGTATGCCTGTCCATGCTTTACTTATATAGCAAATAAAAATCGCTTTCATTTTAAATTGCCCCACATATACGGACAGAAATGTCGAAAATTAAATGGGAGCGAAAATTTTCAGGTATACAATATGTATTTCTTAGTTTTAGATCTGTCCATGGAGATTTAATATCAACTATATATTGTATAAGTAGAACCTTCTTCATCCAAAATTATTTCTACCACTTTGGGCACCTGTTAGCGGCAAGTTGAACGCATTCAGATAGAATTATCATCCATCTTCTTATTTTTGAAATGAAATATTATTGACTTAAAGAATACGCTTATTTTCTTTTTCATTATTTTATCGTCTTCGGTAATCTATCAATACGATATTGTTTATTGTCATGTTTAATTTTTTTGTTATATCCCATTGATTTTGTCTGTATAGGATCGTTAAACGTATCGCCTATTCCAATTTCCTTATCTAACTTAATTGTGCTCTCTCTCTATCATTATGTTATCACTAAAATGTCTTCATCGAGCAACATTGGTTATCATCACCTTACCATGTTTATTTTTAACCAATGAAACACGCCTTTTCTCATTAGAATTATTGGATCCGTCATACCAAAATGTTTCATTTAATTGGAAACATTTTGAACCCATTGCCGTTATAACAACTATGTACTTGTGACTTCTTCAATATAAAGAATGGAAAATCTTTTTCTGGGCAGTTTTGTTATTAGTGAAGTATCTGATCCTTTTTATCTGAAGAATTTGCTCGATATCAAGAAAAGTACGCAATATTTGAAGTCACACCCTTTCTTATTGTTAACATTGTTTTAGATATGTACATGTATAAGGATAGCCTCCCACACAGTCTTTTACTCTAAAATCTCGATATAAAACGACATTTTCTCTACCAGCTCGGGATTCAAGGTTAGTTTAAACATATTTATTCATAGATTGGCATAAACATAGTTTACAATATAATATCATTACAGAAGGGATTTGAAAAAAGCAAAGTGCTTATATTAATTCATCTCCCAGATTTAATTGTAGCAAGTAAGATTCAGGTATGTCGACCCGCCGAAACGGATAGGACGCCACACCGGAATCAGACGAGCTACCACATTTGCAAATGTCAACTGTGTCAATGTCAATTCTAAGCATTATTTTGATTATAACAAAGATGAAAGAAATATATGCTCGCAGGAGAACAATACAAAATAGCAGCAATCATCTGTTTGGGGTTTCCTGCTCACATGGAATTAAGAAAATAGAATTAAATTGAGAGAGAGAGAGAGAGAGAGAGAGAGAGAGAGAGAGAGAGAGAGAGAGAGAGAGAGAGAGAGAGAGAGAGAGAGAGAGAGAGAGGTTGCGATTTGGACCTTTGAGATTTGGATTGTCAGTATGTAGCAATTGTTACTATGAGAAGTGTCTGGTATTTATGATATAGTTTTGGACTTGAATAAATACATTTTTATTAAACTCGAAATCTCGCTCGGGGTTACCAAACAGCAGAACATCATAAGTTATAGGTAAATTTAAAGTGTTTTCCAAGTCGACTCTCAGGTTGTGATAATTTTGACAGTGCAATAAGAAATAAGCGGTCGTTTCAATTTCTCCACAGGAGCAAAATGGGTTATTTTCTATGTTTTTTGTATACAAATGATGTTTGAGACTACTGCAGGACATACGTAGGCGGGCGTGGAGGATCTGCCCTTTTCTTGTCCCAACAAAATAGTACCGTGGGACACTAGATGGTCCATAGTGTTTTGTGAGGTTGTATTTGAATGATGAAATGGTATTTGATTATCTTATTTGGTTGGAAAGTTGGTTCCACAGGAATAAAGCTATTCAAGTGATAAGAAGTTCGACAACTTGGTGTGATGTAATTACCAGCGTTCCGTGTATTGTAAGAATGTTGTTGGTCGTGTTGAGGCGGTAGTAAATTTCTAAGATACTCGGGGGTCATTGAATTCTTAATTTTGAAAAACTCAGTCAGTTTGTGTTTCTTTCTGCGGGTTTCAAGACTTTCAATTCCTGATTCTGTATACAACTGGCTTAAACATACGAGTTTGGTTGCCCCAGTTATAATCCTAGCAGCCTCTATATTAATTTGTTCAAGTTTAGCTTTATAAGACTCAGGACTATTATCAAATATGATATCGCCATATTCCAATATTGGACGTATAAATGAGAAATACAAACATTGTAAGGTTCTTCTATCAAGATAAAATTTTAAGCTTCGGAGGATGTTCAGCTTTACAAAAGCTTTTTGTACGATATAATCAATATGTTCCCCCAGTGGCATCTACTATTAAATATAAGACCCAAGTGTTTGTGACTGGTGACTTCGGAAACAGGGGTTCGATAAAAAAAAGAGAGAAGGGTGAATGATCTGGTTGCCTAGTTTTCTTGAGATCAGTAAGCTTTCAGTTTTACAGGGGTTGAATTTAACTAGCCATTTATTGGACCACTTATTAACCTTCTCGAGGTTATCATTTAATTTTGTTGCCGCAGTAGTTGGGTTTTCAATAATTAAATATATCGACGTGTCGTCGGCAAAACGTTTTATAGAGCAGTCTAAATCACTAACGATATCGTTTATAAATATTAGGAAGAACAGAGGCCCAAGTATAGAGCCTTGAGGGACTACGGCATTTGTTTCGATGTACGTGGATTCTTTACCATTCATAATCACTTTTTGTTTTCTATCACTTAGATAACTTTGAATCCATACTAGTAGGTCCCCCCTAATTCCAAAATCGTTCAATTTTATACAATAAACCCCTATGCCATACTCTATCAAAGGCTTTGCTTATGTCGAAAAAACTACTCTTATTTCTTTCCCATCATCAAGTGCTTTCGAAAATTCTTGTGTAATAAATAGTAACTGGTTTATGGTGGAATCCCCCTCTCGAAATCTAGATTGATGCTCAGATAGCAAATGATAATCATGTATAAAATTATGAATAAATTTGTAAACGCATCTCTCAAACACTTTGCTAACGACCGGGAGTAAGGATATAGGCCTATAATTATTAATTTTCTGAGGGTCTTCCTTTTTAAATATTGGGACCACATTAGCTCTTTTCCATTGTAATGGAAATGCCTTTTGTACCAGTGATATATTAAACAATTTACAAAGAGGGACAGATAACTCGGTAGGGGCTTCCTTAAGTAGTCTAGGACTTAGTAGGTCGTGTCCCACGGCCTTGTTTGGATCCAAAATTTTTAAAATATTCCGTACGTCATTTTCTGTAATGACAATTTTATCTAAGAAAGCCTGATTATCAGAATCGACTGACTCATCAATATTGATATTTGTGTCGTCAATGGTTGATTGCGAAGTAAAAAAACAAGTTTAAAAGATCAGCTTTTTGTAGATCATCCGTGATTATAGTGCCGTCTTCATTTACCAAGACTTTAACGTCGTTTGACTGATTATTAAAATTGGATAACTGTTTAACAAGTTTCCACCAATCCTTATTTGAAAATTTATTTTCGTTTATTTTTGTACAGAGGGAATTATGATAATTATTTCTTGCACGCCTTAACAAGCCAACTACTTTATTTCTTATTAATTTAAATTTGGACCAGTACAGTGGGGAATGACTTTTTTTGTCTTTTTCCTAAGTCTATCCCTTTTCCTCATAAGTTTTTTTTTTTATCTCAGTCGTAATCCATGGTAGTTCTCTTTTTCTAACAGTTATAAATTTGTTAGGTATGCAATCTGATGCTATTTCAAGGACTTTGGATGTAAATCTATTCACGTTGTCCTCTATTCAAGGTTCATTGATATCTAATAGTTCAACTTTAAACTGAACTGAACTTGGTTTGAACTACTTTGTTATCATTTTGAACTACTCATTTTTTTGTATTTTAAAAGAGGAAATGTCTATATCTGCTTTACATGTGATTGATCACAAAATTATACTTCTATTCCTTTATCACAGAATTATAATTCTATTCCTTTATCACAGAATTATAATTCTATTCTTTAGCTTTTATTTTGATTATTTCTTTAAACTGAATCAAATATCAATCACTGCATTGTTTCAAAAACTGCAACGCACCGTGATTAAAAAAAAAAGAAAAAAAAACTTTACGATATAACACAACAAACAATCATCAAAATAGAATTTTACGCATACAGAAAATTTTGAACTTATATTACCTGATGATTTGTTAAATAGTAGCTTTAATTAAATTTGATATTAAAATAATTTTTAAATTTGTCTCGAAGACTGTGTTTCTCTCGCATCGACTCTAGTATTTGTCAGTACTGAACACTCTGATAAATTTTGACAATAGAAGCCTATATTCTAAATGATGTACATTTATACATCAGCCAATATCTGCGATATAAATCACTGGAAGTTATGACGTTCTTTGCACATAGATAGTGTAGCCTATGCATACTCTCTATCGATGCTTTAGATAATATCTGCGTACTTTGGCAGTGTATAGGATTTAAGTAGCTTTTTACAAAAAACTTCAAAGCAGCTATTGTGAAAACAGTGTGAGGTATTTCAAAATATTTCCAGAACCAGTAAATGTAAAATGCGAGGCAAGGATGTCATAGGGTTACAGTAAAACAGTCTTCTGAGGAATCACATGGCTGACATACATTTGTAAATAATGAGTATAATTATCGCTCACTTGAAGGAAACGTCATATAAATCAAAACATAGTTTGAGTGTATACTCAAATTATGAGCACCATGCTCAAGTTAGTCTTTTCATTTTTTTTAAATTTGGAAGTTATAGATTTAACCCAATGTTTTTGATGTGGATAAAAGAAAATGTGCATCTTGTTTAGTCAAATCCAGAGGTTTTACAAACAACTATATAATGTAAATAATAATAAAAAAAATCGCGGGACTTTATTTTCGCGACATAAAAAGTTTTAAATTTATTCGCGAAATGATATTTTTACGATTTCGTATGCCCACTTCGTCTTACTATTGTAATACTTCATTATGCGATAATATTATTTTGGCAAACAGCTCTCGCGAAATAACGCGTAAATAAAATTTTCGCGAATAAAACCGGATTTACAGTATTCAATGTATTATAATAAAAGCTGACATTGAGTAGTGAGTATATTTAGGTGACCTTGAATCCAGGGGTTGTATCCCTGTTTTATCTTGGTTGATATGACTTTGGATGTGACCAGTTTTCAAGGGAAATTCCATGTGTATATAGTTTATATTTTTCTAAGATATAGTTGTTTGTTTATGACGTAGATACAAATAACAATGTAATCTGTTTCACTTAATAGATGTGATTCACTGCCTCTTGTTAAGATATAGTTTATCATATAGTAAAAACCGAACCACTAAGTGAAATTTACATATTGAAGTCTCCCTATATAAGATAGTATTCTGGATCACGGCCACATACAGTGACTCCGTTTCACCAATCATGCCTTTCATCGAACTGGACCTCATCACCAAACTTGACCTTTTTTTTTTTACCGAATTTGACCCGTTCATCGAACTAGAAAGGTTTTCATGGAGCATTTGCGACGGGTGTGGCATGCCAGCAGAAGACGCTGACTCCTTCCGGACACCTGGTCTTATCCCGTTTGGGATTCGTAATTGTTCTTCATGTTGAGACCATTTGCACATCTAATTCGTCGTGTTATAATGGACTTGAGTTTTTTATTATTTAATGGTACTTCTTCAATTTTACTAATATTCACTAAAATCATGAACTATATAAATGTGGGTATTTTAGAGCGATTTTTCTGTATCAAAATATTGGTGTCGGTATTGTATAATTGTTGAATTAAATTCTGATTTAAATGACCAAATAAATGTGACTATTAATTATTTACAATTTGAAAAAAAGTATTATAGGTTAACCAAGATCAGGATCTGTCGGAAACTTCAACATACCTGTCCATTTCCCCAAAACGATGTACAGATAAACACTACCTGACTCTCTATTTCCACCTTTGACTATATCTGTAAGATTCAGTACTTGTCAACCCCGTTATGATTTTTTCTTTGTAATTTGTAATTTCGATCCGTTGCTATATCATAACTTTGCTTGGTCCTATAATATCTATTGTGTGGGATTCTTAAGAACAAGTTGAATATCATGATTTTACTGTAGTAGTTTTTGTGAACTAACAAAGGCTTTGACGAGAAAGCACGATACAGTATTCTTCATTCTAAAAAGGTCAATATTCGATTAATCAATAATAAGGGGAAATATGTTGACTACCGTATTTAATGCCTAAGTATATATTCAAAATAATTTTCAATATTCCGGAATTTATTTTCTGAGGTTCAAGAATCATCTTCACTCTTTTCGACTGTTTACAATAAACGATATATATATATATATATATATATATATATATATATATATATATATATATATATATATATATATATATATATATATATATATATATATATATATATATATAATATATATATATATATATATATGATTCTATAAGAGAGTTTATGTTTTTCATCTTGGAATCACCATATCAAAGTTGATTTGATACCTAAGTATAAATCAATAGAATGTCCAGGACATAGATACAAATCCGGTATAAATGGACAAACACGGATCTCTGGAAACCAAGAGGTGGGATCAGGTGCCATGGAGGAGTAAGCACCCCCTGTCGACCGGTCACACCCGCCGTGAGTCCATAGTCAACTCCAATGAAATACAATAAGTAAGACTCTGGGACCTAGCTATAGATACACAATGGTATTCTTCATTAACAAGACACTCGGATGGAATGTACCATATCTACATAGTTTGATGAATTCTGGCTATTCTTACTACGAGAATGAGTAAATAGCCAGGAAACTGGTACATTGGAATGCAAAATCCAGATAAAAGAAGAAGAATCTCCAACTCGTTTGAATTTTGTTATGTTGACCAGGGTCATATGTAGATCATTAACGTCAAACAAAGAAGAAGACGTACATCAACACAGCCACTTGCATATGGTTAATAAATGTGCAATGATAGGTGATGGGTCAGTTTAGTACAGACATACTAGAAATGTATTATAAACACACAGTAATTCATACATAAACAGTCGAAACATTACACACAAGTAATCCAAGCAGCTTTAGAAAGAGATTTTTGTATTGGCAGCTGGTAGTCATAGGTTGTTAAATTACCATGTGTCCACATGTAATAAATGAGAACTGAAGGTATACCTCCCTACAGTTAGTTAGGTTATTATCTGTCTGGTGTGTTTGGAGGTGTATATCACATGTGTATTTGACTAAGTATATCGTGTCCATCAGTCATTAAGGGTATGGTTTTCTACATGTTGTGTAAATGTAACGTAACATGTATTTTAGGAATTCATAATTTATATATTGATACCAGATGGAACCAGTGACCACTAAGATTCTCATTGAAAAAATATGAGATAAAGATGTGTAAAAGTAGATAAAAGAAATAAATATACTTTCCTGTGTTTGTTTTAGTTATACAAGATAAATTAGGTGTTCTAAATTCAAATTAAAACAACTATTAGTCAAATAATTAGTATTAATTAGTATACCGTTAGGAAAGATAACATGACATGATTCGATTGGCAGTTAACAATACCAGGCATGTTGTTAATTTAATATTTTAACGACAATTGCTCTTTTACATAAAGAAACATAAGTCACATTGTTTTAAGGGCAATATTGACATGCAATTACGGTAATTACTATGATACAAAAGTAATGGATCTTGAATTTGCACGAACAGAAATCATACACACACATACACACACATACGCACACACACACGCACACGCACACACACACTATATATGTATATATATATATATATATATATATATATATATATATATATATATATATATATATATATATATATATATATTTATAACCTTAGTTTCATTTTTGTTATGATATTTGACAAACTTGTATTTCATTAAGCTAGTTGAAGACACAACACAGAAACTACTGTAGAACTGTTCTTTGATAGTTTTGTAATATCTACGCTTTATCCAGAATGTTGCAATAACTGTCCATGCGGCACACTGCGGAAATAGAAGAAAGATATTTCGAATGCAACGAAATCAAAGTGTAAAAAGAAGGCTTCAAATAAGTTTTCTAATGATTAAAATGTTATCTCTCTGTAATATTATCTATTCACATGAATGAGCGAAAATGATTTAAAAAATAGTATGGATGGTCCTTCGCAATGTTGAATAATGTCCGCTGTGGAGGGAATTCCGGCGTGTACTCCATGGACGGTTCCAATTTTCAATAGATATGCAATGTAATATCGATTGTAAAAGCAGCCTCAGCAGGCTACCTTAATGAAAACAGTGAAGAAAATGAAAAAAGTTAAATTATATAAAAACCATGTTTAAAATGACTACGGACTTGTTTTAAACACGATGTGTAAGTGTGGAAGAAGTTATAATAAAAATTATCACCATCCCCTCTTAACTTGTTGAAATGTACTGTTCTAAATAAAGTACCAACACTGGGGTAGTATGGGAAACTGCCTTCCAAAACTATTTATGGTGATATCGGAGGCTTGGTTTAAAAAAAAAAAAGGATCAAGTGCTATATTTAGTTATTAGACAACTTTCGAAATTGGGAGGGGGCGACACTTATGTCATAGACGATATAATAAAAGAACTGTGGACGATTTTCTTATTTCCGAAGTGAGCCGAGCGGACAGAAGATTAGATTCATTTGATCATGTATCTAAAATTCCAGTTAAGAATCATCGTCGTTATCTTTTGTCTAATAATCTTTATTTAATCGTTTAAAATATTATAAACATAATCGTTATAATGCTATCTTTTGTCTAATAATCCAATTTAAAAGTTATATGTATTTTCTATTTATTATACAAGGTCAAATTATCTCTAAAAAAAACATCCGTCTAAAGTAACCACTGTGAAAAAAATGTATTGCTTTAGAAAAATTTGGAATTTTTAAAAGATACTTTATATAATATCGTGGTACCATAATAAAACAGAAGTTGTATTGCTTTAAAAGATAATTTCGTCATAATGAAAAAATGTATCAATTCGGCCAAATCGTAGTATTAAAAAGTGACCTAAATGAATTTCCTGACAGAATAAAACAAATTAGGATCGAAACACATATTGCTTATAGTATATTTTATGATCCAAGGATCTTTGTAAATGTTCAACACCTTCTCTGAGAAATTGAGTTCGCGTGCAATTCACGACAAGAGGAAATGTATTAGAATAGATTAGCCAGATCTGTTGTAACATAATTGTAAAATTTCCGCTGTGTGTACTTTTAACCTGCATGTACATGTACTTTCGATGGTAAATGAAAACATGTCAGCTCAAGATATCTATTTCATAATTATTGACGTAATAGTATAGCTATACTCATGTTATAAGCGATTCATATGCTGTAATTGATAATAAACATAAAATGCAATATGTCGTGAAACTAATGCTCAAAGTATAATGATCATACTGTATCTTTCGATAGAAATGTAAAGAAAATGAGGGGTATCTAGTAAAACCATTCAAGTGAAGGAGAACATCGAATATCTGTTTGAAGAACACTTAAACTGCACTTGTATTAGATTGTTGTTTACTGTGTTGAGTTTTAAATAGGCGAACTTATTGTTTTACATTCTACCCTCTGAATGTTTCCTGAATGTTTCTAAATTATTGGTTATGAATTAAGGGTTCTCCCTAATTTCAGATCGTTGTAATATTTTCTGTCAAAGATTGAGTTTACATATACAATACATAGGCGTCGGAACCGGGGGGGGGCTTTTGCAAAGATAGACATAGGTGTTGAAAATTGGGGCTTAGCCCCCAAACGTTTCTGGCGTGTGTGTGTTTTTTAAGTTGGTTTAGCCCCCCACTTTCAATTTGCTTCCGACGCCTATGCAATATATGTGTTACCCAAATATTGCATTGGGTCACCCTATATGTACATCACTGTCGTATTGTACATTTTTATCGAGTTTGTAAACATTCTGTGGATACTCTGTATTTGTTTTCACATTTCTACGGTAGCTTTTCTTTGCCATTACAAAATGTATAATATAAAATCGTCCGGTTTGTTTGTAAATAGAATGCAAATGACACGAATTACAGGAACGCAACTCGATAAGAATAACATGTCGACATGTGACGTAAATATATCGATATGAGAGTCAATAATGTCGATAAGCGAGCCAACAGTATGGTGATAATTGTCTGTAGAAGACTCATTTACGTCTACATGCGCATAATTGATTTCTGCATCATCTATGTCTACACATCGTAGTACCAGGACACGTGTAATACTTAATAAATCGTACGTACACAAAATGTTGCATCATAATAATATAATTCTTATACTAACAAAATTTATTAGCATCTAATTCATTAGACACAAACTCCGCTATTTCAAATAAATATTTCGTGAATTTTGTACCGATATGTGTCGATATAATCTCCCATAATGCATGTCGACATTTTGTGTACAGTGAAAGTCGTAGTAATACAACATTTGCCAAACATATAACACACACACACACACACAGCTCCGGCATGTGAAACCGTATCACCCTTATGACAACTTAGATAACCAATAATATTGCTAATTGCTGATAATAATATTACTCCAGCGCAACTTATGTTTTTGAACATCAATATACACGTGCTTTGATTCAATTATATTTATTACTCGAATCAGAATCGGTATTTCACTGAGAATACTGCACACTGATTCGTTGAATTCAAGTTCAAAAGTGTTTACATACGTATTGACTTGACTAGATAAATAATCTTTTTGATGACCTTTAGAATGAATATTTTTAGTAAAGGTGTGTTGAAGGGACTGATATTCTTCGGAAATAACATCAAAATTATGGCTGAATTGTTTAAACGTAATGTAAACATCCGATGATATATGTAATCACATTTACATGTGTATTATGGCAGGAACAGGCAAATGGAATCAATTATACGCAGAACATGAAGCATATATATATATATATATATATATATATATATATATATATATATATATATATATATATATATATATATATATATATATATACTGTATACAATAAGAATATCATCCGATTTATATCACATATGTTGACAGATAAACACGTGCTGATAACGCTGTGTATGCATGTTCGCTTGTTTCCGACAATTTCCATGTTTCATTATGCGCTGTACAAACTGCTTTTACATGTCCTTGGTATCTTATGTTACTGAGCTGCATTCTCATATCCGGTATCAACACGGGAAACAGGGGAACAGGTCTCGTTTCTTTGTAAGTTATTCAGGTTTTCCATGCTGTGTTTGGAATATGGCACTGTCGATATATGCTGTTGTCAAGAAATCTTGCTCCTCGGTCCGTTTCCTCTTTCATTTTTGAAATAATCCAACATTCACAAAGTATGAAATTTGATACAATTCTTAAGTGTTTAACACAGTACTCAATATTATTACAATCACTGTTGTTAATACAATGGCCACAATACACAGTATTTTAGCAATTTGTCCAAATTTTCGACTTTTGGATGTGTTTCCTTGGATGTACTCGTTATCGGCTTGTACTGCAATATTAATAATAATAATAATAATAATAATAATAATAATAATAATAATAAAAATAATAATAATAATAATAATAATGGATTAGAATATAAAGATACCAAAGTGTTCACATGATTAACATACGTACATTAATATTGGTTAAACATGACACTAATTTCGGCAAACATCTTTCTGATTTTATAAAAAAAATAATACTGGATCTTCTTATAGACAATGTATATGTAGTCTTGGAGGCCATATCATTCAGCAA
Organism: Atrina japonica; assembly: GCA_030159075.1. Classification (NCBI taxonomy): domain Eukaryota; kingdom Metazoa; phylum Mollusca; class Bivalvia; order Pterioida; family Pinnidae; genus Atrina; species Atrina japonica. The sequence continues at coordinate 720,590 of BROG01000115.1, forward strand.
ATCATAGGTACTCCCATGGGAACCAATTATAGCCATTTATTACCCGACCTGTTTCTTTACTCATCTGAAGCAGACTTCATTAGGGAGCATTTGAATCAATATAAAAAATCTCAGAATAAATCTTTAAGATGTCCAGGATATAGGTACACATCTGGTAAAAAAATGGACAAACAAGGACTTATGGAAATCAAGAGGTGGGATCAGGTACTATGGAAGAGTAAGCATCCCCTGTCGACCGGTCACACCCGCCGTGAATCCACAGTCAAATTGAAATGAAATACGTGAAGAACGAATTCTCGTCACAGTTGGTACAGACGTCTCTACAACCGCGATCGAACATGTAGTCACCGTTTCACTTAGTGAAATAGAGTAATCGGAAACAAGACCGTAAAATTTGCGGAACGTTGACATCAAACGCGGTTTTCGATATCCCTGTGTCATTAATTTGTCACTAGTTTACATGTATATTAAATGTTCATATGTTGAACACGCCCTGGCATATCGGATCATTTGTGAAATACAAACTCCAAATGCAGATAATTGTGGAATATTACTACTTAAATGTGGAAAAGTTGCGATGGGAAAGCCGAAGTCGTCGCTTTTGTCGCATAGTTTAGTTTGTTAATTTCCCGTCTGTGTCTATAGTATATAAAATCTTCATATGTTGTATACGCCCAGGCATATCGGATCATTTGTGAAATATAAACTCCATATGCGGGTGACTGAGGGATATTACTACTCAAATGTGAATATTTACGATGGGAAATCGTCGCCTTTGTCGTATAGCTTAGTTTCCAATTTCGCGTCTGTGTCTATATTAAGTAAAATGTCTAGGTATGAAGCGTGTGTGCTTGATTCTGTTGTATCTTTAATTTCTAGTTCGCTGGGATAGATCACATTGACATATGTATGAAAATTGTCATTATTAATTGACAAAACGTCGTCGATATATCTAAATGTGAAATTAAAGGACACCGCTAGCTTTTTCTTCTTTTGATTCAACAGTTTCTGAATGAAGTCTGCTTCGTATGAGTGAAAAACAGGTCAACCAATAAAGGAGCACACTTGATTCACATAGGAATGCGGACCATTTGTTGAAAGACCACGTCCCCGAACATTACAAATATATTGCCTATTAGAAATTCCAGCATCTTTTTTATATTAACTTCCAATAGGAATGCGGACCATTTGTTGAAAGACCACGTCCCCGAACATTACAAATATATTGTCTATTAGAAATTCCAGCATCTTTTTTATATTAACTTCCAATAGGAATGCGGACCATTTGTTGAAAGACCACGTCCCCGAACATTATAAATATATTGTCTATTAGAAATTCCAGCATCTTTTTTATATTAACTTTCAATAGGAATGCGGACCATTTGATGAAAGACCACGTCCCCGAACATTACAAATATATTGTTTATTAGAAATTCCAGCATATTTCTATACCAACTTCATTGTACTTATGTGTAGAATCAGAGTGGTGTTGAACAAAATAAGTATCATTATAATCAATTACTAGATATTGAAATTTTTGGGTACCACCTATAGTAAAAAATTGCCTATGATGCTAAAAATCTCTTAATTTTCTAATGTGGAATTGTTGTGTAATGAGTAATTAAGTCGTATGTTTTGATACTGTGAATCTGAGAAAAATTGTGTCTTTAAACTTTCTTAAAGTTGTTTAAAATTTTTAAGTATCTGCACCTGATTTACACCGCTTCTGGAATAAGCAACTGTACAGTATTTCTTAAGTTTCTCCTTAGCGGCTGTCAGTATCTTGGTAAGAAGTAAAGATAAAGGTTTGGTAGAACATTTGCTGGATCCTCCTATATACCTCTGCTTATATGGGGTTTTGTGGAGTTAAAGTATCTCAAAATCAGTATCGGTTGTAGGTACATCAAAAGAACTTAATACGGACACGTAATTTTGAAGGATCTCGTCCTTTGAAAGTGGGCTACGTGTGTATATAGGATTACCAGAATTCGTATTAAACCTTAGTTCTTCTAATAAACAATTATAGTAATGTGCCTTACAAATAAAAACTATATTATTTGAGGCTTTGTCTGCTTGGACCAGTACATATTGGTCATGTTATCTATCCAGCTGTGTTACCACTTCTGGATCAGAAAATACAGAGGGATAACGTGTTATCACAGTTTCTTTAAGTTTCCGAAAATGATATTTTATTAACCATCGTAGCTTTCAGCCATTCAGACAACGTGTATGGTTCCACCTCTTCATGTTTGGCCCATCATCTGGCATAATCCTCGACAGAATTCATAACTAAACTGAAATTCTGTCGCCAATTAAATGAACGGGCTTCGCGGTATTTTGGACCTCTTCAAATAATATTTTTGATACTACTGTACAAGCAAACGTTACGCAGACGAAGTTAAGAACCCCGATGAAAATGAAAACCTCAAAAATATTATTTGAAGAGGTCCAAAATACCGCGAAGCCCGTTCATTTAATTGGCGATAGAATTTCAGTTAAATATGTTCTGTAACATCGGATCTGCTAATTATATTCTAAATATCTTATGTCATAATTTAACTGTTACGTCATTTTGTGGGAAAGGTGTTGCCCTACTGAGACTGGGTATACGTTTTTTCCCGCAAATGTAAAAGAAGGAGCTGCGCTCTCTTTCAAGGAAATGCCTTAGTTAATGTTATCATTTGAAATTGACAGTAACTCGAGACGGGAATGAAGTTTACCGGGGATGTTTACTGCTCCATGACACCTCGTCCCCCGGAGCTTCCGGAGATCCGTAAATGTCCAATGCTCATCAGGTTTGTAGTTTTTCTCTTGAACAACCTGACTATGTATACTTTAGTATTTATTGTCTGTTAAACAAAATTCTTGTTTTATAGACGAGATGCACACCTTATCAAACATATGGTAGTTGCAATGCATGAAATTAGCAAACGAATCAAGGGAAAGCGGGATAAAGGGAAATTTGAATGGAATGATAAAACGCACAGCGTAACACACATCAAACAAATTTTGTGTGACACCTAAGAGGACGTGTATAGTTCTTGGTATCAGACACTGGCAAATACTGATGAATTGCTTTGACTGATCAGAACCTGCCTGATTAACGAAGCATGATGCAATATGCTGAATCATGCGATAACTTGGAAGATATAACATTTATCATGTTACACACTGCACTCTTTCTCATTATCCTCTTTACCTATTGTTTACGTTAATCGTCGAAAATCGCGGCAATCGAATCATACAGTCACTATGCTTAGCTACATTGAATCATAAAAATGCAAATAAATGTATATGTCATATGCTGAGTATTGATGTCATAAATATGGTAGACTAGGATATGTTCAAAATGTTCAATTACAACGTAATATGAATATTTTGTATTTGATTAATAATGTCGTCATATAAACAATTCTTTTTTACTCGTAATATAAATAATATATCAACAGGGGAAGCTAGCTCCTCCATGACACATGATCCCACCTCCTATTCTGATTTGTATATTACACTTTGGTGTTTGTGACTTTTGTATAATATGAATTTATTATGAAGAATTTTCCTTTGTATACATACATCATGTACAAAATAATCATGCAAACATGGTATTTTATGTATTTGTACAGCATATTATCTGTGGTTAATGATAACGCTATTTCGATATATTCTTTGCCAAAGTAAATATGGCAAAGATGATATAAACTATAATTTAAAGTGATTAAGTCGTTGAACGGAAACTTGAGTACCTTAAATTATCTCAGAGTTACAACACACACACACACACACACACACACACACACACACACACACACACACACACACACACACAGATATATATATATAGATATATATATATATATATATATATATATATATATATATATATATATATATATATATATATATTTATATATATAAATAAAATACAGTTAACATTTGCAGTGAGATAAATTTGTCACACTTTAGAGTTGTTTGTTGTTTTCGTTTTCGAATTAGAGCTATTAAACCTTTAGAAAAGCAAGGAAAAAGGAAATGATGATAACCATATATCATTATGGTTTTGCACTGCGAATTTTTTGGTGTTGATACTGCTGATGTTGAAATCACCAGGTGTGTTATATCATATATCATACACAAGGCCAACAAAAATATTTATCATTTTAGACGCCGACCTTTACGTCAAAAGGTAAATTATTTCTGCTCATTTTACACTCATCAGAAAAGTGTAGCTGTATACACTTTATTTGAAAATCAATTGTTAATTGACCTGGATTTTAATTTGGATATAAATTTAAAATGTAAAATGCAATGGGGGTCTGTATTTATTAATCAATGTTGTAATTAATGCGGGTCGACAATGATTCTGGTCATAAATACACACGCACATATACATGTGTGTCTGAGAGAGAAAGAGAGATGCGTGTCTGTGTAAGAGAGAAAGAGAGACTCGAGAAAGAGAGATGCGTGGGTGAGTTAGAGTGAGAGGTATAGTGTCTGTGTATAGGCAGAGAGAGAGTAAATTATAAATGGATAGAGTGATAGATAGATAAATAGATAGATAGACAGACAGTCATAACATACATGATTTTATATAAACGTTTTGATGGATTTCATTGTGCCAACTGTTGTGCAAAGTATTCAAATCTCTGAGAGAGAGAGAGAGAGAGAGAGAGAGAGAGAGAGAGAGAGAGAGAGAGAGAGAGAGAGAGAGAGAGAGAGAGAGAGAGAGAGAGAGATATTCTAAGATGAGATATCAAGCAGTACTTAAGATCATCATTTTGGCACCTTTGCACGTCTGTATCATGTTTGGATTTACTTACTAGTATAGTCTATGGAATTTTATTATCAGAAACAGCTGTAAACCTTGTAGCGTAAATTTTTAGTATTTTTTATTTGGAAATAAACTTTATCTTGGCACGGGAAATACGACTTAAAATGAAAATATTGTCAGTACTTTGGAACACTTTATCATCCTCTTAACATGAAGTCACGTTAACACAAATTATATTTTAACTGTACGCAATTCAAAATGGTTGAAACCTAAATAAAAAATTGAAATTCGTTTATTCTGAAAATACTGATTGTTAAATAAATAAGTCTGGGTGTTGCTACTTTATCAGACACTGAACTGACTACTTACTTGCAATAACCAATGCGATGATACCAAGAACTGGATTGATAAATAAAGTGGTACAAATAGCTAGTAGAAGGTAGTTTGGTGGTCTACTCTCTAATACTGGAGTATCGAAAGTTTCCCGATTCTGGCCAACTAAATCTTCTTTTTTAGATTCAGCAGCGGAGTCGGATACCTCGTCTGTTTTGGTTTGTTGGACGGAATCAGTTCCATTACTCCGAGTAACTTCCTCTCCCATTCTTTGACTATAACACTACTAAGTCTATAGAATATATCCAGCCCGAACCACATTAGCCATAGATGTAAACGATTTCGAAACAACAAATCCAAACTTTTGACAACTTTTTTTTTCTTCAAATTTTCATTTACTTCCCTAGATTTGTCTGCCAGAATTTCTAATCAAACTGGAGTATGTTATCAGTGTTTATCGTTCTGCACTTCTTCGCATGTACTCCCATCTAAATCATTTATCAGTCCTGCCCCGCTGTCCCATCATATACCAAGCTTCTTGTCAATCTTCGTTACTCTTTATTGGGTGTGATACACATGCGTTCTTTTTACCGTCCGCAGATTTTTTAGGAAAACTTTTAAAATGATGGTCTATATTCCTGCTAAACAGTTAATCTGTAGAAATCTTCGTAGATCTTTACACTGGAAGCGACAAATATGCCTTACACATAACGTCATCATATCGTTGATATCGTACTGAGCAGCACTGTAATTGAACACCACACTGTATATAATTCTGGTCCTGTGTTGTATAAAAATCGTCAAAATTATTTGTCACTATGAATCACGTACGAGTTCTAAAGGTTTACTGTAGAATCTAGGTTTTGTAGAAATTGTTGTGGGTGTAAATCATTCTAGAAGTACGCCATTAAAATTTTACGCCTGTTGCCAGCATATATACCTTATCATGAGGTGAACCTTCGGTCTGCATCTACATAAAAGTTAAATCAATGTACTTTTGTACTGATATTAGTTATCCGCTATTCATAGAAGGTCTGGTTTTGTAACGGATCTACAGTTTTGTATGCATTTTGTAACCGTTTTTAATTAACTGTGAAATATAAAGATATATTTTATTCACAATGAAAACATTCCGTTTTGCTGACTCTAGGTTATCAAATGTGTATTTCAATAAGAATATATAGGATGCTTCGTAATATATTAATATTGTTGTTGCTGTGTAATTTGTTTCATTAAACAAATGAAACAAATTACACAACAAAAGAGACCAAAGAGAAGATAAAAAAGTGAAAATTTTTATTCATTATCAAGCATTAAATTTGTTTTTATGTATGGGTTTCTGTAAAGAAATCAAACGTGTAAGTAGCTTTTCGCCCCTTTTTGTCATTGCTTCATAAATGGGTAATTAGTAATTTTCAAAACCATTTTTCAGTTAACATAAACATTCTATGATAAAACAAATGATAAAATATTTCGTGATATTTATATGACAAGGTACCTTGAAAGTTGTCTTTGGCGTTGTATATAGGTTTTATCGATACTAAATTATTATAAGAAAGATCATTATATAGATTATTTCCATTAAAATGTTCAAGTAAGGTATTATATGAATTACATTATCATATACGAATCATGATGTGAATTTAATGAGATAGGCTTATCTTTGGATTCACTGGAATGCACTTGATCTTTGTTAGTATTTGATACGACTATTTGAATTTCACAAAATACAAATATATTCAACGACCTCTAATTTGAAAAAAAAGAAATGATTGAAATAATTGGAATGCCTCTTTGTCCTTTTCAGTTTGTGACAATTTATTCATCTATTTTCATCTGTCTGCCTATTCTGAATTTATACGACAATTCAAACTATATATGATAATAATTAATGACAATTTTCTCAGCTAATGTATTTACACAGATTTTATCCAGATATCAACACAACAGTCCATTCTACTCTTTAATACTGTTTGATTAAAACACTTTCTCAAGTACAATGTACATGTATTTTTAAAGGACAATTATTTTTAAAATGACACCTCTTTCAGACTAAAGACGATACTGCGTCTCCGTAAAGGGATTCTATAGGATCACATAGTTTTGTATATACTCTGTTTTATCTTTAAACTGCATGACTATTACAGTCTTATCGGTATCGAAATGAAGGTCTCTTCTATGGTCCTACATCGTTGTGTGTTAATATTTCAATAATGAAGAGTATGATCTCGTAGGTGATAAAGTTGAATCAGACATTGTTTTAAACTCTCTATATCCATCCATTCTCTCGTCTTGTATTCAACATTGTTGTAAATGGAATTACACATTAATATTACGTATAAACCAAATGTCATGTAAGCAATACACATTGGTACCGTAATTTTCTTTTTTTATAAATCATCAATTCCTCGAAATTACAATATATTGTATAATGTATCATGGACATCTTGAAGATTTATACTTTGGTATCTGTATATTTGTATTACTAGTAAGTAAAGTCTACTTAGTACAACGTAAACAGTATATACAGTTTATGCGTGTATTTCGTTGGCAAACCTGTGTAGTACGGAATTAGATACACATTGATATTTGAACCACAGATAAAGACAAATATGATTACGTATGGCGCATCAATGACAGTAGCCGACATATACATTCCGTGTGTTTCTGGCAGTCGTGATACCTTTAATGCCACTTCTGATGCTTTCATGACAGCGAGTAGAAGAAGCAAAATCTGTCATCCTAGATACTGCCAGAGAGAGAGAGAGAGAGAGAGAGAGAGAGAGAGAGAGAGAGAGAGAGAGAGAGAGAGAGAGAGAGAGAGCAAGCAATACTGATTCTTTTGTCAAAAAAGAGATTCATAAGGACATACAATGTCATGTGACCACATTTAATGCAACCTGTGGGACTGACATTGCCAATGTATAAAGCTAGTTTTTAATTTTTCAGTCATCTCAAAAGCAGATGATATTTGACTTTTTAGCCACTGACCTGGAAACATTCAAAAAATTTTCGTCAACTTTGAAATGCAAAGTTCCTTAATCTTCACACTATATTCTGTTGTATTCATTTCATTTCCTCCTGTGACATCGATATTCGAAACAATGACACTGAATGTGTACACACTTAGAAAATTACCAGTGTAGACTGATCTATATCTAACTGTGAAAGAATTTATATGAACAAAAACGCCCCTAGTCATACAATCATAATTGAAATTTGTATTCATTCTAGACAATAGCTAAGCTATCCTACATATTAAGCATGAAATCCAGTGAAGTGTCGGCTATTTTGAAGATTTTTTTTAAGTTGTAAAGAATTGTACCACTTTTTGGCACTTTCTTGGGTCCCCGGGAAGCTACGCTCTTTTTGCACAACCGTGAAGCGGCTTCCCAAGGAGATGCAAAGAGAACGAACGGATAGACGACGGACGTAAACTCATTTCTTTAGCTCGCAATAGCTTTCAGTTGCGGTGAGCTAAAATGACAACGGTAAATGTTGTGTCTGTATATTTAAAGTTTTCATCAAATTGTTTCTCAAGATTAATTTGTATCTTTTTACTGACTAATTTTCTTGTACTTCTCTGAACTCTACCCTTCTATCAATAGCAACAGTTCTACACATATATACTACTTGTAATTTCGTACTTTTTAAACTTCTGTTTATTGAAATGTTCTTGACTGGCTTTCAAGTGCCTGTACAGTTATTCTCTCCTTCGTCTTAAATAGAAGATAAAATGCATCACTTTTAATTATACTTTCAATTTGAGTGGAAGTTATGTGGTGAAGGCAAATGTCATGGTGATCCTGATTGCATTACTGGTTTTCGCCATTGATTGACAGGGAGATTGATTATAAGAAATAATAACCATACTTTTATCATAAAAGCAAAGCTAGAATCCAACAAATTATATGTATACTAAATACAAATGATAAAGGTTTGCATCTAACTATAAGTGCATTATTTTATTTAACATGTGCACGTAATATCCGCAATAAATCATTGGCGATTCTGTCGATCAGACTCGAAATCTTCCATCACTGATGACTCACAATTGTTGGTCTGCTTCCTATCGCAACGATTGACATTCTATAAAACCTGCCAGATCCTATAATGCAAGTGCAATACAATCTCCCGCCAAATGTCAAAATAGCGATTATACAGCTGTAGTATCAACAATAGGTTTTATAAGACGTTAAATAATCAAATGATTTTATCTAACCTTGCAGTATTTATAATTTGATAAACACATTTCGGCGATACAAAATACACATGAGAAGATGTATAAAGAAACACCAAAATCACGACATGTCGGATTTAGTTCGTTTATTTTAAACAGAATTTGTATCGTGTCATCATGTATACTCTAACAATTGATACCGAGTTACAACCTGACACTTACTTAAATGTATACGTCTTATTTATTTATAGTAATGAGCATTCTCAGCAATTAAATCAAGACATAATTTGAGTCAAACTACGATTAATTTTGGCACAATCTATTAAAAATAATGAATTATTCAGTTATGGGTTGTAGTTGAAGTGTTTCTCACATTTGTGGCTGTTGGCGGTGCATTCGGTACATTTCCAAAAAACAAATGCAAAACGTTATACATGTATAATGTATAGATTTCTATGTTACTCTGTAATATTTTAGTGTCCCATTTCTAAAGTCCCCATCTTTCTCAATCAAGAAAAGTTTACTACAAGACGCATCAAAACCGATCAAGAAAGGCCTTATAATTCCATCAACTTGTGATAAAATGACTCTGACAAGTTTTCCTTCGGAGTTGATTTGATGCACATTATTTGATTTACATCCACAAACAAATGCATGGCATCTACTGTCGATTGCAATGCCACCTACATCCTGTAAGTTGTCACTTTGATACTTGTAGTCTCTATTTCCTCGAACATCTGTTCTCATTATATATTCGGACCGGATATTCAAATAAAGTTTTTTATGAGATTTCGAAATACACAATGCTTGAATCATTCCTGGCATTATTATTGTTTTCAAGCGTTGTCCACTGATACTAAAGAAACTAAGCAAACTTCCGTTTCCTGTTACAATTTTGTCGTCGATGCTTGACACGTGGAAACATTCCGTATCTAAAGCTATTTTTCCTGTTATAGTAAACTTGTTGTCTTTTACGTCGACCAAATTTATAACTTTTGCTGCTCCCATGGAGACAGCCAGTGTATGTTCACTAATTGCTGATATATCGAATGGTTTGTCGTCTAAAGTTAAAGTACATAGACTTTCTCCAGTATAGGAAAATAAGAGTAAAGTTGACTTCAAATCTAACAGAACAAGTAGACCGGAAGTCAGAAACGTTGCAGCATGTACAGCAAACTTTGGAGACAATCTGTGAAGTAAAGTAAGACCTGGCTGTTCCATCACCTTGATATGGAATAAAAAGGGATATACTAAGTAAATTCGAAGACTGAAATAGAACTGAATTAACGCTTACAATTTCCAAAATAAGTGTTATCTGTATGTATCTTATTTGTTCTTTCATTCGTAAATTTATGAAAACCGGTGGTAGTGGTTTGATGGTGGATCGTTCGACTCGCAAGTGGAAGGCCCTTGGTCCGATTCCCTATACGTTTAATATCTAAGACTTTACACAAGGTAGTGACTGTCAAATAAGTCGCTATTTGTGACTCTAAACCTAAAAATGGTGACATATCCATGCATGTCAAAATCAATCAGGATTGTTAACTAGATGTTTGAAAAGTATGTCTTGATTTGAATAAAATCCTTGCTTTAGCGCTCTAACTTTTTGACGTGTTCTATTGACTAACTTTTGTTATTTTATAAACACCAACATTTCAAGTTTTTATAGAAATGCAATATGATGTTAGTTATCTTTATTTTTCAAATGGATCTTAAGTGATATCTGTTATAAACTACGTTGTCACGACAATATGGTTTAATTGCTGATGGAATAATTCTATAACAAAAATCCTCTTAAAAATGAAATTGAAAACGATATCATTCACACAGAATCACGTAATTCTTGAAAACACGCGCACAAGTGTGATAAAATCTAACAATAATGCCTGCATTTATTCATTCATTACATATCATATTTTATCTGATATATTAGTTTAGAGAAGCGTATCGAATTCAGCATTGCCGACATACTTTCAATCTTCGGTATTTTGTATCATTAACATTAAATATATTATATACCTACAGTACTAGGTTTACTTGGTTCAGATTTCTGTGTATCATTCTGGGTTTTGTCAAATTCACTGGTTTCTTCACATACTTCTTGGATAACTTTTTGTGGACGTTGACTAGTTGCATCTGAAAGACACAAAATGGCGTGGATATGAGACAAATACATATATATATATATATATTATTCATTTTGTATATCAAAGTACACATACCAATACCGATGTGTTTTAAACCATTTAGAACTCCAATAGACAATATACATGATGAAACATAAAGGCATGGCGATTGGGATATTTCGGTTTCATTTCGTGCAATCTTTGATAAACGGAAGATCTGGAAACGGAGATAATTTGATCTTACTATACGGATTTTGTTTGAAGTACAAGTGACGTGACTTTATGGTTTAGTTTTAATACTGGTTAAACAAAATAAAATTATCAATGTTCAAGCTTGCAGTCTTGTTGAGGTTATTTTGTTTTGACATGAGGGTGTTATGTTTTCATTATTTTAGAAGAACAGCTGGCATGACAGTCAGCACGTTGCAGTGATAAAAAATAACTCTTATCTCTGCTCTTTGAAATGCATATTTCGTAGTATGTAGTTAAATTTTCATACAAATGCCGTTCGTGTGCGTGTCAATTTCTAAATAAGTTCTCGTGAATGTCCTCATTACTTGAAACGAACCTGTAAGTTTTATTGCCTGTAAAAATTCGTCTATATTCGGGTGAGAGAATGAGGGTATACTGTTGTTAAGATCAGCTATGTGGGCGTCTGTTCTGCTTGTTTTCTTTATCTCCGATGTAAGCCTACAAAATAATGTGGTTTTACATAAATGCTGTGAAGGAATGTTAACATCTATAAAATAACTAGTCTCGCAAACAGGTCCATGGTGAATTTGAGTTCATTTCATTGAACATTTTCTTTACTACTAAACTTTTTATCACTCGATTTTTGAAACTGGTATGACATCGAATGATAAAGCAGTACATTTTCCATCAATTCTCCAATCATAACTCGCTGAATCAAATTATTCAAACAATTCAAATATCAAAATAACAGTTATGTTTGAGGTGGCTTCCGCCAAAATACACCGTAAATGGTATATCACTGCAGCAGACCACACAGTTTTGTTATTTCGATTTCTTATTTTTTTCGGTGTTTTTTTTACGAAAATAACCGAGTGTCACGGAAGCACGTGCGAGTGGAAGACGAAATAAGACGTAAGTGCTTCCGTGAAATCTCTGAATAATGACTTTTTTAAACACAAATATTTAAAGATGCATGATATATGTCCTCCGAGTGTTTAACATAGAAGACAGAATCGTGCCGGAAAAACTTTAGATAAATGAAGCTAATCTTGTGTTCATTGATGATTTTAATGTATCAAAGTGGTTTAGTGTTTACTAGAATATATAAAAAATCTCAGATACCAAAGTATAAATCTTTAGGATGTCCAGGATATAGATGCAAATCTGGTAAAAAAAGAACAAACACAGACCTCTGAAAACCAAGAGGTGGGATCAGGAACCATGAAGGAGTGACCATCCCCTGTCGACCGGCCACACCCGCCGTGAGTCCACAATCAAATCCAAATGAAACACGTGAGGAGTGTATCCTCGTCACAATTGGTACAGCCTCATACCACCTTCGAAACCAACTCAACATTTCACTTAGTGAAACAGAGTAATCGCAAACAAGACTATAATACTGACCGTAAAATTTGCGGAACGTTGACATTAAACACGGTTTTAGAAATTAAAAAGAAATGCCGTCCCTCAAAGCTGTTATTGCTTTAACGTTTAACAGCCAAAGACTTATCTTGGCCTTCGTGAGAATGAGTGGATATGTATATTAATGTAAGACCAGCTTTATAACCATGGTTGTCATATCTTTTTAGAAATAATTTTACTGATCATCCATACAAATTATATTTACTCGACAATATAACGAAAACATATCAATTCTTATGCCCTTTTTGTTTTTTTAAATTAGAATAAGAGTTACCTTTCTTTGACTTCGGCAAAGGACTGAAATATAAGAAAAAAATAATTACCATTTATCGCTATGAGTATCAATATAAACAGCAAATGTAAATATTGAGGCTAATGATGAGGTAGTGAATACACATTAAATAATTATACAAGTTACTACTTATCAGTTTAGAGCGCGCTATTATAATTATGTCATATGTTTGCAACTAGATTCATATAACCGATAAATCGATGTGTATACATATAATGCTTCATGTAACGTGGACTGTAGTCTAGTATGGTGATACTTCCATTATTAAAATATATTTTGCATTGTGATTTACGTCCCCAAGGATGTTGAGGCTGATTTTCATAATTATGAATAAAATACTTTGTATAATATGAAATTACGGCACGACGGAACCCGTTTATGACTACATGATAAAACATATATACCAAAGTGTAATCAATACATCAGTCTGGTAGACAATATACAAAGGCAGTGTGTGATGGATAAATATACACTGATGGAAAATACAGAGGTGGGATCAGGTGTTATGTAGGGCATTCCCATCGACCGTCCACGCCGTGAATTACTGTATAGGCAGTTAAACACCCACTATGGAACAATTAATTTTTTACTCCAGAAGGTGAAACATGATACTGACATATTATTAGTAAATATCACGATATTACGCAATACAATACAAATGTATATTGCAATGTATCGTATTACGCTATTAAGTATATACTTTTTTGTGATTTCTTAGAAATTAAAAATCGGGTCTTTCGTTGACGAGTGATTAGAGCATCGCACTTTAAAACATATAAAAATATCAGTTTACTTGCGGAGGGTATTACATACATACATTTTCTAAAATACAATACTTGGACTGAGTATACATGGACATAATGCTGATATTTTTCTAGTTATTAAAATCAAAATTCCTTTTGGTAAGTTATTTCCATTTGCTAGGCCCCATAACGACTAAGAAGGGTTTAATTAAAATTTATTAAGGCAACTTGTATAACAACAACCCCGGGAATATGTAAATACAACACCTAGATATAGATATACGTTATATTATTACTGTTATCATATCTTTTATAGAACATTTCAACGTGTTTGTTCTATGATTTATCTGCGGACATTTGGCACCATACCTGTAGAAGTAATACATCATCACTGGGGATAGACTCTTCCAACTTTATGAGCTGCTGCTTATGTTCACCCATAGTGTGAATAATGACATTTCCATTGATAGCTGCTGTCATACGAGATTCTACATCTCTCAGTAGTTCTTTTTCTTTATCTTGAATTTGATCTCGAAGTTTCTCAAACACATCCACTATCTGTTTCTGTACGGCACTGTATTGATTCTAATGGATAGAGAGAAGAATTGAAAATAACATTTCAGGATACATGTATTTATGACACGCCAAAATCATATTAATGAGTTAATTAATGCCAGTATTTCCCAGTGAATTCAAATTGCTACACCAATTTCACATTTTTAATCTATATACTGTCAATCCGGACTTTATTTTCGCAATACATACGCTCTAAATTCATTTGCGAAATGCTATTTTCGCGATTTTAATGCCCATTTTGTCATACTATTATTATACTTCATTAAGCGGAAAATATATTTCCGCGAACAAGAGTACTCGCAAAATTACGCGTAAATAAAATTCTCGCGAATAAAACCGGATTTACTGTACCAAAATTCATTTTATTTCGAGACAACCACTCCTGGACAGTTTTTCATGTTTTGTTTAGAAAAGCTCTTGATGGGTTAACTTCTGTTTTCCCCTCCGGTTCAATCTAGCTTCTTTCTTGTCGAAACTCGCTTTTATTTGAGAAAAACAAGGATTAATGCATTAACTCATAAACCCCTAAAGACACTTTTGGGCTGGTCTAAGTCATAGATTTACGTAAGAGTTACGTGTTTTTCAGAGTTAATATGGCTTTGTCGTACCATAGGTATATCGTTGTATTTCGTCCCGCAATTGGTTCTACTCGTTTAACGTACAATATGTTTGCATATGGACACTGAATTACAAAAACATAGACAACATGTGATTGAATTGCTAAATAACTATTCATTAGAAACTTAGCAAATATAACACTGCTCCATTAATGACAATATCTTTAGAAGTTTGATATACTTTAGAAAATCAGTTTGAAATTGGAGCTCAACTGATGAAGTCTAAGTGACAGAATAGATTGTCTTGTGCATTATAACTTTGGTATTATGTTTATAACATTTGTAACCACTAGGTCGTTGCCACTGCTGATGGACCGTTTGAGTCCCCGAGGGTATACATAAACCTAGTATCTGGTATTTCGGTACCAGCTGATGATTTTATACTAAGGTCATGTTTCTCACTGATCGCACCATTTAAAATTCTAAATTCTTCTAAAGCTAAGATCGCCATCAATTTGCAGTGGTTAATCATAGACGGATTTTGGTTATACGTTTAGATTTATTATATGGCCTTGTCTTAAACCACTTTCTCTTTAGAAAATCTGTTTAAAACTGGAGCTCAACTGATGAAGTCTAAGTGATGGAAACGACCGTCTTGGGTATTATATCTTCGGTATCATTTTTATAATATTTATTATAATTTTCTTTAGCATTATATTAGGAATGTCGAAACAATGGTGACACTTTATACGACTTATACATTATGTCACGTCATGCTCCTCTTATGAATGTATTATTCTGAAAGCCACACTACTCGCCAATAAACTAATTACACAGGGATATGTTATTGAACGATACACCAAGGTAGTTTTATGGTCGATACGGTGATCTTGCTAAACAATATGAAATTCCACTCTAAGGAATGTTGGACACTATTTTGGAACACGACCATATACAGAGACTCCCTTTCATCAATCAAGTCTAAAACTATCTTGAGGCCATTTTTATTGAGCTTGACCCTTTTCACCAAATTCAAGCTGTTTCCATTTAACATTTTACAATTGCGACGAGTGTTGCATTCTAGCAAGAGACGCTGACTCCTTCTGGACATCTGGTCTCATCCCGTTTAGTGTTCGCAATTGTTCTTCATGTTGAGACCATTTTAATATCCGATTTGTCATATTCTAATGGAGTTTCGATTATCCATCAGTATTGCTTTACTTACCCTTATAGAAGTATCATGTTCTTGCAGAACAGCAGATATTTTGTCTTTGGTTGACGTAAGTTGAGATATTATTTCATCCTGAAATAAATATAACACTTCTTTTTTATGATTTATGATTTCTGGTTTAAAACGAACTATGAGTATAAATATATATATATATATATATATACTTTTATTGCAGCAAAATAATGAAATTTTGTTTAAAAGGCATGTATTTACTTTTATTTCAGCTAAAACAACGACGATAGAAATGCGATTAAGTAAACTAGAAGGTTTTCAGATAAAATAATACATTGAAGTACCCGCTTTCTGTTTGCTGTCGATTCAACATCGCCCACAGAATGGCCATTATGTTGTTTGCTGAAGAAGCAACGTCCGCACATTAGTACTGCGCATGTTTCACAGAAGCCTTCTACCGTACGCATGTGTTCATTGCAGACACGTGATCGATGAAGCTGATGAGCAAACTCGTCTACCATAGCACTGAGTCGTCTCTCCCTCTCAAGTCCTTCTACACCACGATAATCTAGTCTAATCATCTGTCGACATTCCGGACAGTTGAACGACAGACAACTTTTACGGACACCTTCGATACAACGTTTACAGAATGTGTGGCTACAAGGAAGTCGATATGGATCTGAGAAGAAGTCCATACATACAGCACAACGTAAATATTGGTCTAAAACTAACGAAGCCATTGTACTTAAACAACCTGCAATAAGAGTTAATGTTAAAGTTAACACGAGGTTCAATACAGACAGTTGGGCAAGCCAGTACTCAGATAAATATGAAATTATTTAAAACAAATATAAGTTACAATACTTACTTTACATTTATTCAATCTTTTGTTAACCTAGAAATATCGAGAGCTTATGAATTGTCCACAGATAACCCAAATATCTTCCGATCAATGTGTATCGCACAAATATCAACCCGACATCCATTTCTGCAGTGTATAACTTTTGTCTAACATTTAAAGGTACGCATTTTATAATCGCATAGGTTTTAAATACAATCAAACAAAGGCCGATAAAAGAACACTTCACATGGCAGAGCAAATATAATCAGATTTGACAGCACGATTTGGATTCGGTATAATACCGGTGAGATAGTACAGTTCCTATAACAAATCACTGTAGATGTATTGAACAGTGTAAATGTATGTCGCATTAGGTTGACAAAATGTGTATTCTTTTGATATTGAGGGATTCATATACAGAGAGAGAGAGAGAGAGAGAGAGAGAGAGAGAGAGAGAGAGAGAGAGAGAGAGAGAGAGAGAGAGAGAGAGAGAGAGAGAGAGAGAGAGAGGGTGTGTATGTGTGTGTATTTTAATGCATGAATAGTGTAGTGTAACGTTTGATAGGGGTTGTACTTGTTTTTGTGCGTGCGTGGTTGGGGTAAATTCCAATATACACATTATTCAAAAACACCATCGGCCTCGGTGTCATCATCATCAGTATTTTTATTATTAATACAGAAGAAATGCAGTTTTTTCAAATTATTCATAATTGATTAATCATTATATTATTATTTGTTAGAATGTATCATGAAAAATTTATAATGATTGTATTGATTTTTACAATAAATTTAAACATTTGAAGCTAAAATGAGCGTATCAAATTAGAACAACACAAAACATTTAGGAAATTGAAACTAATGATTTTTTTCTTGTGAAGGCCATAATCATTTTTAATGTAGATGGCATAAAATTGCACTTGCTCTGTCAAAGAAATTAAATAATTATAATAGTAATTACGTTAACACATTGTTGTTGACAAAGTTATTAAACCAGTATGTAAATGCAGTGTACCAGGATTTTGTTTAATGTGTATATTACCATACAAATGAAACAGGAAAAATTCTAACAACACAAGAAAAGACACATCTCAGACCTGTTCACAATGTTGTGTATATCCTTGCCATACGAACAACGTCGTGTTAACTGACTTGCTAGCACTGATGGCAATGCAATACACACCTCGCACTAAAATGACATTTTACAAGACATTTTGTATGGACCTTTCATTTATCATTTTTCTAATATAAACAATGTAATTTATAATTTAATTGCTATCTGTCTGTCATTATTGTCTGAAATATCATGATATAGATCACTATTTCCATGATAAATTGGAGAAATAGAACTGCAAACTCAGTGAAGGATAACGTCGGGAAAATCGATTATCGTAGGTTCATTTCAGGAAACCAGGGTGTTACTTTAATTCAAGACAGATAATCAACAATTTATGCAGACCTAACTAATAACAATATCATTCCTATTTGGTGAGAATTACAAAAATAAAATAAATCTATAGACATATACCCAAGTCACAAGTGGAATTTATTTATCATCTGGTTGTACTGATGAGTATTGATAAAAATTGCATGTACGACCTAGTATCGACACATTGATATAAATACAAAATATTTAAGCATGGTTGCTTTCAAAACTTAAATTTCAATGCTTTCCAGTGTTCCAGTGCTTATATATTTGATAACCATTGTGTGTTGTCGATGTTAATTGACTGTAGATCATTTTCTCGTGAATATATGTAGCAAAAACTCACATCAATGAGTTAAATCTTGTTTTTTTTTTCTCAGTTTCCCACAATTACTGGAGAAAATCCAGTTTCAACTGAGAAAAATGAGGTTTTATCTACGCAATACTAATAAAAATTAGTTAAACCTCGTTTTTCTCCGAACTATCATTAACTGGACAAAATTAGGAGAAAAATTTAACTGAGAAAACCTAAGTGAGAAAAACTAGGTTTTAACTGGATAAATTCCAGACTGTCATATAAGATAAACCTAGTTTTTATCAGTTAGAGTTAAATTTTCTCCAGTTAAACCTATATTTTTTATCATCTCCTGCATTAACTGAATTACTATTAGGTTTGAGAAAAACTACGTTTAAATGCACCAAAAGAAATTTCAGATTCCAAAGTGTAAATCAATAGAATGTCCAGGACATAGATACAAATCCGGTAAAAATGGACAAATACAGACTTCTGGAAACCAAGAGGTGTGATCAGGTGCCATGGAGGAGTGATCATCCCCTGTCGACCGGTCACATTACCGTGAGTTCACAGTCAAGTCCAATGAAATACGTGAGGAGTGAATCCTCGTCACAATTCTTACAGACGTCTGAACAACCGCCAACAAAAAGGCAACTCAACATTTCACTTAGTGAAACAAAGTAATCGCAAACAAGACTATTATACCGACCATAAAATTTGCGGAACGTTGACATTAAACGCGGTTTTTGATATCCCTATGTCACTGAGTAGTTTACCTCTGTATATGAAATCTTTATATGTTGTATACGCCCTGGCATATCGGATCATTTGTGAAATATAGATTCCATATGCGGGTGACTGAGGGATATTACTACTCAAATGTGGATATTTACGATGGGAAATCATCGCGTTTTCGTATAGCAGCTTAGTTTCAAATTTCCCGTCTGTGTTTATATTAAGTAAAGTATCTAAGTATGAAGCGTGTGTGCTTGATTCTGTTGTATCTTTAATTTTTAGTTCGCTGGGATATATCGCATTGACATATGCATGAAAATTGTCATTATTAATTGACAAAACGTCGTCGATATATCTAAATGTCAAATTTAAGGACACCGCTAACTTTTTTTCTTTTGATTCAGCAGTTACTGAATGAAGTCTGCTTTGTATGAATAAAGAAACAGGTCGGCCAATAAAGGGCACAATTGGTCCCATAGGAATGCCGACAGTTTGTTGAAAGACAACGTCTCCGAACATTACAAATATATTGTCTATTAGAAATTCCAGCATGTTTTTTATATCAACGTCAGTGTATTTATGTGTAGAATCAGGGTAGTGTTAGACAAAATAAGTATAATGATAGCCAATAGATATTTAACTTTTCGGGTACCACCTTTAGTGGAACACCAGTTGTCTATGATGCTAAAAAGTCTTTCTTTTAATTTTTTATGTGGAATAGTTGTGTAAAGAGTAGAGAAGTCATATGTTTTGATACTGTGAATTCGAGAAAAATTGTGTGCCTTCAAATTTTCTAAAAGCTGTTTAGAATTTTTTAGTATCCACATCTGATTAACATCGCTTCTGGAATAAGCAACTGTACAGTATTGTTGAAGTTTCTCCTTAACGGCTGTCAATATCTTGGTAAGTAGTAAAGATAAAGGTTTGGTAGAACATTTGCTGGATCCTGCTTTGTATCTTTGCTTATATGGGGTTTTATGAAGTTTAGGTATCCAATATAAATAGGGTAGCTCAAAATCTTAATCCGTTGTAGGTATATCAAATGAGAGTAATATGGACACATGATTTTGAAGGATCTCGTCCTTTGAAAGTGAGCTACATGTGTATGTAAGATTACCAGAATTCGTATTAAACCCAAGTTCTTCTAATTAACAATTAAAGTAATGTGCCTTACAAATAAAAACTATATTATTTGAGGCTTTGTCTGCTGGTACCAGTACATATTGGTTATGTAATCTATCCAGTTCAGTTACTACTTCTGGATCACTAAATACAGAGGGATAACGTGTTTTCATAGTCCCTTTAAGTTTTCGAATACGAGATTTTATCAACCATCGTATGGCTTTTAGCCATTCAGACAAAGTGTCTGGTTCTACGTCTTCATGTTTGGCCCATCGTCTGGCATAATCTTCAACAGAATTTTTCATGTTAAACCTAGTTTTTCTCAAGCTAATTCAAAGTACTTCGCCAGTTTCACATTAATGAGTTAAACCAATTTATTCTAAAAAAACGCCCCTCGTATTAACTTTGTTAAATTCGTCAAACAGATTGACGACTAACGAAGTGTTTTTTTAAACTTTATTTCTTGGTTCAAGACAATGTTTTGGGCATTATGAATATGACTCGGGTATTTTTCTGATTTTGAAGTCAAACTTTCCTCATTGTGACGTCGCAATTCATAAATACATCAAAGAGATTGACGAGTCACGAATTTTTTTTCTTAAAATTTATCTATGGGTTCATGACAATGTCTCTGCAAAAATACAAATAGGTTTTTTTTCTCAAAACTAAATGCCAGACTTTCGTCATGGCGTATTCGTTAATTCGTTAAAACAGATTGGCGAATGACGATTTTCCCTAAACCCTTTATTTCTAAGTTGAAGACAATGTCTTTACAAATTTGAAGTAAAATTTGTTTTTTAGCTGTATAATGCTAGTCGTTTCAACAAAAGCACAATATACGCTTATGAAAAAATGAAAATATTTGTTAATTACGACTGATGTATAGCAAAGATACACTTATCTTAGCATTTGTCTCTTACTTGAATTATGGTTTCTAAAACTACAATTATTGAGAAAATTAATCAATGATATTCTGTATCGTACATGTATCTTTCCCATGAAATAAATTACATTGTCTTTAGCGTGGGAATAAAACAAGAGGCCCATGGGCCTTAACGGTCCCTGAGTATGCACTTTTTGTCTTTAGATATCATTATGTCAACCATGTGCTTTTTACACTTCATGATAAATGATTGATATATTGATTAACTATCATACAATAATGACGAGTTTCAATCCTTTTACAGGATGGTAAGTTTAACCATATCATAGCCAGACGTGATTTTGTATTTGGCTTCCAAAACATCATTTGTTGAATGCTATTTACAATTTCACTATTATGGTAAAGCTTTTTGCTCTTTTTAATCATGCATTCAATCTTTCTTCATAATGCACAAAAGTAATGAATATTTTCTACAATTATGTTTATATCCACAACATGACAATTTTGGCCCTGCCCTAGGGGCATAACCCTTACTGAAAGTAAATGAATTTCACAATTTTGGTTGATGGCTTAATACCTTATCTAACTATGCAATCAGTCTTTCTTCACAATGCAGTGAAGAATATTTTCTAAAGGTAAGGTATAGTTGTAACAGTAGCACGTTACAAAAGTCTCCAAACCAACCCATCTCTTCATGAAACCCAGTCCATTTAGGTGATCAAAGAAACTTTAGTTTCACCATTACATCCCAAAATTGTACTATACAACTCGTGTAGTCATTAGGAGCACGGAACACATGTTTAGTGGTAAGGTACACATGTATTTTTCAGATGATTTAAGATTTCTAAAATAAGGAGTTGGGAATGATACTTCGGAAACTTTACCCTGAAATTTGTCTTGTCAGACGTAATAAGCAAATATAACTTTAGGGGTGGAAATATGAAGATTTCAGAAATTAAAGGATGACGAATGACCCTGTGGACCACCCCGACAATAAGATTTCACCATACAACTTGTCTTGTCATAATTAACAAGAAAATATATGATTTAGGGTGAGGATCTCAACAATTTTAAGATAATTGAAGATTTCTGAAATAACGGGACAAGGAATGACCCAAAGGATTCCTAAATACCACTATACAACTTGTCTTGTCATGGGTAATAAGAAAACATATTGTTTAGCGATGGGAATCTCAACTATTTTTTAGATAATTGAATATTTCTGATGATATTTGTGATGACTCTGGGGATCCCAAAACTATCACCATAAAACTTGTATTATCATGAGGAATAAGAAAATATATG
This sequence comes from Atrina japonica, assembly GCA_030159075.1. NCBI lineage: Eukaryota > Metazoa > Mollusca > Bivalvia > Pterioida > Pinnidae > Atrina > Atrina japonica. Next base: position 743,566 of record BROG01000115.1, read on the forward strand.
GTTAGGGTGGGACCTCAAAATTTTTTTTAGATGATTGAATATTTCTGAAATAAAGGGTATGGAAAGACCCCGGGGACCTTCAAACTTTCCCCGTACAATTAGTCTCATTAGGGGATCTCACCTACTTTTGAAATAATGGACGATTTATACAATAAGAGGGGCGGTGAATGGCCCTGGGGATGAAGCCTTATATGGAAATGAACCCCTTACCTCATGCCATCCAAAAAATAATTTGGTTTGAAGTGCAGTGTAATGATTTTTATCAGTTAAAATGCAAGTAAAATGTAATGTTTAATTTTCCCATATGTTTCTATACTAAACCCCATCCCATTTGATCGCCTTAAACATACCTTGGACCCCTTATCCACAAACAGAACCCCTGCTCTGCCCTGGGGGTCAAGAATTTTACAATTATTAAACAGGCATTAAGTCTTTCTTTACAGTGCGCTAAATTAGCCTCGCCCTAGGGGTAGAAATCATACCCTCTGGATCATTAATTTTACAATTTTAGTATTTTCCTTTAAGATGTACAGGAGTTGAGAAGAAGATTTTTGAACATTTGGGTTTTTGGCAGTTTTGGTCCCACCTCAGGGCATCATAGATGCAACAATTGTCAAGTTATAAGTTAAGTTCCCCTTATTCCAAAAATAATTCATATCAAATTTATTGACAATTGGCTTTGTATTTTTCAAAGAGAAGAGAAAACAAAATTAATTTGCCAACGCACGACGGACGGCGGCGAACGGCAACCAATGGCAATAGGTCATCTGAGTGCCTCAAATGACCTAAAAACACCCGAAAGTTATAAAGGCATTTCAAATGCTCTGGGTGGGAGCGAGGGTGGTTCATTTAACGTCAATAATGATAATAAGTTTTTTTTAATGATCGACTGTTGGAGAACTTGAAAAATGATAACAACGATGAGTTATTTGAGCGCGGCAAATCTGACTGAACTACACCAAATAAAACTGAAAACTGAAAGAACCGATTACGATAGAACATGCACGGAAAAATGATTAAATTACAGGAAGGCAGAGGTTCACTGTTTATAAATCGACTTCCAACCTTTTGAAATGCCTATAAAGTAAAACGGATGTACATGTGTTTGACTGCTTTGTTTATGATGAAACATGAGTGAGTGAAACATCTGACAAAAAGGGGGATGTTTAATAGAGAGGGAACTTAAGAAAAAAACCCAGAGAATACGGGTTATAAACAGCCCCGTTATTAATATTATCGTATACATGTATTTAAATCCATTATTTCAATATAGTTTATTTGGTCTTTCATATAGTTATTTTGTTTTCGACATCAACCCAATATTCTGAATATGAGAAATATATAAAATCAGGAAAATAGACGTTGATTAATTTGAATATGTTCATGGCTGCAGTCCCTACAACCTCACCTCATCGTGTGTTTCTGGTAACCAACTTCAAAATTACACTACCTTCGTAGGATAGAAGTTTGACTCCGACAAGATAAATTCTCGTACAATCTCGCGTGAAACTGTGAAGGCACAATGTCAAAACACACTCCTCTTATCTTTACTAAACCATTTCGGGTGAAAAATTAACTAAATGTAATTTTTCACCGGATATGTATTTTGTCCAATATCACGTCTAGATACACGTACACTGACGTAAATATAAAAAGTACCGTAATTCTAATTAACTATTTGTATGTGGTCATTGTAGATATTATAAACATTATAATAATAAGTTATACTATTACCAAAACAAATGCTACAGACGATCGTGTCTATCAGTTAGACTTCATCAGTTGAGCTCAAGTTTAAATTGATTTATATTTTTGAAAGAGAAAGTAGTATCATAGAAGGCCAAATAATAAATCTAACTGTATGGCTACAACCGTCTAAGCGTAACCATTGTCTTTCAGTAACCTGTCTAGACTCACAGTTGCAGGGATCGGTCGACAGAAGATGCTTACACCTCCATGTCACGTGATCCCATCTCTTTTTTTTTTTTTCGTGCGTGCATGTCCATAAATATCTTAACTTCCTCCGAACGCTTAACACTTTTCTATTTGTACTTTTTTATGTTAAAAACTCACAGGAATAATCCCTACATAACCGTGTGGTGAGCTGAAAATATTGTAATAGTGCCAAAAGTTGACATATTAACGACATGACATCTAGAAAAAGCTCTGATTTGTATTTAAAGTGACCAGAGATATTATCTTGAACTGGGATATAAAGTTTCTAGAAATAAATGATAAATTGTCACTCGTCAATCTGTTTGACTAATTGACGTCATTGACAAAGCATTCTAGTCAAACATATTTCACATTTTATCACTCGACAAGATTACTTCGTCACTCGTCAAACTAACCGAACAACTTTTCGTAACTCGTCAAACCAACCGCACAAACTTTCATCACTCGTCAATTCGTCACTCGTCAGAACAACCACACAGCCTTTCTTCACTCATCAATTCGTCACTCGTCAAACCAACCGCATAACATTTCGTCAATTCGTCCGTCTTGAAATAAAAAAAAAATCTCAGATACCAAAGTATAAATCATTTGGATGTTCAGGATATAGGTACAAATATGGTAAAAATGGACAAACACTCTTAAAATCAAGAGGTGGGATCAGGTGCCATGGAGGAGTAAGCATCCCCTGTCGACCGGTCACACCCTCCGTGATTTCAGTCAAATTAAAATGAAATACGCGAGGAACGAATCCTCTTCACAATTGGTACAGACGTCTCAACAACCGTCATCGAACAGGTAACTCAACATTTCATTTAGTGTAACGCAAACAAGACTATTATTCCGACTGTAAAATTTGCGGAACGTTTACTAGAAACGCGGTTTTCGATATCCTTGTGTCAATAATTTGTCAGTGAGTAGTTTACTTGTGTATATGAAATGTTCAAATGTTGAACACGCAATGACATATCGGATCATTTGCGAAATATAAACTCCATATGCGGATGGTTGTGGGATATTATTACTTAAATGTGGAAAATGTACAATGAGAAAGCCGAAGTCGTTGCGTTTGTCGTTAATTTCCCGTCTGTGTCTATGATAAGTAAAATGTCTGAGTATGAAGCCTGTGTGCTTAATTTTGTTGTATCTTTTATTGCTAGTTTGCTGGGATATATCGCATTGACACATGTGTGAAAATTGTCATTATTAATTGACAAAACAACGTCCATATATCTAAATGTCAAATTAAAGGACACCGCTAACTTTTTCTTCATTTGAGTGTTGAAAGACCACGTCTCCGAACATTACAATTAAATTGTCTAATAGAAAGTCCAGCATCTTTTTTATATCAACGTCTGTGTATTTATGTGGGGAATCAGAGTGGTTTTTGACAAAAATGTATCTTGATAACCAAACACTAGATATTTAAACTTCCGCGTACCACTTTTAGTGAAAAAAAACAGTTGTCTATAAGGCTAAAAGTCTTTCTTTTAATTTTTTATGTGGAATTGTTCGGTAAAGAGTAGAGAAGTCGTATGTTTTGATACTGTTAATCTGAGAAAAATTGTGTCTTCAAATTTGCTAAAAGTATCTACATCTGATTTACACCGCTTCTGGAATAAGCAACTGTACAGTATTGCTGAAGTTTCTCCTGTCAGTATCTTGATAAGGAGTAAAGATAAAGGTTTGGTAGAACATTTGCTGGATCCTGCTATGTACCTCTGCTTATATGTTTTTTTAAGTCTAGGTATCCAATATATGGTAGCCCAAGATCAGTACCGGTTGTAGGTACATCAAAAGAACGTAATACGGACACATGATTTTGAAGGATCTCGTCCTTTGAAAGTGGGCAACGTGTTTATGTATTGCACGATTACCAGATTTCATATTAAACCATAGTTCTTCTAATAAACAATTATAGTAATGTGCCTTACAAATAAAAACTATATTATCTGAGGCTTTGTATGCTTACCAGTACATATTGATCATGTAATCTATTCAGCTCGGTTACCACTTCTGGATCACTAAATACATTGGGATAACGTGTTTTCAATTCCCCTCTTTGGTATAAGATGCAAATTCAGAACGTTGTAAATTGAATCAATACTTTATGTTGATGTGGAGAAAACATCTTCGATAGAGTTTGGTTTGGTGCCTAACAGATGTACTGGTTTTTGGACCCCGGAAGTTGTAAACAACAATGCAAAACTAAGATAACATACTCAAAGTAGGCTAAAATTTTGGAAAGACTCATAAATACGTTGTACTTGAAATAAAAATAGTACCAGCGGAAAGTAAAAACTTATGGTTAACCCATCAACTTAACACAATGCCCCAGGACGTATGTAACATTAAATCTAAGCATATTGAAATTTCTGATTTGTAGTTACATTGTGTTTGGATTCGTCGTATTCTAATGAACTTGCGAGTTTCAGATAACCATTGGTACTTGTTCGTTTGGGATTCGCAATTGTTCTTTATGTTGAGACCATTGCACATCTAATTTGTCATGTTCTAATGGACTTGAACTTAGATTATTAATTGGTACTGCTTCATTTTTACTTAAATAAAAAAATAGACACTCATGATTCAGTTTTTTTCTACTGTTTTTTTTAAAACTAAATATAAGTCAAATTATCTTTCTTTTCAGAACACTTTACATCTATTTAGGTAAAGTTAGAATACAAATGAAACACCTTCCATAAAATACATATGGGCTGCTAAGAAGACCCAGGAGTTGAGAACAGCAACACTAACCGAAGATTGCATACTGAAAGTAGGTTAATAATTTCACACAAAAATAGCGTGCAAACTAAATTATTAGTGTTACTGAATACGTATTGTGGTAAAACGGATACATACTGAAATAAAACAATATATAAGAGTGAAAAAAAATTAATTTAGGGTGACCCATTTACCAAAACCAATATCAAGACTTAATCATTCTGAACACTGAAGTCAAGGTTTTAATTCCACCTTTTCAGACAATACTTCGGCTAGAAGTGTTGTATAAGAAAGGATATACAAATACATACACAATTTACTATCCATAATATGTTTTTGTTTGTGACATATTGTATTAATCAATTGATCATAGTACATGATAAGAACAAGAAGAGATCTTTCATATGATTGTTTTTTCACAAGCTTTTCGATACATTATACTGTAAAGAAGAAAATAACCCACATTATTAATATCCGCATTATCACAGTCTCGAGAAATCAGTGAATTAAAAAAACAACGAATACGTTTGTGATAAAATGATATACATACGTAATTTGTCATGGGCAATCTTTGCAAGGTCTGAGCTTATTCTAAGCTACTCTTGATAAGCGAATTCTAAAAACCGCTATCATATCAGGAAAGAGAAAAAAGTAAAAATTTATAGTCATTATCATATTTTGTGTACCTAAAATTCAACATGAATCAGACCTTATTAAAGTATCCATATTTTACCCAATTAATATCAAAGAAAGTAGTTTGTCTTAATATTGAATAAAAATATAATTGAAATTTAAGACTTTTGCAATGAAAAAATGTTTCAAGTTCTAAAATTAGAATTTGTTCCTGTCCATTGGCAAAGGTGGTACTATTAGAATGACAAATACATATACTTCAGTAATGTCGACAATTGTTTATTCATTGGAATTTTCAAGAAAACATAAATATTAGTAGCACTAATGAAATAAGGTGATATTTATTTAATTTCATAATAAAATTTGAAAAAATAGGTCTGTCCATAATTTGTATGTTTGTCATTTGACCACCAATAATTTAATTTACTTAGGGAATTCTTAATTACAACATGTGAACATGGAGAGATGAATAAAACACTGTTGAATGTGAGTAACCCTCCATATGTGCATTTAAAGAGTCTGCGATGTTACTCAATTTTTTTCAAAACCGTCTTACTATATTACTTAATGTATTGTATTTGGCGGTTGTTGAGACGTCTGTACCAAATGTGACGAGGATACACTCCTCACTTGTTTCATTGGACTTGACTGTGGACTCACGGCGGGTGTGACAGGTCGACAGGGGATGCTTACTCCTCCATGGCACCTGATCCCACCTCTTGGTTTCCAGAGGTCCGTGTTTGTCCATTTTTACCGGATTTGTATCTGTGTCCTGGACATTCTATTGATTTATACTTTGGTATCTGAAATCTTTATATTTTAACCATAATAAACATCAAATATAATATATAGGCTAGTTGTGATAACAGTACCAACTACCACTTGATTGTGGTTGGATTCATGTTGAAATGTCTACGATATTACCGTCTATGGTGTTACTTTAAAAAAGGTAACACGACAGAAGAAATACGTAACACAGTGGACAAACTTGATAGTTGTTCACTTTTTAAATTTCGTTTCCATATCAAAAGTATAGAATTTCAATTGGAAAGAATCTAGTAATTATAAAAGAACATTTAGATGGAACAAACAACTATGTAGACTAAACATAGTACACGCTTGACTTCTAACCAATTCAAGGTAACATGAGAGAAACCATCGGTAACATAACAGACATACATTTGAACTTCTCTAATACGTTAAATTAAAGTGATGTCAAGTTCCTTTTTTGGAAATTAAAGTTAATTATAATTGCAAATCACATGCAAAAATACACATTTTTGATATTTACAAACTTTTTACACATTATTTTGCATTACTTGATAAAATATAACAGTATGGACATATTTAGTAACACATTAGATACATGTTTCGATATTTTTGTATATTTATATAGATGACATAATGCTTTATATTATTACTGATATAAAAGAAACAAGACTACTACTGTATCCTATTGATGCTATTAAGTTTAAGAATATATTTCCAGGACCTAAAACGTCTGATTCACTGTTTTATATAACATCATGGGAAGTATTAAATTCTGGGTAATATTTCATGGTAAGATTCTGTTGTTGACAGCATACAACTATAAAAGAAAAATTACTGTGTTAATCATAGTCACATCTAGTCAAATTTAAATATTGCATTGCTTTAGCTACATGTTTCTTTTTGTGCGATAGGTTTATCTAAATGTCTGTGGTGTTACTTGTTGAAGAAAATCTAGCTTTTCTCCAAAAATGGCGTATATATAAACTTCAATGTTTAGGATAAATCAATATTGTTATTATGAATCGTCTTGAGCATTTTAACTTTGGTATTATGTTTATAATATTTATAACTACTAGGCCGTTGTCGCTGCTGGTGGACATTTGAGTCCCTGAGTGTATACATAAACCTAGTACCTGGTATTTCGGTACCCGTTGATAATCTTATACTAGAGTTATATTTGGCACCGATAACACTATTTAAATTCCAAAGTTTTCTAAAGCTAAGATAGTCATCCTTTTACAGTGGTTACTCTTAGACGGATTTCGGCTATACTTTAAAAAAATGTATTTGACCTTGTATGATACCACCTTCTCTTTAGAAAATACATATACATTTGAAATTGGAGCTCGACTGATGAAGTCTAATTGACAGAAACGATCGTCTTGAGCATTTTAACTTTGGTATTATGTTATAATATTTATTGTCGTGCTGTCTTTCATGTTACGAAAATGTCTGTCATGTTATTTTACTTTGAAAATAATCGTAATTAATAATTGATATAATATATTTTGTTTAGTGAATCTACGATTTGTTCTTTGACATCATAGGATGTAACTTTTTTGTTCTTCTGTTACAGCTCATTTTACTACAGTCAAATTTGAAATTAAGCCTGATCACGATGTTCACGACTAAAGGATTGAAAATCCTTTTAGTGACAATTAAGTGAGTTTGACTTGATATATCATTAATTTATTAACAGGACATCAATTATAAGAATGGGAAAAGGTTTCATTTTGACTGTTTTACTTTGTTATACCAAAGTATTAAATGTCAGGAGGTTTATACACTTGTGGTGAAAATTGAACAAAAAGGACTTTCGGAGAAGCTAAAGGTGGCATCAGGTGCCACACCAGAGTAAGCATCTCCTATCCCTCGGCACAATTTAAATAGACGATACAATAAGTTCAGTCAAATAGGTAACTCGACGTTACAGTTAGAAAAACATAGTTATTGCAATTAAGTTCATTATACCGACCGTAAAATTGGCGAAATGTTGACTTAACACGCGGTTCCTCATATCTTTACAGCAAAAAAATATCAGTAAAAATGTCTGCGAATGAAATTATCAATCGTCAACTTTTCTCCTTTAATAAGTATTATTATGTTAGATTCTTAATCCATATTGGACGAACACATTCACGTGACATTCACAGAAACGTCAAGTCTCCCTCACGCGCTCCATTTCCTCTGTTATAGTTCCTCTAATTCGGAACCCCACTAGAGTTACAGTTCTTGATACGAAGCACCTATGTATCATCAAAGTGAATTGTATTTATAAATTTCTTGGAAAATGCTGTTATTGCTATTGGAGCTCATCTGATGAAGTCTAATTGACAGAAACGATATCGTCTTGAGCATTATAACTTTGGTGTTATGTTTATAATATATGAATAAAATATTCTTGAAAGTTTAATTATAGTTGATTACTTTTTTAAATTGTTCATATCGGTATAATAAACAATCTATTGCCCTTGTATGAGGGAGATATGAAGATTTATTCACCTTAAACCAATCTTGGTTTCCAGAGGTCCGTGTTTGTCCATTTTTACCGGATTTGTATCTATGACCTGGACATTCTATTGATTTATACTTTGGTATCTAAAATTTTTATATTCATTCCTCGGGCGTTGCCCTCGGGATAAATATGATTGCCTTCGGGTGAACAAATAGGCATTGATACGTACATATTTAAAGGGATATAAGCTGTGTTTTTTCAAAAACATTTTTTCACTACTTAGTTTCATACACAATAACAAAAAAGAGATATACAAAGGCAAAAAAGTTCTAAAATTACGATACATTTTGTGAAAAATGCCAGAGAAACTTAGGTTTGGCACTTTTTCAATTGCAATAATTAAGTCAACCTTAAAATTTGTATATGAATACCACACTGGAAATGACCTCATTTTCACAAAATGTAATATAGGGATTTTTTATGCTTGTTTTTAGCTCTTACTTCAAATACTTGTTATTGTACATCAAGTACAAGCAATAAAAGTAGAAAAAATGGAAATAATTGTTTTTGGTAAACAGCTAATGTCCATTAAGACAGATAATAAGAGGTTTGTAATGGGAAAATTCTATGGCATTCTTACCCTACAAACTGAAAAGGGTTCACAATTTAACCAAATTTATATACTACTTTTTGATATTGATTGGCTTTCATAATGTCTCACTTGGATTGAACGTATACCAGTTGTGAAATTAATATGGATCTAATACAAAATACATTAAGTTTTCTGAAATGGTATCTCGAATCTGTCTTCGCCTCTTTGGGTGAATACCACAAATGGCCATTTTAAAATGCATGAGAAAGAAGTAGCTGGTGAATAATCACTGTAGTCTTACCTACTGTTCAGTAGTTGATGTTAAGTTGTGGCGTCCGCATTCATTTTGTAAATTGGTTTTTTCCCCCTGTAACAGAGGTTTAGAAATGTTCAAAATTTCAAAAAAAAAACAAAAACAAAAAAAACTAATAAATAAAGCAACCAGGATACATATATACAAATCTGGAAAACATCGGACGAACACGATAAATCTGGAAATCCAAAGGTGGGATAAGGTGCCATAGAATAGTAAGCATCCTCTTTTGATCAATAACACTCACCGTGAATACAAGTCCAAATCAAATGAAATAAATCACAACTGGTACCTGTCGACCCGACAACTGCTATCGTACAGGTAACTCAACATTTTTATTTAGTGCAACAGAGTAATCGCAAACAAGGGTGGCATACCGACCTTAAATTTTAAGGAACGTTGTCATCAAACGAAAAACGATATTTCGCTCGGATAGCACAATTAAAAAAATCTAGACTTCTCAAAATCTAAGATATTCATCTTTTTACGGTTTGTACTCTTATACGTATTTGGTAATACATTTAGATTTATCATTTTATGATACCACTTTTTCTTTCGAAAATATATATTTACATTAAATTTCAGCTCAAATGATGAAGATTTATTGACAGAAACGATCATCTTTCGAGTTTTTTCTAATTTAACTAATTGTACTTGACAACAATAACAAATAAGAGTTATACACAGGCATACAAAAGGCTTATATTCCTATATATTTTGTGAAAATAATGTCAGGTCCGTTGTGTCAGTCATATAAAAATAGTAAGATGGAGTTAATTAAATGTCAATTAAAAAAAGTGTCAATAATGTGTTTCTCAAGCAATTTTTACAAAATATATAGGAATTTAAGAATTGTTATACCTGTGTATATATCTTTTTGCTGTTGTTTATCAATCTAAGAAGTAAAATGGAAAACAAAAGTTTGAAAAAAGCGCAGCTAATGTCCCGTAAATCAAGCTTAACTGATGCAGTCGTATTGATAGAAACGATCGTCTTGAGCATTTGTTTTGACTTCTTTAGTAAAATTATAATTTTGGTACTGTTAACAATAACTAGTACCATAATACCAGGCACTGTATTTTTATGTATACCTCGGGTGACTCATACGGACAACCAACAGTGGCAAAAATCCAGTGGTCGTTAATAGAATTAAATGTTAACATTTCTAAGACACGTCTTTTAATCACCAAAAGAAAAAAGACACAAATGAAGCATGTGCATGTACTGTAGGTTTATTTTGGCTCCATGTTCTATAGAAATATCTGCTTCTAAAGGTAAACTAAGTGTTCACAAAGCTTCGACTATATCTAAATGGAACTGATATAATACGTCCATTCTGCCATTCCACATTGGTCATTGGTTTTGTAAATCCAAAGTAGAATTAAAACATAACAAAATGAGCCTTTGTATATATAAATATATATGGAAATTTGAGAGGTGTGGTTTTAATTGCGTCGCTGACATAATATTGAACGCTTACAACCATGATTTTTCAATTTGTAACCTTCCAATATATTGAAAATGATGCATAATATGAGGAATCTCATATATATCGTCTTGAATTGTGTAAAACATTACAACCCATCAATTTAATGTCAAATTTATACCTTTAAAGGCGCACCATAACAGAGTTTAATGAACTCCATTTTCTCTGTTATAGAATATTTGATTTTTTTTTTAAATTCCGTATGCCAAATAAAGATACAGGCTATAGAATACTATACCTTCCAAGACTGTGCGTTCATAATATAAACTGTATAAGCTTTAGCAGGAAAATGACAATGCATGATCATTATAGTAGTTTATGATGTTGAATTCGTAAAACCAATTACTTTAAAAGTATGTGAAAGAAAATATAAGAGAAAAAGTTTTCCATCCTAGTCAAAAAGGATTTTACATTACGTAAAGATTGTTTTGAGACCATTGTTTTAAGAAAATTGTTTTGTCATTATGTTTAAACATTCCAATAGCTATTCATCATATCATATAAAATACATGATTCACTTGAAATTCTACAGATCTATGAGACGTTTATAGTTTTCAATTTAAATTAAAACTTTAAATTAAAATTGAAAGCTATAAAAGTGGTTTATGTTGTTAATGTTAAAGTAGTTACTCGACTATAAAACATTTTGATCTTACTACTAAACAAAACGTGAACGAACACCTCGACAACACTGTTGGTCGTGTATGTACCAATCGTGACGAGAATTTATTCCTTACGACGGCGGGTATGACCGTTCAAAAAGGATTCTTACTACTCCATGGCATGGTCAAACACGGACCTCTGGAAACCAAGAGGTGGGATCAGGTTCCATGGAGGAGTAAGAATCCTCTGTTAACCAGTCACACCCAATGTGAGTCCACAGTCAAGTCCAATGAAATACGTGAGGAGTGAATCCTCGTAACAATTGGTACAATGCGACGGTTTTAAAAACAGATTGTCCCTCTGCGCGAGAATATACACAACGGGTATTGGAGAAAGACACGGGCACCTGTTAACTTAGTCCAGAGCTTGGGCGAATTGCCATGGAGAGGTATACATACTTCTCCTACCGGACAAACTCACCGGTACCAAACAAGATACAGATATATAAGGATCCAGATAAGGTCAAAATGTATGAATGGCGATAACAACGTGTATATTAAGATAAGGTAAGCACATTCAGATTCCGTATAAAACCAAAAACAATACTTTCTTTTTTCAAAAAGGGGGTGATCAGGTGAGACATTTGACCTTGCTCTTATTTCAGGCAGTACTGTAGCTCAGTTATTTGGTACCATAAATGTGCTTGTCAGCCCTGTTGTGATATGATGTAGACCCTTTGTCTTGTGTTACTTGAGTGTACTACGGATTCTCACACCCCGTGGATTCTCTGACAATGTTCACTTTTCAGTCTGTAATTTTTGCCAAGAAACATGTTGGGTTGTCAATGATGAATGATGTATTACAATAATATACATGACTGTCCGGGAAAGGCCAAAAGGGCCAAGTGGTGTAGATTTACATATGTACATGTGCCATAATTTGTTTATTGCTTTTGTCTGAAATATCCGAAATGTTCTACTGATCTAGAAGAATAGAATAAATCTAGAAAAATTATTTCAATGATATCTTTGTTTTGTTTTTTAATTTACATGATTATATTATACTAGCCGAGGATATGTGGCGACATATGAGGTGTTTTTTTACTTAAAAGTTGTATTATTAAATCAATAAAACACATGTAGTAGGAAATGCCTTACTTTTACTAAAGGACACATGACTACCAAGTAAAACTATCACATATGGATCTGAATGTTGTCACTTTTGATAAATTCAAACTGTGTCCTTTGTGATAACCATTGTATTTCCACTACATGTATAAACATATACGCCAACATATATAAGTGATCTATAGACTTGTGATTGTTAAAATTAATTATTCAAAACCCAATGAAACAGAAGCTCACTTCAGATAATGGTATTTTAATAATTCAGCTATACATAACAATACCAAAACTCCGATATTACTGTTATAATATTTTTGTTTGTGTATCCCTACTATATCGTTTACTTTTACAGATATCCATACATACAGAATTTACCGTACTCCATTATTTTGCTATTATTTGTTTCATCTTAAAGGAAATAATGACTCATTTCGCGGACTATCCAGTGATGATTTACCGATCTACCTAGTGGACCATCCAGTGATGATTTACCGATCTACCTAGTGGAATATCCAGTGATGATTTACCGATCTACCTAGTGGACCATCCTGTGATGATTTACCGATCTACCTTGTGGAATACCCAGTGATGATTTACCGATCTACCTAGTGGACCATCCAGTGATGATTTATCGATCTGCCTAGTGGACAATCCAGTGATGATGTACCGATCTACCTAGTGGACTATTCAGTGATGAATTACCGATCTGCCTAGTGGACCATCAAGTGATGATTTACCGATCTGCCTAGTGGACCATCCAGTGATGATTTACCGATCTGCCTAGTGGACAATCCAGTGATGATGTACCGATCTACCTAGTGGACTATTCAGTGATGATTTACCGATCTGCCTAGTGGACCATCAAGTGATGATTTACCGATCTGCCTAGTGGACCATTCAGTGATGATTTACCGATCTGCCTAGTGGACCATCCAGTGATGATTTAACGATCTGCCTAGTGGACTATCCAGTGATGATTTAACGATCTGCCTAGTGGACCATCCCGTGATGATTTACCGATCTACCTAGTGGATCATCAAGTGATGATTTACCGATCTGCCTAGTGGACCATTCAGTGATGATTTACCGATCTGCCTAGTGGACCATCAAGTGATGATTTAACGATCTGCCTAGTGGACCATCCCGTGATGATTTACCGATCTGCCTAGTGGACCATCCAGTGATGATTTACCGAATTGTCTAGTGGGCAATCCAGTGATGATTTACCGATCTGCCTAGTGGACCATCCAGTGATGATGTACCGATCTACCTAGTTGACCATCCAGTGATCCAATTATAACTCATCGATCTATTTTGCGGACTATTCAGTGATGTATCCTCGATATATTTCGAGGACTATCCAGGGACGATTTATTGATCTACTTAGAGGGATATCCTGTGATGATGAAATTATCTACTTTGGACTATCCAGTCAATCTACTTCATGTAGTGGACTGCCCTGTGAACATTAATCAATGGAGTATCCATTGCTTATCCAGACAATCCAGTTGTTATTTATGTGTATATATCAAAAATTCTCAGCCAAAAACAATTTATCTCATTTGGGATTCCGGACGCTTTGGGAGTTCGGAGCATTTGGTCAACCAGCTTAGATTCCTCGTTATTGTTTGATGGAGACTCTCGATGGTGACACAAAACAAAGAAATTCACGCCTGATTGACATGATATGGAAACACTAAATATTCATATCCACCATCTAATTTCTTTTGATTAATCTATATAGCATGAGAGAGAGAGAGAGAGAGAGAGAGAGAGAGAGAGAGAGAGAGAGAGTATTGAAATGATCAGCCATATGTACATGTAGTTATAAATGTGATACACACAGTACGTTTTGTTGTCGATTTAATTTACTTCATATATTTTCCAACAAAGAATAAAACGACCTTCTTAAAAATGTTTGTCACGGTTCTATATTCGAAATGAGCATCCATGAGAATACAACGATTTAGCACGTATTATAATCATAATGATAAAAGCTAACTGTTGAAAGATATTACTTGAAACAATTGATTAAATCGATTCGATTGGTTTCGTTTTACATATAATTAACATATGAACATTTCATAAACAGAGGTAAACTACTCACTGAAAATTATTAACACAGGGATATCGAAAACCACGTTTGATGTCAACGTTCCGCAAATTTTACGGTCAGTATTACAGTCTTGTTTGCGACTACTCTGTTTCACTAAGTGAAATGTTGAGTTACCAGGGCCCGAAGTCACCAAATTTACTCAATACTCAAAATCAACTTTGATTTCGTTATTTTGACTGTATAATCGCTTGTAAATTTTTGGGATTTGAGTAATGAAGAAACATATTATTTTTCATTATTCACATATAAATTTTTGTGTCACACTTATGATTTTCATGTAAAAATGAATAAATATGTTGAGTACGGTATTCAAAATTTGAGTACCTACTCAAACTATTTTTAAATATTTTTGAAGTTTTCTTCAAAAACGTAATAATTTTTATCCTTATTTACAACTGTATGCTGTCAATATACAAATATGTCCAGTTACAGAATTAAGTTTTGTGTGTTTTTACCTTAAAATCAAGATAGTTGAACTTGAGTACTAAAAATATTTGGTGACTTCGGGTCCTGTTCGAGTTGTTGAGACGTCTGTACCAATTATGACGAGGATTCGTTCCTCATGTATTTCATTTTGATTTGGCTGTGGACTCACGGATCCTTGTAACTCTTTAATATATTAGTACAGTGAGGATGAGTGTACCCATTTTATATATCAATAAAGGGAGGATACAGTTAGGATGATATACCCATTTTATATATCAGTAAAGTGAGGATCAGTGTACCTCTTTGATATATCAGTAAAGTTAGGATCCTTGTAACGCTTTGATATATTAGTACAGTGAGGATGAGTGTACCCATTTTATATATCAATAAAGGGAGGATCCTTGTATCCCTTTAATATATCAGTCCAATAAGGATGAGTGTACCCATTTTATATATTAATAAAGGTGTAAACCAACCCACAAATATCAATAACTCAAAGTCTGGTCTGTGATCGTATAGTTTTATTCTCAGCACAGCAGAGTACAGCAATGGTAACAAATGTTTCAATAATCAGAGAGTATGGTGGTGTTCTCTCTAGGCGGTTTCCCGCTGGTCTCTCTCGTCTCCAGAACTCCAGTGCTTATATACGTTTGTCAGTTTTGACCAACGCAAAACACTAAAGTTCTAGAAGCTTCTAGAGAGTTAAATGCATCTACAATTGGAAGAATATGGGCGCCAGCATCATCAAAATCTGTCATAATGCAACCTTTGGTAACCTTTTTACACTATCATTCTTAGTACAACTTCAGTACTTTATATTAATTATCATTAACATCAATTCTTGTTTACCAAAACTGATGATGACAGATATTTGACCCATGCAGCTTCAATTGCTGCTGAATTTGTAAAAGTGTTGACAAGTTGTTTATCCAAAACAGTATATTATAATAATGCTAAGTAATAATACTGAATATTATGCTGAGTAATTTTGAATTTGGAATTTTATATCTAAATTAACTTTGTCAACATATTTACTTGACCGAATTAGAAATCATGTAATTTTAGCTGCCCGTATTTTCCCAAGTACATATAATACACATCAGTACTATTTCAAGTCACACCAATTTATTTACGTATATAATTTCCTAAAAGATTTATCTCCCGTAACCTCATATTGTTACAAACGTCCCTATCCCTTGAAATTTTTACTAAATGGAAAAAAATTTCATTCTTATAAATACTTTCCAAATTATAATTAGTAACTTTTATAAAATTTTCCCATTGGTGTAGCTTGAAAGTTATAACATAATTAACATAATTATCAATACACAATTCAATAAAGTTCTCACTACTAATCATGAAATGAATAAGTTGTGATGGATTTTTATCGATAAACAATTCATATCCTGGAGTAATAACAAATTAACTTGTGACTTAGATTTCTCAATAATCCACTATCAATTATGACCTGGATTTTCAACAATTCATAAAACTCATGATCTGGATTAATATTAAATAAAAATGTGACCTGGATAAAAATATGTGACTTGGGTTATAATTTCAATATATATTCATGCATTATAAAGCGATATAAACCGGTTCAATAAGCAGAGAATTTATGCATAATTCAATTCAATAATCATTGTCTCAATACAAATAAAGTTCATTATTACAGTCCATAAGTAAAGTTCATTATGTTAAAGTTCATTATAACATAATACGTTTAATAATTCACTTTTTAACACTTTTAACATATTCATGGAAAATCCTCCATTCACGGAAAGTCCTCCGTCCTTGTAAATATTCATGGAAAGTCCTCCATCCTTAATATGTTCACGGAAAGTCCTCCGTCCTTTGCACAATATTCTGTTTCTTTAATAATCATAAGTTTTCGACTTCTTTAAAGTTATCTTCTTTTTGTATTCACATTACATTGTGATTGTATTCACATTACATTGTGATTATTACTTAAGTTCTTGTATAGTCTTCAGTAGTCGAATGTTAGTGTCTTTAGTTACTGGTGAACTTAAAACTGGTAATCGGGCTTCTGGATCGAAGCCAAGTGGTCTCATCCACTTCGATGTTTTCGATCGACGATTTATTTTTATCGTTTAATTCTTGCGGTGTCACATCACCTGTTTCTGGGTCTTGATAGAGTTCATGATTTATTTCATGGTTATCGTGTTTGTATTCCTTTATTTCACAGGAATGTACGTCTGGATTTCATTTTTGTAGTTTGGTTGACTGTTTTTCATTTCTCCTTGACTATTTTGTTTCGTGTTTTCTGTTTCTCTTTTATCTTGACTGTATAGTGTTCGGTTTTCAATTGATCAGTTACTGGTATTAAGTCTATGTCGTATTTATCCTTAAGGTACATACTGCAAAGTTTCATGTCTGGATATTCTATGTCGTGTTTATCCTTAAGAATTCTTGATTAAGTGGTCGTTTACTTTTAACTTGCTGTTCTGTATAGTTTTTATATATTTTACACTTTATTTCTTCTGGTAATTTACTTATTAATTCATCTAATTCTATTTCACTAATATATCTATCTATTTTCTCTAATATCTGCTCAATTATTTCTCTAACTATTTCTGCCATATAATAAGAGTTGAGTCTTCTTTCGTTGTTAATTGTTTTCCTGTAATAATAATGTACGTCTTATAGTCTGAGATTTCTCATTGTGTGACACATGTTATTAAACATATCTAAATTGTTTCTACTCATTTTGTCAAATGTTGTATTTAACGTAATTAATATCCCTTTAACTGTAGGGTCCATTTCATCTACAAGTCCTTTTGAACTCTTAATTTCATTTATTTCTGTATCTTCTGTATCCTTACTTATTTCTTTGTGTTCTGTCTGAGTGTCTCGTTGTTTTAGTGTTTCCTTATCTTCTAACTTTGTATTTCGATATATTCTTTTTAATTCTGCTAAAGGAATATCATCCTCACTATCTGAGTCATCTCGAATTTGCCTAGATCTCTTTATAATATCTTGACTTTTGTTCTTATCAATTTCATCATCTGAAGATTCTGAATCTGGAGGTACTACATATGTTGATTTTCTTATCGGTCTATTTAATTTGTCTTGGGGTATCTCCCAATCATTTAAATTAGCTAACCTAAGATGTCGAGATGTGTCTTAGTTGTTGTTCCTGTCAACTGATTCTTAACTATAAAACTTAGAGGTCCTTTTTCTTCAATAATCCTATAATAAGGTGTCCATTTATTATCTAATTTACTGGTTTTTCTTTGATTCTTAATATATACTGGATCTCCTACCTTGAAATTAATTTCTTGACTACCCCTATCAGCATATTTCTTTTGTCTTTTCTTCGCGTCTTCTAAATTTTTGTGTACTAATGTAAAAGCTTTATGTTGCTGCTGTAATGCTACTTGATATTGGTCTTCCCCATTATATTTTCTTCTAGGTTTAAGAATTGTATCTAATGGTAATACTACATCCCTATTGTATAGTAAGTAAAAGGGTGAAAACTTGGTCGATTCACTTGGATGAAATCTAATTGCTGCTAATGTCTGATTCAAATATAAATCCCAAGTTTAACATCATCAGATATTTTCTTAGCCATTACATCATGTAAAGAGAAATCTTTCTACCTTGCCATTACTTTGGGACTATAATAAGATGTTGTAATATGATCTATGTTTAACTCTTTAAGTGTTTCTTGTACAGCCTTATTCACGTTTTCTGACCCATTATCTGTTAATATCTGAAGTGGGCAACCATATCTTGGAAATATTTCTTCTAATATAAGATGAACTATATTATCAGCTGTTTTATTTGGTACACTAAAAGCTTCTGGCCATCCAGAATATAAATCTATGAATGAGACTACTTGTTGCCTGATAAGGTGGTGGGATATGGTCCTGACAAATCTAGACCAATTTTTGCGAAAGGATAAGGTGGAATGTCCGTTTCTTTAAGAGGTGATGTGTTTTCTTTTGGCTTCTAGTTTGACATGTTACACATTGATCTACATAATTTATGCAACTTTTGATACATTTTTTGAAAATAGTATTTTGGTCTAATGATGTCATATGTTTTATCTACTGCCATATGTCCTACAAAGTCATGATGTTGTTTAATGACAATGTTTTCTAAATTTTCAGGTATGTACAATCTGAGTTTTGGATCTTCTGAATCTTGTTGAGATAAAAAATATAACAAACCATCTATTACTATTAAACTATTTTGTTCCCTTTTTGTGGCACTACCTTTGTCTAATTTTATCTTAAGTTTTGCTATCTTTTTCATCATTTTCTTGTTCTGTTTTTATATCTATGTCCCCTGGAAGATCTATAAACGGCTTGACTAAGTCACTGGTGGATCTATCTTACAACTAGCGTATTTCTTGGGAGTGAACTTGTTTGAATTTAATGCACCTACTTCTAAAAATCTATCATCTATTTCTATTTCGTCTGACTCTGACTCTGATTCAGTAATATCAATTGTTTCTTGACTGTCTGGTATTCTTGACAACAAGTCAGCGCAACAGTTAATCTACCTTCTATATACTCAATCTTACAGTTGTAACCTGCGATACTGAGAGCCCATTGTTGTATTTTCTTATTTTGCATAGGTGAATCTAATAAATACTTCAATGGTCGGTGATCTGTACGTACTACAAACTGAGCATCATGTAAATATAAGTCTAATTTCTTGAGAGCAAAAGCTATTCCAAAACATTCTTTTTCTATTGTTGACCATTTTTTTCTGAGATTTACTTAATTTATGAGACAAATAATAGATAGGTTTTTCTTCCCCAGTATCTGTAAGCTGTGTGAGACAAGCACCTACACAAGTATCACTAGCATCTGTGTATAACACATAAGGTTTGTTTGTATCAGGATAAGCTAACAAAGGTACTACTGTTAAACTGTCTCTTGAGAAAATCAAAGGCTACTTGGCATTCTTTTGACCATTTAAATCTAGCATATTTCTTAGTTAACTCAATCAAAGGTTCTGCTATCTTTGAGAAATTTGGAATGAACCTCCTATAATAACTACACACAATAAATCCCCTAATTTCTCTTACATTCTTTAACAGGTAATGTTCTTATAGCTTTCACTTTCTTTTCATTGGGTTTCACTCCATGTTCACTAACAATAAAACCTAAATATTCTATTTCTTTCTGAAAGGTCATGTTGCCTGATCTTATCAAACACTATTTGAATATGCCTAAGATGTTCTTCTGAGTCTTTTGAAAATATTAAGATGTCATCTAAGTAAGCAGTGGCAAAGTCCTCACATTCTTGTAATACTATGTTCATGAGTTCTTGGAAGATAGCTGGAGCATTACTTAACCCAAAGGGCATTACATTAAACTGAAATAACCCCTTGTGACAAGTAAATGTTGTTTTTTCTTTACTATCTTCATCCATTTGTACTTGCCAATACCCACTTTTAAGATCTAAACTAGTGAAATGTTTGGCCTTTCCCAACCTAGCTAAGATGTCATCAATCTCAATGGTAAGGGAAATGATATAGGTTTCACTATTTTATTTAAAGATCTAAAGTCTACACACATTCTTTTGGATCCGTCTTTCTTCCCAACTACAACTAATGGAAAAGCCCATGTTGACCTTGACCTTTCTATAATACCTGCATCTAACATTTCATCTACTGCCTTGTCAATCACTTGTCTTTTGTTAAGAGGTGTTCTATACGGCCTATTTCTGATTGGTGGATGGTCCCCTGTATCTATTTTCATTTTCACTGTACTAGTGTGACCTAACTCTGCATCAGTTTTGCAAAAATATCTTTATTTTCTTGTAACAGACTAAAAATACTTCTTTTATACTCCGAAGGTGCGTCAATATCTTTAAGAGAGTCTACATCTCCTATTGTATTTTCTGGACTTAAAGCTGTTGATTCTACCATCTATTTCTAAAGCTCTTAATTTTTCCTAACACTTGACCTCTTTTTAATCTATAAAATTTATTTGTTTGATTAACTACTAATACTGGAATGTTTCTATTTCCTGTTACTGTTCCTATTGATTCTTGAACTACAAGTCCTGGGTCATCTAAAAGACATCCATCATTGATACTTGAGATTTCAAAATTTTCTTTATTTCTACTGTTAAATGTCTATTTGTCCTAACAAAACATATTGTCTTACTCTGTGTCTTAATGTAGTTGTTTTTGATACTCTTACTATGGATGATATGTGTGAGTATCATCTTCAAATTTGACATAGGTTCTCCCTATTCTTAAGCAACCTAAATCAAAGTATAGTCTTACTCCATTTTGTCTTAACCAGTCCCTACCAAGGATAAAGTTTCTATTCAAAATCGGTGACATAAAACATTCATGGTCATTTTATTCATCGTAAATTTTAATATTTACTGCACCTATTACTTTAAGTGATTGACCATTCACTGCCCTAAGATTTGGTTTTTCTTTAACAACCCTAACCTTGATTGGAAGATTTTGGAAGCACTTTTTACTAATTAATGATACTTCTGCTCCTGTATCTACTAAAGTCCTAAAATTTTTGTTTTTGTATCCATAGTACACATGAACTTGGATTTCCTGCTAATTGAATTTCATATGTTTCTATCTAATTTACTACTAGAGTTATCTACCTTACTTTTTCTTAATTTTCTACTACAACTCTTCTTATCGGCTTTCCTTATAAGAAGAGCCTTCTACTGTTCCCTATGTTCCCTATACTGAGACCATTGTTGTCCTATTCGCTGGGTGGAGTTTTCTGAAAACTTACTACAGGTGGTGCAGGGAGTGCTAACTGTTTATTTGACTGAGATGTATTATCTCGCATTGGGGGTGCCGGAAGTGCTAACATCTGAGGTGGTTCTGGTAATGCTAATGTTTGATCATCTGACTGAGTTTGCTGGTATGTAAATTGTGGAGGTCGAAAGTTGAAGTTTTGCCTATTCCGATAAGTATGAGGTGTACACTGCGAGGGTGGAGGATCGTAATTTTGCCTATATTGATAGTTATTATTTGTTCTACCCCTGCCACGATTCGTTGGCGGTCCCTGATTATACTGCCAATATGGTACCCAGTTACGAGGGTTAATGTTTCGATTTGGACAATTTCTTTTAAGGTGACCTATCATGTGACATACCCAACATTCTGCGCCTAATACCCAATCTGGTACAGATTGTATTTTGTTAGACCTACTTGGTGGTTTCTTTGTATTGGATATTGTGGTCTAAACGTTTGTTGAGTTTGTTGTTTAGTTTTCTTAGCGTTTTTGAACCTAACCTGTTTCTTATTGTCTGCTACTGATATTTGTAAGTCATCGTCACTATCACTGTCACTGTCTGTCTCGTCAGCTGCATTTACATCTACCTTTTTAGGACAATTTTGAGTAGTGTGTACATAGTTTATTTCTTAAGTGATCTACTTCCATTGGTTGTATGTCTCTGTCTTCTTTTTCAGTTTTAAATCTAAACACATTTTGTGTGCCGTCTAACGTCAATGCAATTTGATCCCTAACATTTTGTTCGCGTGTCGCAATCTTAACTGCGGCTTCTAAAGTTGTAGGTTCTTCTCTAATCAATTTCATTTTGATGTAATCAAAAGTCACCCCTTTACAAAATATGTCTATCAACTGTTGTACTACTAAGTCTTTTTGTGCTTTTGTTTTTTAGTCTGCTCTGTCGTGTAAACATCCTCAGATGCTTGATTTGTACTGACTCGTCTGTCTCTTGTTTTAGATTTCTTAACTTAATTAATGCCTGTCTTTTGTTTGTCACTTCCCCCAAATTTTTTCTTTTAATAATTTCTTGAGGTCCCCCCAACTAGCTACATTTTCGTTATTTTCTTGTTCTATTAAATACCTCCTAATGAAATCCGCTACCGCCCCTGAACATGTTACCAATGCTATACCATTTTCTGTACATTTAATTCAACTAAATTTGCATATCTTTCTATGTCTGATATCCACGCCTTAAGGTCCGCCGGTTTACCCGAAAAGTTCTTAATTACCTGATGTACAGGTACTGCCATTGCACTTGCCATGTTAGAGAATTGTCTCAAAATGTTATCAAACATCTCTTTTTCATCATTATCACCTTTGTTTTCAGGTATCCCAGACACTCTACAAAATGGTGGTTCTCTATTTCCTACTCCCCCCGATATACTGTAGTACCTGTTATTACTACCTTCTGTTTTGTTTTGTACGTCCGACTGACCTGATGTTTTAGTTTTATTTCTATTTTCAGTTTCATTTTGTATTTCTGTCTGATCTGACGTGGTTGGTCTAGTTTTATTTACTTCTTCCAAAATTAAATTATCCTCAATTTCTCCTAAAGCCGTAGCCATACTACTGAATTTTAGTCTACTATTGTCCTCTGCCATTAGTAATTCTGTTTTTAATTTGTATTTTATTTCAAATGTTAAATTTTGTGTTTAACTAATTTTGTTAACGTTTTCAAAATAAGTTTTTATGGATGTTTAATACTATTGCCTAAATAAGTTAAAATTGTAGTTTTTGTTTAAGATAGAGTTTTGGTAATTTAAACTTTATTTAATAAAATTTAGTTTTAGAGTTTGTCAAAAAGAATGTTCACAATTTTGTGGTCAAAATAATAAGGTACTAAGAAAAGTAAAAGTCTTACCTTTTAGTTCCAAGTCTTGTATTGTTCCCAGGTCTTTGATCCAGGGCAAAAGGCACCAAATCGATATTTGTAAACCAACCCACAAATATCAATAACTCAAAGTCTGGTCTGTGATCGTATAGTTTTATTCTCAGCACAGCAGAGTACAGCAATGGTAACAAATGTTTTCAATAATCAGAGAGTATGGTGGTGTTCTCTCTAGGCGGTTTCCCGCTGGTCTCTCTCGTCTCCAGAACTCCAGTGCTTATATACGTTTGTCAGTTTTGACCAACGCAAAACACTAAAGTTCTAGAAGCTTCTAGAGAGTTAAATGCATCTACAATTGGAAGAATATGGGCGCCAGCATCATCAAAATCTGTCATAATGCAACCTTTGGTAACCTTTTTACACTATCATTCTTAGTACAACTTCAGTACTTTATATTAATTATCATTAACATCAATTCTTGTTTACCAAAACTGATGATGACAGATATTTGACCTTTTAACATGCAATTGCTGCTGAATTTGTAAAGGTGTTGACAAGTTGTTTATCCAAAACAGTATATTATAATAATGCTAAAGTAATAATACTGAATATTATGCTGAGTAATTTTGAATTTGGAATTTTATATCTAAATTAACTTTGTCAACATATTTACTTGACCGAATTAGAAATCATGTAATTTTAGCTGCCCGTATTTTCCCAAGTACATATAATACACATCAGTACTATTTCAAGTCACACCAATTTATTTACGTATATAATTTCCTAAAAGATTTATCTCCCGTACCTCATATTGTTACAAAGGGAGGATCCTTGTATCTCTTTAATTTATCAGTATAGTGAGGATGAATTTTACTCATTTTATATATCGGTAAAGTTAGTATCCGTGTAACTCCTTTATTTATCAGTAAAGTGAGAATCCGTATAACTCCTTTATTTATCAGTAAAGTGAGTATCCGTGTAACTCCTTAAAAGAGCATTAACTGTTTTTTATTCAGAAAGTTTATTTTCCTGTTTGATTACTTATATTGGTATACTCTAACAAGAGATATACACAGACGTAAAGATTCCTAAACTCCTATTTGTTCTGTGAAACCCAAGTTTTGCACTTTTTCACTTGCAATTGATATACACAACCTTACTATTTTATATGAATATCACATTGGGCTTTATTTTCACAAATATGTAGGAATACAAGATAAGTTTGTATTTAGCAAACACAGCTAATGTCCCTTTAATATATTAGTAAAGGGTGGATCCGTGTACCTCTTAAAATATATCAGTAAAGTTAGGATCTGTGTAATTCTTAAAATATATCAGTAAAGTGAGGATCCGTGTACTTCTTAAAATATATCAGTAAAGTGAGGATCCATGTACCATTTAAAATATATCAGTAAAGTGAGGATCCATGTAACTCTTCAGTAT
Organism: Atrina japonica; assembly: GCA_030159075.1. Lineage (NCBI taxonomy): Eukaryota > Metazoa > Mollusca > Bivalvia > Pterioida > Pinnidae > Atrina > Atrina japonica. The sequence continues at coordinate 768,784 of BROG01000115.1, forward strand.
ATCAGTAAAGTGGGAAACCATGTAACATTCTAATATATATCAGTAAAGTGATGATCGGTTTAACTCTTAAATATATCAGTACAGTGGGAATCCGTGTAACTCTTTAATATATCAGTACAGTGGGGATCCGTGTAACTCTTTAATATATGAGTAAGGTGGGAATCCGTGTAACTCTTTAATATATCAGTACAGTGGGGATCCGTGTAACTCTTTAATATATCAGTACAGTGGGGATCCGTGTAACTCTTTAATATATCAGTACAGTGGGGATCCGTGTAACTCTTTAATATATCAGTAAGGTGGGAATCCGTGTAACTCTTTAATATATCAGTACAGTGGGGATCCGTGTAACTCTTTAATATATCAGTAAGGTGGGGATCCGTGTAACGATTTGATATATCAATAAAGTGGGGATCCGTGTAACGATTTGATATATCAGTAAAGTGGGGATCCGTGTAACTATTTGATATATCATTAAAGTGGGGATCCGTGTAACTATTTGATTAATCAGTAAAGTGGGGATCCGTGTAACTATTTAATTTACCAGTAAAAGGAGTATCCGTGTAACTCCTTTATTAATCAGTAAAGTCAGGATCCGTGTAACTCTTTGATATATCAGTAAAGTTAGGATTCTTGCTACTCTTTAATATATCAGTACAGTGGGGATCAGTGTAACAATTTGATATATAAGTAAAGTGCGGATCCGTGTAACAATTTGATATATTAGTAAAGTGGGATCCGTGTAGCTATTTAATAGATCAGTAAAATGGGGATCCGGTGGGGATCAGTGAAGTACTCCCCGATATATAGTGATTTTTATATGGCTCTTTGACATATCAATATAGTGGATAAAAGAATAAAGATAAATGTACGAAGATCATGACCTCGAATAGCACCTAAGGGTTAAACTCTGGAATGCCATGTTAAACAAAACTACACAAAAGTTTCTATCCGTATTACAGACTACACGCGATTGTTGTATCGGAGCGTAGCTGAAGTTGAATCCATCCGCTGCAACGATCAAGTGCAGTCTAGTGATACGGATAGAAACATTTGTGTGGCTTTTTATTTATTACATGTCTATTATTTATCTATATTTGTGTACAGATTTACGTATTGCATGCGAATACTGAACTCTGTATTTCAACTTTTACTGTTCTGTGATATACGGCTACAAACATCAAAAGTGTATTCTTACACCAATATCAGGGGAAATGGTCGCTGTGGAACTTAGCTTTAAAAAATAAATAAAAATTGCATATGTGTTCCTCATTTTTCAATTTACACAAAATTAAATACAAAATATTGATAAAGTCAGATTTTCACTTTTAATTTCTCAAATAAAAAAGCTGCTCAGTGCAATGCTAATATTTACCATAACTAATAATAATAGTTTGTTTCAGTCTATTAAATACATATATTCATATAATAACTCGATTCTGTTTTTTGTAATTTTATTAATATGCATTCGGGCCGGTCATGTCCGGAAAATGAAGTAAATGACAGATTTTAATCAAGTATATGGAATTATTGAGCGGATCTAACTTGTATCCCATAGGACAATTTACATGCGAAATACAATTTGAAGTTACAATGTACATTTTATGAGTTAGAGAAATAGTAATTGCGCGTGAGTGGTCAAATTCCAAGGAAATAATCCATGCAATTTCGTTATATCGGTATTCCTGAATCGTTCAGAGCCAGTTAGAAAGAAAACGAATATTTTGTTTTGAATCTATAATTGATCAAATGCTTTGCCCTGCATCGTATGAATACATATTTATCCTCGTTGTCATGGCCATCTGAAAGAAATCAATAAATCCGAACAGAGTATTCCTGATCCCATAGCACAGCTGTATATATCACGTGTGCATACGAAGTATCGTAATTCCACAAATAGTCAACTCACGTGCGAAAGGTAAGTTGTTTACTAATTTGTTCATTTACCTTAACGTCTAAGATACTGTCAACGTCATGTCTAAATGCCACTTATTGCGCTGTTAAGGAGTAGAAGATTGCCCTGGTTGCTGTTCACGCAATACAACTCTAATTGTGTATATGTATTTCTGTTATTACTGTTGATATATGTATTTAATTGAAAGTTAGGGGTATCGATCTGTTCGTAGTTAAAGTGGCTGTTTATGTTATAATAGTTAATGTTGTATTTATAAATCGTTCCATAGTGTGCGCTGTTATAAAGCATTGTTTTATTGACTTAAACTTTTATGACTAATGAACGCTTCATATATCTGAATTCTGCTAGTAGAATAATCTTATTGCAAATATCGGTCAGATTTTAAAATTAGGAGTCTATGATGTACAGCATTGTGAAACTATTTCCAAATGTTTGATGCCTGTTACTGTTTATCTTGATTGTCATGGGACCGTCACGGCCTAGCTGTTTATCAAGAATGTCAAGGGACTGATATGTTCTAACTATGGATTTTAAGTTTGGTTCCATTTACCATTACTCATTTATGGCCTAGCTGTCATTGCTCAAATGTTTTGAATTAACCAGACGGCTGTACATGTAACTTCATTACTTAGCTTGAAATTGATCACAATTTATCTTGAAGTGATGTTGCATGGAAGTTTGAGGTCTATATATATATATATATATATATATATATATATATATATATATATATATATATATATATATATATATATATATATATATATATATATGAGATAGAGATTCTTGCAAATGAAATTTCATTTCATTTGATATTTAATATAACGATTTTTGTGTCAAACAAACATCCAAGTCAGTGGTCTTTCGCAAGCTCTTGTTTGAGAATAAGTCGTTGAATGAAATAGGTGATATAATGTTGCATATCTGTATTGATAAAAGACCGATTTTGAAATTATTTGCAATTTTCAGTAGCCTTTTACAACAACATAAATATATGTCATTAGTGAAATGTAATAGTAAAGTCACAGCACTAAGAACATATGTATTAATCTTGGCTCATCATCGGTGAGATCTCTGAATCTTTTTTGCGTATTAGTACTATTAATCTTCTGTTTTACTCTTATTAAAAGGTAAAATGTACTCTTCGTCAGTAACATGTGATGAATATAAAATCGAAATGTATCTTATTACTGGAACAATTACATGGAGTAATTTCAAACTGATACACAATATATAGTCAATAATTTAGTGCATTCCAATTTTGCATTACTTAATCACCAATGTTTATTCTTTCCGTTTATTACTTGCTTGTTTGTTGACCTTCCATCATATAACCATTGTTTCAAATATCTTTTACTTATTATACCTCTGATACTAGTAGGAATCAACTCTGGTATCACTCGAAAAAGCACCTTTTAGGATCGTACAATTATCTCGGAAAAGGAACATTAAACATAGGATTTATCGCTACACTGTTAAAAATCTTGCCAATAACATATGTAAGTTTGTATCTGTGGTCCATCACCACTAAATAATCTAAATCTTTGCATTGATCATTCTCGTATGACATCCAGCTACACATCTTGTACCGATGCGTACTAGTCATCCTCGCCACACAATCGATTTGACAATACAATGTAATTCACCCTTCTACAAAGATTTCTACAGAATCATTTATAATTTTATTGCCCATCCATCAAATTATAAATGACAGATGCCTCATGCCTTTCCTTATCTTTATGTTTACTATGATCCATTTCAATGCCGTAGAATCATTTAGAAATGATAATCATAATTATAGTTAAATTCGTAAATTTATGACATAGTTCCTGCTTTCGTCGATCTTCCGGTCATAAAATGTGTTGGTGTTATGTTTCCCGTCTTTAATAAATGACACTAGACATGTGGTGCTAGCCTAGTTTGAGATTTAATTGTTCAGTATTTCCTTTCTACACGGAGACCGCTTTATTTTCGCCATAAGTCAAATCTATACTCTGATCCGGGAGGATGTTGAGTGTTGAAAGTGGCGGAATTATAGCTAGATATACTGTATGTATTGATCTTAACGTTTCAGCATATTTTCTATGTTTACTTCTCTCGAGTGTGAGTTTTCATAACATCATCATTTACATCAATAAGTAAAGATTTATTTTGTAGTCATGAATATTGGCAAATAATGGGTTTTGATGGATAAACCTTACTTATGAATACGATCTTAGTAACTTTCGTGATTGGATGTGTATTGATATCGATTACGCACCTGTTATTGTCGAACATTATCACATATATATTGTCTGACGACCAAAACAAAGAAGCCACATATATGTCAATATAAATTAACCATCAATTGCCAGTATGCTGGTTTCCTTATAATTTCGCTTTGAATATTGAGCATTATAACTTTGGTATTATGTTTATAATATATATACAACTACCAGGCAAAGGCTGATGACAACAGGTAGACAGATATTGATAGACAAGACGGGTATAAACATCCTTAATGATGTATTGTCAACATCTTTGGAGGGGTACATAACTAGTAAAGAGGCTATACTTGCACTTAAAAATATGAAAACATCCTTAATGATGTATTGTCAACATCTTTGGAGGGGTACATAACTAGTAAAGAGGCTATACTTGCACTTAAAAATATGAAAAACGGGAAATCACCAGGTCCTGATGGATTTACAACAGAATTTTATAAGTTTTTTTGGTCAGATATTGGTAATTTTTGGGTTAAGATCTGTAAATACAAGTTTTGATAAGGGAGAGCTATCTATAACCCAAAAACAAGGCATAATTTCAATACTTCCAAAGGGAGACAAACCAAGAGAACTACTGAAAAATTGGAGACCCATCTCACTACTAAATATATCATATAAAATCTTATCAACGTGTATTGCAAATAGAATAAAATCTGTATTATCTAGTATCATACATGAAAATCAACGGGGTTTTATGAAGGGTAGATATATTGGTGAAAATACCCGTCTTGTCTATGATGTATTGCATTATACTAAAGTAACAAATAAACCAGGAATTTTGCTTCTTATTGATTTTGAAAAACATTTGATTCTGTGTCATGGTCTTTTATGTACAAGTCACTTCGGTTCGGTTCTTCAATTTTGGTCCAGATATTATAAGATGGATCAAGACTTTATATTATGATGCTAAACTTTGTGTAATTCAAAATGGGTATTTTTCGAATTTTTTTTAACATCGGGCGTGGTTGCCGACAAGGCGATCCCGTCTCTCCATATATTTTCAATATCTGTGTTGAGATTATGGGTATTATGATCCGCCAAAATGAAAACATCAAAGGTATTCATATCGCTGAAAAAGTATGTTTATTACAATATGCAGACGATACTGCACTATTTCTAGAAGGGAGTGAAAAATGTTTGAAATCTGCACTCGATTTATTGTTCCAATTTTCTAAATATTCTGGCTTAAAACCAAATATTACAAAAACCAAAGCTGTTTGGATTGGCTCAAAAGCACATAGTAAAGAATTTTTTTGTAAAACATATAATCTTGAATGGTCTGATAGACCATTCAATGTACTGGGAATAATTTTCACACCTGATCTTCAAAATATCGAGGAACTCAATTTTGGCAACAAATTTGTAAAAATCGAAAAAAGAAATACATTCTTGGAATAAACGAAAATTATCACCACTTGGTAAAATAACTGTCATCAAATCTTTACTTATTTCAAAATTTACTCATCTACTCACCACACTACCTAAACCATCTGAAACTTGGATTAGCAATTTGGAAAAAATCCTATTCAAATTTATCTGGCATGGAAAACCAGACAAAGTGTCCAGAAAGTTATTACAACAAGACTTCTATGTGGGTGGGTGCCGAATGACACATATTAATTCTTTTATAAAATCACTAAAACTAACATGGTTCAGAAGACTTATAAATGAAACAAGTGAAACATTAAAATCTATATTTAATTTCATTTGTAAATGTGATTTCACACTCCTATGCCAATTGGGACCAGATTATTCAAAACAATTGTCTCAACAAACTAATAATAAATTTTGGAAGGAGTTCTTAATAGATTTGCATGAATTCACGATTCTAACTTCAAAAAAATTTCCTTTGAATGTACCTCAAAATCCACTTTGGTATAATCCTAAAATAAGCATTGATGGAAAATCAATTATCCTTAAACCCCTATTTAGAAAAGGGTTCCACATCATATCGGATCTCTTCAAAAAGAATGGACGATTTATACCATATGAAGAATTAAAGCGAAACCACAATATAAATCTACCATTTACCACTTTCTTAGGATTAAAGAAATCTATATTAAAGACATGGCCTCACCTAGATGGAAGTCTTGAACACACTGAATGTCCTCACAAACCAGACTTTGTTAGCATTATTCTTAAGAATATGCAAGGATCAAAATACATTTATGATTTATTCTTAGAAAATATAAAACATATATCAAAGCATGAAAATAAATGGAAATCTTCATTAAACTTAAACAACAATTTTATATTTAAACCATACTACAAACTTCTACATCAGTGTACAAAAGATCCTAAACTAAAATGGTTTCAGTATAGAATATTGTATAGAATTCTGGGTACAAATAAGAATCTTTTTGATTGCAAGATAAAAACAAACAGAGTTTGTAGTCTATGTCAATCCAATACAGAAACAATAGAACATTTATTTTTCCAATGTTATCACGCTCAACAGATATGGACACAATTAAAACAATGGATTGAAACATGTTATACAGATTTACATTTTTCATTAGATAATATTCTATTTGGAATTCCTGGTAAAAATAATAATGCAATTAATGTGATTTTACTACTTGTAAAATACTATATATTTACAAAGTCTAGACAAAATTCACACCTGAACCTCAATGAGTTACAGCATAATATTTTGTCTTATTATATTGCAGAAAAGAATTCATATGCAGTGAATATGAAACAAAAAGAATTCACCATCAAATGGAATAATGTAAAAGACATTATAACTAATATACATTAGAATTCCTATATATATGTATCATAATATGACCTGGATGAAAGTTGTGTGTATGTGTGAATGTACCTGTCTCTGTATCTTATATGTTGTATTTTGTTTATATATTAAATAAAAAAAAAAAAGAAAAAAAAGAAAACAATAACAATAATTTACCGCAAAGCAAGATTGTGCTTTTGTTGTATTGATGCTCCGAAGTAACTAAATTTCACGGTTATAAAATACATGTAATTATATTTGTCAAATATATGACAATGAGAATGATTTAATTATACAAATAATCTTTTCTTTACTCCGAAAAATCAAATTCCTCCCACGACACCTATGATTGCAGTATTCCTTACCGATTTATAGTAAAGTTAACTCTTGTTATAACGTCATTTGATATAACAGCATTTTTGGTTACGGCAGGAATTTTTTTTTACAAATATTAATTCAGTATACTGTACAGAAGAAATAATTCGCTGTGTTACTATTCGCTATGTTCACTGTGTTGATAAATCCGTGAATTTCAGAAACAGTGAATATATATTTTTTTCAAAGTTTATACATGTATATATGTAATATATTAAGAGATACCTTTTCAAAATATGATGTAATTTCAAGTTATTTCTAATCTGCGAATTTAAAAATTGCGATAGCGCCAAGAGAGACAAAAATATGAAAATTATAATCAGCGAAATTAAACCCTTGTCTAGTAATTGTTCTGATATGGATTCTACAATGACGGGATATAAGATAAGATATCATTTCGATAAAATTGTCGATATGTCTCTCTCTTTCCACTATTTGCTTTAAATTGCGTGATCTGTGAAAGACTGTGGCGTATTTGCGACATCCAAATCGAAATGACATATTTCAGGTACCATAAATAACTACACAAAATATATCGTTGAAATAAATCTAATATCAGTTGGTGAACTAACAGTAATGCAATCAATAATTCCCTGATGCATTGCAATTTCGATTGTTATAAAAAATTTTGTTGACTCTCAATTGATTTTCTTCTTAAAAATGAAGCGTCTGTATCTGTGTTGTTTAGAATTAGCTTACCGGATGAATCGAATATCGAATAATATAGTATACACCCATTGGGCCTATCGAATTCGTTTCAGCGAAAGTGTTTTGTATATTAACTTTGACGTAATGTTAATTACATCGTACATGGTATTAAACATACACATTTAGCACTCACTATTGCCTCTGTACAAACATACTTACCTATTAATACATGTTTAGGTGGGCAATAAGCTCTCATAGTGTTGCTTTGAGAAGAAGTGTTAGACCAATGGTAGTATACAGTTTCAAAGAGAAATGCGGGCAGCATTAGTTCCGGTTAAACAGTTTAGTGTCGTATTATTTAAGCTGGAATGTGGATATCATGAAGTGATAAGTGTCCGATTTGAAAAGCAGATGACACTTTATTAAATTTATCTGAACTTTATTTCTCACAGAAGAACTCAAAGTAGGTATCACTTAATGTCGTCATTGTAAATATTACGAAACCGGATGTGACCTTGCCCGACAATTTGTTGACTATATGATCCGAGTGCAAACTGAACGGAATGTAACAACTCGAAGGTGTATTGGATGATGTTACTAAAACGTTGAAAAATCTAGGGCCGCCATCTTTATACTGCAAGGAGATTGTACACATTTCACTATAATTGCAGTTCTCTTTATGTTTCCGTACTGTCTACACATTAAGAGTTGGATTGAATTGATTTTGCATTCTTAACGACAGCTGTATCTGAATAAATCAGTAACATCATATGTTCAAATCTGTTTAGAAATTCCAATACTCGCATTGTCATTTTAGTATTGTTTGTTAAGTTGCTTAATCTGTCCAAAATAATGTAGTTTCAGTGTATGTACCAACACTGTCATTCTTTGAGGGGAAATGTTTATAGAGAAAAACTCTATTAATTTTATTTTAACACATTTATTCAGGCATTTTAAAATAACCCACCTTTGTTAATTTCATACCTGTTCACAATTATTCAAAGCCTCAGGATAATGCATTTATATGAGAGCTGTGATAATTTTTGAATCTGTGTGGTATTCAATACGAGATTGCCTTAAAATTAAATATATAGTACAATTTGCTATACTGATACTTTACTTTGCGACAGTCTCAGGATTAAGTACTAAATATAAAAAAAATCACAGATACCAAAGTATAAATCATTTGGATGTCCAGGATATAGGTACAAACCCAGTAAAAATGGACAAACACGGACCTCTTGAAGTCAAGAGGTGGGATCAGGTGTCAAGGAGAAGTAATCATCCCCTGTCGACCAGTCTTATCCGCGTGAGTCCACAGTCAAATTAAAATGGAATACGTGAGCAACGAATCCTCGTCATTATTGGTACAAATGTCTCAACAACCGCCATCGAACAGGAAAGTCAACATTTCACTTAGTGAAACAGAGTAATCACAAACAAGACTATAATAAAATTTGCGGAACGTTGACATCAAACGTGCTTTTCGATAGCCCTGTGAAAAAAATAATTATCAGTGAGTAGTTTACCGCTGTATTTGAAATGTTCATATGTTGAACACGCCCTGGCATATCGGATGATTTGAAAAATATAAACTCCATATGCGGGTGATTGTGGGATATTACTACCTAAATGTGGAAAATTTACGATGGGAAATCGAAAATGTCGTATACCTTAGTTGTCAATTTCCCATTGTGTGTGTAGTAATGTTTAAGTATGAAGCGTGTGTGCTTGATTTTGTTGTATCTTTAATTTCTAGTTCGCTGGGATATATCGGATTGATATATGTATTAAAAATCTCAGATACCAAAGCATAAATCAATAGAATGTCCAGGACATAGATACAAATTCGGTAAAAATGGACAAACAAGACCTCTGGAAACCAAGATTTGGGATCAGGTGCCATGGAGGAGTAAGCATCCCCTGTCGACCGGTCACATCCGCCGTGAGTCCATAGTCAAGTCCAATGAAATACGTGAGAAGTGTATCCTCGTCACAATTGGTACAGACGTCTCAACAACAGCCAACGAATAGGCAACTCAACATTTCACTTAGTGAAACAGAGTAGTCGCAAACAAGACTATTATACCGACCGTAAAATTTGCGGAACGTTGACATTAAACGCGGTTTTCGATATCGCTGTGTCAATAATTTGTCAGTGAGTAGTTTACCTCTGTATATGAAATCTTCATATGTTGTACACGCCCTGGCATATCGGATCATTTGTGAAATATAAACTCTATATGCGGTTGACTGAGGAATATTACTACTTAAATGTGGAAAATTTACGATGGGAAAGCCGAAATCGTGGCGCTTGTCGTATAGCTTAGTTGCTAATTTCCCGTCTGTGTATGAAAATTGTCATTATTCATTTATTAAACGTCGTCGATATATCTAAATGGCAAATGAAAGAACACCACTAACTTTTTCTTCTTTTGATTCGGCAGTTTCTGAATGAAGTCTGCTTCGTATGAATAAAGGAACAGATCCAGACACGGGAGATGATTCCGATTCTGCAGCGCGATACCGTAATATCGTCTTCTGCGCTTTGTTCTTCCATAGATATAGGCCTAGTGATAATCACTGGAGATCTATATTCACGGAAGAAATGCGGGGAGCACAAGGTTTTTACTGTTTCCAAATTTTGATAAGTGATATCACTTATTCGAATGAGTGATATCACTTATTCGTTTTGTAAAGTGATATCACCTATTCGAATATGTGATATCACTTATACGAATAGGTGATATCACCTATAAAAAGGTATAAAGTGATATCTCCTATTTAAAAGATTGACATCACCTATTCGAAAGTGATATCACTTATACGAATAGGTGATATCACTTTTTCAAATAGGAGATATCACTTATTCGAATAGGAGATCTCGCTTATTCGGTATTCCAATGGGTGATATCACCCATTCGAATAGGTGGTATCACTAATTGAATAAGTGATATTACCTATTCGAAAGAGTGATATCACTAACTGGTATTAAAAAGTAAAACGGCGCCCCATATATATTTGAAATAGCGCCTCTCATTTAATTGCAAAATGTTTTCACATACTGATCATAAACCTGGTCATTTAGAATATCAACATTATTATCAAAGAAGTAAAAACTGTACACATTCAAACACTGCCTGCTAATACTACATTTTCCGCCATTCCTTCAATTAATATTGTCAACAAATTTCGTAAACTTTTCAAAAATGTCCTTATATTCTAGTAACCTTCTAGACTTTAGACAACAGCACTTTATCCTGTAGAACCTCAACTGTCGATATCACAACACATCCTTGATAACCTCGGTAACCTTTTGATAATATTTCAAACCCTCTTCTCTCATATGCCTGTAGCATTCATTTTTCTGGTTTGAATAAAATTGAAATATTTCGAACACTACATAAACAATATACCTTATAGACATAACCTGCTGCCTACTTGATTTCCAGCCATTGTCCTGAAATATATCAGATGATGTTTTTAACACATTATCTGTATTTAATTGGTTTAACCTAGACGACAGCTTTATATCAAACTGAACGTTACTGAATAAATGAACGCTTGTCAGAGTGTATTTATTGTTAATATGGATGCCGTTCGCTAGGGCGCCGTGAATACTTATCTGTCACACAATTGGCATCCATTTACCATTAAACTCTTCTTAATTGCATCTCAATTGTAGATGCAAATACGCCATTTCTCTTCAGATATAAAAGTATTAATCCACAGGATGACCATATACAAATCTGGTAAATTTGGACAACAACGGACCTCTAGAAGTCAAGAGGTGAGATCAGGTGCCACGGAGGAGTACGCATCCCCTGTTGACCAGTCACACCCGCCAAATTAAAATACTCACTGACAAATTATTGACACGGATATCGAAAACCACGTTTGATGTCAACGTTCCGCAAATTTTACAATCGGTATTATAGTCTTGTTTGCGACTACTCTGTTTCACTAAGTGAAATGTTGAGTTACCTGTTCGATGGCAGTTGTTGAGACGTCTGTACCAATTATGACTAGGATTCGTTCCGTACGTATTTCATTTTATTTTGACTGTGGACTCACGGCGGGTGTGACCGGTCGACAGGGGATTTTTACTCAATTATTTATATTTCTAAATGATTAGTTCTTCTTTACTTTTCTTTACTTCATTACGTAAAAGATGTACCATACATGAGCCAAAAGTTCAACTGAGTTTTTGTAGTCAGATATTGTAGGAAATCAAATGTACTCTGCAACCGTCCTCTCAACATTTCTACCCCTTCAAACGTATACAACCAACAAAATTTGTCACAAAGCAATCGTAGAAAAAAAGACATTCCATTTGAAGGGAAATATTTTAAAAACATAAGATATTGTATAAGAGTTGTCTTTACAAAGTGAATACAAGTCTACTTAAACCATGACATCTGACATCAGAATAGGATCCGTTTTTATTCGGCTCAGGTAAGCGCTGTTACATATGTAGGTATATTCTTTATTTGCCTACTTTGTTTCACAATTTACCGACCAAATACCATACCGCCTACACGTGACAGAGTGTAGCAGTATTTTCTCGACTGATCGTAAATGCATTCATCGATTCGATGCAATTTGTTTATTAACAAGTTTTTTGCAATAAAATTCCTGCATACAGTTACAAACCATGCAATCGTCTGTTCTTTGATTGGGCTTAAAAAACGTTATAATCACACATTTTCTAACACTCTAGTAAATAAAAGGTTTTGATATGTTCTGTTGTATTATCGCCATAAAGAGTAGTTACCATCGCCTCATTTGAGGCGTATTGATTTGGATTGGTTAATTTTCTGTTTATAGTACGGTAGGTTTTGCAAAAGAAATGTATGGTTTATAAATTTTCTTTTATTATGAAACGTCAAATTACATTATTCACATTGGAACATTTTCACCAAGTTGATTGTAGTATCAAATCAACGATTCTTGTATCTGACTCTCCATGTTTCAATCCTATACGCCGATTTCCACAATCATTTTTAGTTATGAAAGTCAAGGATGTTGTTTCTCTTTTCCACATATCATATATATAATGCAATGGTAAAACCTTATAATAATCATCTAAATGATTTCTTAAGAAAGTAAAGCTGTAGTTAACCATCGTCTGTGTCATTTATGGGATTACACAGAATTTTCACTTACTTGATACCGATTTAGATATTGGGGGAAAATGTTATTTCATTCTGTAGGTTGACTTAAACCCATTCCGGAAGTGCCGTGATTAGTTTTTCTGACATATTTTTGTCAAATGTTTGTAAACAAAGATGGATCCAGTCGCTCTTTTATACCGTTTCAATGTGAGAGAAAAACAGGAGGGATAGCTAAATCTCATTCCCAGTATACAAAATTTTGTTTGTCCATGACGAGGCAAGTCAAAGTGGTGTAAGACTGTATTTATCTTCTCTAGGTAGGGTCAGTTATACCGATCATTTACTATATGATTGTTCGTTCGTTTAATTTTTATTTTATGCCCCACTCAACAATTTTCAGTCAAATGGTGATTTTCTTTTTTTTTCGTAGTGGAGAAAAAAACCCGGCAACAATGTGCTTGGGAAAAGACCATCGGCCTTCCGCATGTAAACTGGCAATCTTTTTAACAAATTCAGTTCAGGTTACGCGCTGACTAGACTTTATGGTTATAAACATATGTTCTAACAACTCAGCTACGGAGGCCCTTACTGTACGATACTGTTGATTTTATACTTCCCAGGGCAATACCAAGATATTTTTCATTTATTAGAAAACGTTCCTGGATTATAGAGTGACTTTAAAATCTCATCTTTTGTTTCGGTAATAGAAATGCAGAGTTACTTGAAAAATTTATTCCTACTTTTTTTGTGATCCAATATTTGTCAGTCACCGTGTCTACTACTTAGTGCCAGCAAATACAGCTAAGTCAATCAGCGCGTTGAGCAAACATAGAGCATCAGTTAGTTTACAAAAGCAATTACCAGAAATATAAATTGAAATAGAACTGAAATAAAACCAAGACATGAGGTCGGGCTTAAACAGGTCGTGCAGAGTTTAAGATAATCAACTCTATCAATCTTATTGTGCTAAAAGACATTAATACGGATCAAGTGAAAATATTATTCCGTGACCATTGAAACAACAGGAAGTTTTTTTTATCTTTTAACTCATGAGGTAGTAACTATGCTAATCCATTTACTTCAAATGTATATAAAACCCAATTGTCATTGCTAGAGGTATATTTTGCATGTGAAAAGTTGAATTATACAGCACTGTATGTAAACTTTTTCTGGTTATCTGTATATTGTTACTGCTTTTTACTTTACTTATTTGCTTTCTTCTTTCAAAAATCAAATAAATTATATCAGCTATATATGAAATGTTGGATCGTTGGTTCCAGTTGTGACGAGGATTAATTCTTCACTTATTTCGTTTAAATTTGACTGTAGACTCGCATTTGGTGTAACCAGCAACAAGGGATACGTGCTCTTTTTTGTATATTTGTCCAAACGCGATTCCCATGAGAATTCAGATATTAAATCAGGTTCAGTAGTGTATCAAGTGTATTTCCTGCCGACCATTCACATCTCCTTGGATCCAAATCGAATTCAAATCAAACCAAATTAGGAATCACCATTTTAGGATCGGCACAGACATTCCACTTTGTAACTCAGTGCTATATAACTAGTGAAATATGGCAACTTCAAACAAGGCTTTTTTATCGACCGTAACATTTGAGAATGTTCTTCATACCTATTCCTCATATTCGTATGGCAACAACATATCAATGAGTAATTAACATATCAATTTGTCAAATCCAAAAACTATTGTTTTGTACGGATTCCATGTATTACTAAAGCTCGAATACTTTTATATCAACAATAAGCCTGCCACCCCTGTTAAGATTAAATTTAGACTGGTGTCGAATTGTGTTTGTAAACATGTGTCAATTTACCTTGGTAGACCTATAGGCCTACATGATAAAGCAACTCAGTGGAGTTTTGCCATCAAATCGCAAAAACTTTGTTCAGACTATATATGATACATCCGTTGTGTCAGTCCGGTCGACCGTGTCCTTTGGTTATTGTGGAGACAACAAAGCGTTTTGCTAGAGCAGATAAAAAAAAAGATGATAATGGAACAATATCTGAAAGTCATTATTTCTAATAATCGATTCCCTATGCGCTCTATGCGTCGTCTGTGTTATTAACTTTCTCATATTTACACAGCAAAATACGACTGCAGTATTTTTATTAAACCGAGATATCCGATGCATATGCGAATTGCGTTTTGGGTGTAATTGTTGCACAATGTTATTTGTAGGGGTCGGGCACATCAAGTAACGTTAAGGCGCGATAATTCGTACCGACATGTGTTGGAACAAATTGATGGGTATTATTTGGATATATATTCATATATTAATGACTAATTCCGCGACCACTGGGAATTTTAACTTAGTTTATGCTCAGTTCAACGCTATTATGTAATTGTTTTGTTATGATGTGGAGGTTATATATAACTGGAAAATGGACGGTAGCCTACCTCGTAGTGGGCACTGTTATCCGATATCCAGTTCCATCTGTATCGATTATAGGTAATCAATTTTAGATACATATATCTGCTTTTATGAATACGGTATTTTGTTACACAAAAATCAATGTCGCTTGTCTGTTTAAATTTACGATTTCTGTTTTTACAGAATAATGCAAACAAAAGAGTGGATGAAATGTTTTATTTCCGCCATCATTGTCTCGTTTCAGAAATTGAGTTATAGTCTTTTTTAAGGGATAACTGTTTGATAATTATTCAGGAAATGGCAAGGCATACTCTTTCCGAGTGTCCTGTAAAATAACATACTGTTGATCCATTCACTCGTTTCCGGAGTTATAAAGTGTAGACTTTAAACATTACTGATAGGATCGACCCGTCCGCCTCTGTTGTAATTGACTTCAGCAAGTAAACTAACGAGTTTGCTTCCTCGCAGAATCAGCTTAGCTACAGGGGACTCGCATCCCATCTATCTGTTTATCGGCCTCTCCTCATAAGGAAGACAGTGACAGGAAATTAAAGCACTCCTTATCATCAGAAACAAATATTGACAGTGGCATATAAAAATGATAGAGATAACAGGATAGATTTGTTAAGTGCAGAGGACAAGATATTTGAAGAAACGGGTAAAACGGTAAAAATCGTGCTCAATGGTGCACACGAAACCTTGAAGTCATCGAATATCAGATTTGCACAGATGTCTGACTGGAGAATGTTTTATTGTATAGATTTACTCTAGTACTGTTTGTTAAAAACCATGGCCTGGAAAACAATAAATTTTGGTTTCCTGTCGTTTACTTTAGGTTACGGCGGAGAAAGCCAAAAGTTTTTTTGTTTGGAGAGCTCGAAATTCTGTCAGTATGTGAATCTGAGCTTAGTTTTTTCTTTAGAAATCGACTCCAACGTAGTCCTACCTTACAGTGAACTCCATTTCTTGGTTACAGTCGGTATTTGCTTGGAGAAACCGACACTTGTTGGGATTAGATTCCATACCCCCTTTGGTATGTTACAATATGTTCCACTGCATTCCAGGGTACACAGGTGAGACAGATAGGCCTATAGATACTGACAAGGCTTTTGTCACTCTCCTTATGAAATGAGCTGATGTTTGTGTATAACCACCTAGATGGTAACTTACCGGTCTCCAATGATCTGGTGAAGATTATTTGGAGGACCGGGGATATCTAGTCACACAGCCCTCTGAGTATCATGGGGCCGATGGTATTTGACCGTGTTGTCCTAGTTTACAAATACCTTAGAGTAGATAGTAGAACAAGGGAGAACTAGGTGTTCACTGGTATTAAGGGACAGTTTGTTTGTTAATCTTATCATGTCCCCACTTTTTTGTGTTCCCACATTTTGGTAAAACTCCTGGTAAATTAAAAAGTGTGAACATGATAATCTTATTACACGTGTCGACGTGACCTTGTATGGGTCTCTCAGTAGATCTCCTATAATGAAAGTCGGTGGTTCTTTAGGGGCGAACACTAACTGGAATTGTTTTTTTTTTAATATATCAGCTATATAGGTGGTATCTGAATAAGTCTGAACCTGAGCCCTCAGTGAATTCTAGAATGTCCTCCATGTAGTGATAGCATGTACCTAATGTTGGACTCCCCCGAAATGTGCTTTGTCATTTGCGTTACCTACAATTTTGATGTTTCTTTTATAGTTTGTCCTTTGACCGTATAAGTCTCTTGATTTATTTATCCATGCAGACTAGAAGCTTTAACTTCTGTATTTCGAGAAAATGTGAAAGTAAGTCTTAAGGTATTCATTGTGTAAAAGGTCAAAATTTTTGCCTGGTAAGGTACTATTATAATGATATTTTATGGTAGATAAGTATGTCCCATGTACAGATATAAGTAAGGTTTTCGGGGACCAAATATCAAAGTTGGAACAACTATTGCACATCAAACTTGTCATTTACTTGTCGAAACACTATTCTCAAAGTTAATTATGATAACAGATGTAAAGCATATTTGTTGTAATCGTTGATGATTCCTGTACGGTAATCATAAAAAATACATTTTATTATAAATCAAATATAAGTTTTTTCTCATCTAAAGAAAACTCATTTTACAATATTTCGATGAAATATCATTTTTTGTGGAATTTACCAAGAGTGCGACGGAAATATCCAAATGCATCATGCTGATTTATACAGTGGGTACCTTAACGAAATGATGTAGGTCTCTTAGCATATTTTAGTTTTTCCTTACTGACGGAGTACGCCGGTGCACGATGGGTTATTAATGTTCTGTTTATTTTATAGCAATATTGGAATATTTTAGAGTTCAACATTTTGAAGAAACTACATGGGACAGGTTGAAAACCGCAAAATGTCATGATAATGGAATGGCTGTTATTATCAATATTTCATTACACACTACAAATCTAAACATGCGAGTCAGAGCTAAGCGAATTTTTACGTCTACTCCCATATTTTGGAAAGATAAATAGACAATATTGGAATTGGTTTATGTTTTTTGTTAATTACAAGACCCAGTTTGTGTTCAATTTACCAATAAAATAAAACATGGAGATAACTAAATGACACGTGTATAGGTGTACCAAGGTAAAGTAGCACATCCGGGTAGAGTAAAAAAACAAAACGATACCAAAAATAGGTTGTATAGGTAAAACATATTGCCTTGCACGGACTCCATGCATTACTGAATCTCTAATACTTCTGTGACGACAAGTGGCTTGTCACCCCTACTATGATTTGATTTAGACTCGTTGTGTTTGTAAACATGTGCCAATTTACCTTGGTAGACCTGTACATTATAGGACCTCGGAATGGACTAGATAGTATGGCATGGAGCCGCAAGCAAAGCAGAGCAAATCTATAGAGGTTTCATTGCAATGAAAAATTGATTATCACTCATCTGATGAAACACATGATAAAATTAATGAACTTGCATGTTTGAATTTTAATTAATTTATCACCGGCGAACATTTTTCAAAATTCGGGAATTTACAAAATGTATGCATGATTAAATGGAAAGCGTTCATTGGAAATGATAAATTAAGGTTTCTGAACTATTTGCCGTAGTACAGTTGAATTTTGAATAAAATGTTTGTATTAACAATTATTTCATACTTCAATTTGTTTGATTTTTTATCAACAAGCCAGATCTTGTGATAGACTTTGACAAATTAATTTTGTTGGTTATACGCATCTATATATGTAACCGTGATAAAAGCATTTAGTATGTTATCTGCAAGCGAAACTTGGGAAGATATTCACAGCTTTTCTTTTTGCAATACCAATAGTATTAAATAGGGTGAAAAATATGACAAATCAAAACATATTTTCACTTAAACACCAATGGTGGTATTTAAGACATAAAGCAAATTGTCGCTAGCATGATTATGCAGCTTAGCTATCATTGTTGTGTTTGTTGCTTTTGTTGTTGTTTTATTAGCTTTGCTATCATTGTCATTGCCGTTCTTATTATTTTTTTGTTGTTTTATTGTTCTGTGTCTGTTTTTCTTATATGAGAACTAACAAAATTTATTTGATATATTGTCGCTAGCATGATGATGTTGTTTACCTATCACTGATGTGTTTGTTGTTTATGTTGTTGTTCTTTTTTCTTTTCTTTTTTTCTTTATTTTTTGGTCCTGCGTCTGTTTTCCTTATCAGTTAAGAACTTACACTATTTATGATCGCTAGCATGATGATGTAGTTTAGCTTAGCTGTCTCATCCGAAGGACGAGAAAACAAACTGCCGTCGGCTGGACTCGTAATCATGACATCACGATCAAGAGTCGAGCACGCTACCGACTGAGCCAGGCCGGCTCTCCAAATTTTATAAAACCACTTCATGCTCGTACAACGTAAAGCCACTTAATTCAATTTCTGAATGGTAGAAACAAGGTCCTGATTGGAACACATAGATGCATGTCACATGAACATTGTTTATGCAAGGTTACACATTGTGGAGCGAATCAGTAGACATTGATACTTAACTCCTGGTCTACTGATTCGCTCCACAATGTGTAACCTTGCATAAACAATGTTCATGTGACACGCATCTATGTGTTAACAGGAGTTTTAAGTATCAATGTCGTCAATCGCTACAATGTCTGTTTTGTTTTGTTTTGTTTTGTTTTTTAACATGGTAGTTATTGGATACATTTATCGGAATATTATTACGAACAATCCAAACTTAATTTAAGAGCACCTGATTTCATCACCGTTTTACCGGAGATCAGTGTTAAATTAAAACTCTTTTACTACATATAAGTATATGTGTTATATATATATATATATATATATATATATATATATATATATATATATATATATATATATATATATATATATATATATATATATATATATATAATTTGTTCTACTATTGTTTGGTAATGATGTGATCTATTCACAGTTATATCAGACTGTTTTTTTCTTACAGAAAATGATGGATCCAAATGATGATGTTTGCGATCGTTTACAAGTGAAATCACCACGTCGCCACCGGAAACACAATCATACCAAAAGTGGAGGAGGTGGAAGTGGCTACGGCAGTAAAGTTATAGCCGAAAGTTTGATGGAAGATGTGTTTACAATTCCACCAAGAGAACAACAAAATCCAAAGTAAGGATTAACAATAGAAATACCGCCGCTATACATTGGCGGATTTAGAGGGACATGGGAATGCATTGTGAAACAATTTTAAATAGTATATTTATAAGTAGATACTTGAAGTATGTTACCACCCTCCCGTTTAACAAATTTCTGGATCTGCCTTCTATGAGTCTTTGAGGATAAAAAGCACGCCCCTCAAACTAAATCCTGCATCCGCCCATGCTAAACTAAATCATCCGAATGAACTAGTAACTAGTGCAAAATGTTTTATAAACTCTACAGCACAGTGGATTTACTATATTTTGTATAACCCACAAAGATCCTTGCGTTATCCTAAACATGTCCAGAGGTTAAAAGAATTGAGTATTATAAACTATTACATACTACTACATTGGCGTCGGAAGCAAATTGAAAGTACGAGGGGTGGGGGCGGGCTAAACCAACTTAAAACACGCACACACGCCAGAAACGTCTGGGAGCTTAGCCCCAATTTTCAACACCTATGTGCATGGCATCGGAACCGGGGGCTTTGCCCCCCCCCCCCCACTTTTTTGCAAAGATAGACATAGGTGTTGAAAATTGGGGCTTGGCCCCCAGACGTTTCTGGCGTATGTGTGTGTTTTAAGTTGGTTTAGCCCCCCCACTTTCAATTTGCTTCCGACGCCTATGCAGCACCAAAAAAAAAAACTTCCTTGGTGGACAAGGTAAAAAATAACATAATTGTTATAAAAACACACCTGATTTAATGTATATTATTAGAAATGAAATATAAGATTCTCTGAGAGAGTCAACTCATTTAGAGTGCTACAGTATGTCTCTGTCACAGTTCATACTCATTTACACACCCGTAGGTTGGTAATTTAAAATAGCCAGTTGTAGATTATGGGCCTCCATGTAGTAAGTATTTGTAACAGCATCCTTGTCTTCTATGATATTGAATGTGACACGGGCTGATATCCTTATTAATCAGTTGAAATCAGATACTTAAGTTTCCGGAAAATAGCTTGTCTTGGCTAAGTATATTAGCGATGAAATGCTCGGCAACGTTTTTACATTCATATTTAAAAATGGCATTTAAAGTATTAATTTTATTATTTTTTTCACTCAAATTTTATGTGTGAACATTATTCAAACATCAAAAATCTATAATTGCTAATTTAATTAAATGTACCTGCCTACAAGGGGAATTTCATCGGTAGCACGTTTTGGGACATAAGAAACAGGGACTAGCCTGATTGTAGCCCTTCTAAAAAAAATCTCTTAAATTAAAATCGGGGCAGGATTACACTGTTCCCCAAAATTCGGGGCAAAATTTCTGTCTATACTGCACTCAACATTTGTTACACGTTTGACATAGGCGTCGGAAGCAAATTGAAAGTGGTGGGGGGTTGGGGGGGGGGGGGGGCTAAACCAACTTAAAACACACACACGCCAGAAGTGGGGGGGGGGGGGGGGGGGGGCGCTAAACCAACTTAAAACACACACACGCCAGAAATGTCTTGGGGGCTAAGCCCCAATTTTCAACACTTATGCCTATCTTTGCCAAAAAAGTGGGGGGGTGGGTGGGGGGGCTAAGCCCTCTGACGCCTTTGTGCTGTAATTATGAATTTGAGAATTATGTTTTGAAAAAATAATATTTGGAAAAAAGTCTTCTAATTATATCAGCAGCAATATATAAAGCCTAACAAGCCTATACATTGTTCTATAATTTTAATATTATTGCTGATCTTGACAATATGGTATAAAATTGTGCTATGACACCAGTTTGCAGTAGTGTTAAATGGGAAAGCACTGAGTATATATGTATATCTTTGTAAGCTCTGGTCAGTTAAATCAAAAAATTATAAAAGTTTATCTGACACTAGTCATTAAAGAAAGAGTATTTTGTTATATGTATACACCAAATAAATAAAAATATATCCCGAATAAAAACATTTTCAACAGCATTGTCAGTGAAACTAGCAAAATATATTTTGATCTTCTAATAAAACTGGATCAAGATCATTTATCTTTAATACACACAAAGTTTTCACTATAACTACAGGTATATTTAAAATAAGTTTTGTTACACAATATACAAGCAGCATGCTGACTCCTTACTGTTTTAACAATAAATATTTTTGGATCAAACTACATTGTACATGTACATGTATATGTATTTTTAACATATGAAAATAAACACATGCTGTGATGTATTTTCAGTTATTTTTACAATAGTTTTTATTTCTTTTTACAAAAATAAAATAATAAAGGGTTAAATTTGGCCTTTATTACATATTAATATACTTACTTATTTATACTTTACCAACAGAAAATGTATAAAATTAGTCTTTTTGTAAAAAAAAGTGTTCATACTGGCATGTTTTTATACCTTCATACCTTGATTTTCATTTTGAAGAAATTTAAAATTGAAAATAAAATTTTGATCATTTGTTTCACAATTTTCTAAAAAAATTCCAACAAAACTAGAAATAAAATTGGTGTGGCCATGGATAATAAAAAAAAGACCCATACAAATGGGAAGAAATAATGTCACATATCCATCACTTACCCATCACCTACACATCACCCAAAAATGAACAACAAGAATGAACAACAAAAAATGTAATTATACACCATTTGTGCATTATGTAATTTATTCACAAAAACTATAATCTTGATTTTGATAATATGATCAGTATTCTAGAAATGTGTTTCAAATTTGTTAGTTCACTTTTTTGAAAAGTTACCATGGAAATGAAAATAAGTACAAATATTTCATATGTCAATATGATATTTCTGTAATTAAAATTCAGATATTTTAGTACAGTGAGTACATCTCTACATATGAAAAAGGAATTATGTCTGTAATACAAAAATGACAGTATTTTTACCTACATCATTAACACAAATCCGGTTATAAAGTCTGTGAGTGTGACCTTGGTCTTTGTTTGTTTGTTTACTGTTGTTAAACGTCCCACTCAAGAATCTTTTACTCATAGTCATGTGGAGACGTCACCAATTACCAGTGTAGGGCTTCAAATTTTGGCCTATGCTCAGTTCTGAGTACAGTGATTGAGCAGTGAGCTACTGTGACATGGGACCTCGGATTTTACTGTCTCATCCGAAGGACAGGAAACCAACCTGCCGCCGACTAGACTCGAACTCACGATCAAGAGTCAAGCGCGGTACCGACTGAGCCAGGTTAGCTCCCTTGGTTTTTGTACATTTATGTATATACATGTATACATTGTACTGGTACATAATGTATGTACATGTAGTTAAAAGACTCATGAACTGTGTATATACATGTATGTGTAATATAACAATTACTTTCTATAATTGAAATGTTATAGTAAAGTCACTGAACCATGTATAAACATGTATCAATATTTTACAAGATCACATTCAGATTTCTATTGTGTAAATTGTTACAAAGTGGTGAGCATTACCACCAGTCAGAAATTAATATCAGTATTAGTGTAATCAGATGATCTGTCTGTAGGTAAACTGTGAAATAAATAGGTTGTCAAAATACTAACATTCTATTTTAAGACATTTAGCAAAATTCTGTAAACTTGTTGTCATACCTTGTTACATTTCAGTGGACATAATTTTCTGTGGGTTGTATAAGTATGAAATCCAGGTGTTTTAAATGTTCAGTGATAAGATTATATAGTTAGACATCACCTTAGAAATGATGCTACACATATATGGAATTTTGTTTGCAATGCATTGACAAAATAAACATTAATTATTAGGATGACTTTTGTAGATAAGTGAAAGAAAACAAGAATATGAATTGATTTTAAAAGGAATTTTTGTATTTACACTCTGGATATATATCTTGTACACAAACTGTGATCGTATAGATAATGTTGACCTAGTTAGCTTTGTGATGAAAATCTAAAACACAAGAAAGCTGCAATGGATGCAGAAAATGATCTAATGAAACTTGAAGTAAATCAATCTTTCCTGTGGATTTCAGTTCAGTAAGTTGTAGTTAAAATTGTTAGATAAAGTAATTGATTCTTTCTTTTCACCCTTAGACTACACTCAAGCAAGACAATTAATTTTTTGTATTACAGGTATACTAAAATACCAGTTTATCAATAAGGCACAACACTACAGATAATAGAACCCATGGCTCACCTGACCATTAGCCAATGTAGTAATTGATAATTTTTTTTTATTCAAGATTGGCTAAAAAAATGTAATTGGCTAATAATTTATATTTTTGGCCATGTTTTGGATGTATTGTACTGTTGTTTAAAAGAAAAAAATTAGTATAATCACAGACAATTGCATTTCAGAATACAAACAGCTTGAATTAGGACATGCTTGATAAGTATATGCAGAAATGGCCGAAAAAATTTTCAGTCAAGTTAACCTCTGGATTAGCAAATAGTTTGTAACATCTAATCATTTGTGGTAGTATAATTTATATAGTTGGGACTTGTTATGATGTTTCATAAAATCAAAAACACATTTTGGGTATCAACATTGACCTGGCTTATTAAAATTTCAATTGGTTAAATTTATCTTGGTTGAACTACGCAGTCAGATGATATGTTTAAGTGAAATATTTAATTCTCTGTTTGATGGCTGTTGTTTTCTATATTGATTATGACAAGTTTTTCTTGTTTTGACTTAAATCTGATGATGGACCTATGGTACAATGTAGTTGTGACTGGTCAACTGTATGCTTACTCGTCCAAGGCACCTGATCCCACCTCAGGATTTCCCAAGTTTCCCATATTTCTATACTGTCTTCTGAATCACGTAAGAGTTAATACTTTGATATTTGTAATTTTGATATTACTGGTAGTCTAAGTACATGAATATAGATCAGCTGTTTGTTAGTTCCGTTCAGATGATGTTTTAATGCATTTCCCAGATCATTATAAGCACAGTATATTAACTTGTCAATAGTCTGAATGAATATGTAGACAGTACATCTCTTAGATCAGTCTATGTGCAGTACATTGATTCAGTCTGTTGGGAATGTAACCTGTACATCTTCTGTATAATTCATATCAAGGCCACAGGTACAAAATGTACACGTAAAAACAACAACAACAACAACAACAAAACAACACATGCATAATGCACTGTCTGATTTACATGACTTGTCAGAGCAGAGTAACTTTTTGATTATCATATGGCGGAGTCTAATCTTCGGTTGTGATAGCTTACCCTGGTACATAGGAAATGTCTATTTCCCATTGGAATCAATCGGAAATTTTCCTCAACCATTTTAGGTCCGTTTACAAGACCCATTCCCAATGGCAATAATCAAAGTACTCAAACGAGGTTAGGAATGTATCATACAGCTGTTACAACCAACCATTGAATTCAAAATTGATAACATGACACAGCTCTAATTATATAACATCTTACTGATGTGAGACAGAGTTTTCTAAGATCTGGAATACACAGATTATATATATATATATATATATATATATATATATATATATATATATATATATATATATATATATATTTATATATATATATATATATATATATATATATATATATATATGACACCCTTTCATATAATCTGAATGTAGTCAAATTCAGAATTCAGTTTATATGCTTCATGGAGAAAGCCAGTGTGTTAATATTTAAACAAACAGTTATGTGAGTTATCTCTCTTTGAATGTAGGTGTATTATTTTCGTAAACTATCACAGCCTTATTAGGGACAGATATTACTTTAACTAATTTATAGTTGAGCCAGTGGCTGAGAGAAGGGTCCTTGCAACATACATTTGTAGCCAATGAAATGCCAGAAAAAACAAGGAATTCTATTTAACATATCATTTCTAATTTTGTAAATTTTTCATGCCAGAAACAAAAAGAGTTGCTCTCACCTGCGTTCATTCTCATATTATTTATCTGCAGTTTCTGAAAACATAAAAATCATAACTTCCTCCCATATTGTCCAAAGGACCCTTTTCTTAACCACTTCAGATCATACTGTAGTATCTCTGAAATTAAACACAGTCTGTGATAGGAATTTCTGCTGAAAGTTCTACTTTTGAAATTGCTACATTTTCAGATAGCTGAAGTGTTTGGAATTGATCTGTAATTTGCTTGTTATTTTAATTTTATTTTGTTTTTGGTACACTTTTGTTTTGCTTCATTTTTTTTAAACTCACAAAAGTCATAAAATACATTGATTAGGTCTTACATATTTGGTGATAGTTAACGAACTTCAATTTCATTTTTGTGATTTTTACCTTTTTGCTGATCAATATGCTGATTGAAAGTGTGCTCATTACTGCAGGGGGGTGGGTGGGGTCCTCCGTGGCCGAGTGGTTAAAGCATTGTGTCAGCACAGGTTCAAGCCCCAATGAAACCAAAGCTGATTTTGTGAGAAAGTTTGCCAGTTTACTTGCAGAAGATCTGGGCCCGAAATCACCAGATTTACTCAATACTCAAGCTCAACTTTTGTTTCATTATTTTGACTATAAAATTGTTTATAAAACTTTTGGATGTTAGTGATTAGGAAACATATTATGATTTTTAATCATTTACATGTAAATTTTTGCGTCACATTTATGATTTTCCTTTTAAAAAATGAATAAATACGTTGAGTACGGTACTCAAAGTTTGAGTACGTACTCAAACATTTTTTTTAATATTTCTGAAATTTTCTTCAAATGGGCAATATTTTTTATCATTACTTACAATTGTATGCCATCAATATACAAACATGTCCAATTACAGAAAAAAAAATTGCATGTTTTTACCTTAAAATCGCTAAAAGTTAGTTGAGCTTGAGTACTGAGTAAATTTGGTGACTTCGGGCCCAGTTGTCTTTCCCAGTATACAATGTAAACAGGTTCTCTCCTCCACCATTAAAAACTGGCCGTCACATTATAATTGGATTATTGTCAAGTGTGGGGTAAAACACCATTCAGAAATTAAAAAACAAAAACTCAGTTCACCATACTAGACTGATTCATTTTAAGTATGAATAGATATATATACTCTATCTGCTCCTTTTAAACAGATCTGTAAGTTTATATACTATATGTAATATGACTATGGAGTGATTGTTGTATATTTTGGTAATGACGGTAAATTCATTCCCAATTATGAAATTCATACTATTTAAAATGTAAATGCAAACATCTCTTTTACTCTTTTCATGGGATTAAAAAATCAATTCTCAGAAAATGTCCAATTATTAAAGACCTTATGGAATCTCACATTGATCATCCATTTTAACCTATTTTTTCAAAGTCATTTCCAGAGATACAAAAGGAACTTGAAATACTTATACTGTTTCAAAAAAAAAACTTGTATTGATAAAAAGATGGAAATAAAATGGCAATTGCTCATTAATTCAGAGAAAAATTAAATTTGATAAAATTTTGCATGTACACATGTATAAAATTACTCATTGTTACATTAAATATTCTAAAATAATATGGTTTCAATACCCAAATGCAATTAATTTCATATAGAATATTAGGAACAAAACAATTCCTAATGTGTTCAGAATTAAATTCAGTTCAAATTGCAAATTTTTTTGTCCATATATTTCAAATTCATGGAAAATTAAAGAGAATTGGATATATTCAGAATACACATTTACATGGAATTATGAGTTCACTATAATTGACATTCTGTTTGGAATAACGGTACCTGGTAAAAAGAAAAACTCACTAAATTTGATAATTATCTGATTTAAATAAATCTACATCTACATAATTTTTTATGATCTTAAAATGAGCACATCCCATCTTTACACAAATATGCTGCACTACAAGTACTTGTGACAGCATCATATTACTAAAAAGCTTTGCTTCATGTTTGCATTAAAGGAAAATAAATTTATGAATAAAAGCAATCTAAGGGAAAAAAATTATCTGTAATCACTCCTGTTTTCTGTTATGTCGCATACAGGATCTAACACAATCCGCAATGGGGTCACGTGAAGATGACCTCTTACATGTAGGTATGTCATTTTTTACCATGCAATGCATTTATATTTATATGTCATTTGTAGAGCAAGCACTGAGATGAAAATCTAGACTGCAAACTACAGTCTGATATTATCTAACATATTGAAGTAATCAAGATAGAAAATCAATAGTTTGGTAATTACAATAGAATTTCAGATTTAGAATGATGTACAGAGTTTGACAGGGTATGTTGAATTTACTGAGCATGTAATTATCATCTGCCACTGCTGTAATTAGTTAAGCCTTCCTGTTCACCCCTATAAGTATCTAAATGGTATGCTATTGACACTATTGTCTATTGTTTTGGAACAGTCTGGTATGGTCCATAGGATTGAAAGGGTTCTTTATTATACTATGTTTATCTATTTTAGCATCACAACTCCACAAATGAATAAAGTCCTGTGGTATATTTACAAACTTGAATCTGTGAGGTACATGCATGTTAGTTTGTGTAAATGCTCAAATAAATACCGTCCTGTAATAAAGACCTGTAGTGTATTTACAAACTTGAAGTCAATGGATACATCTACATACATGTATTAACACATACATGTATGTTATTTGGTGTAAAAACTTGACAAATGAATACAGAAATGTTACAGAGTGCTAGGTCATGCTCACATGACAATGGGACTATACATGTTATATTTGTAGGGCCCTTGCTACTTGTACTCAGAAATTCTATACAGACTACAGTTTAGTTAGAGGGACTTAAGCCTACACATATATTACATATCGGCCACTGAAATGTGGTATCTCAAGACAGGTGGTCTCTATGAAGTGGTTTTGTATAAAGGATTTATTAGGCAAGTAGTTTTCAGAATGTGGTCCTAAAAGACAGGTGGTCTCTATGAAGTGGTTTTGTATAAAGGATTTATTAGGAAAGTGGTTTTCAGAATGTGGTCTCAAAAGACAGATGGTCTTTCATGAGAGTGGTCTTTTAAGGCAGGTTCAATTGTATACACCATCATACTACATGTATGTGTTACAACAAATAGAATTTTAAGCAAAAGTTTAATGATGATGTAGAGAAGAGACTAGTATATTCTCTTTCATCTACAAATTAGACCCTCTGGCAGTAATGTCACAAACTGTTCATTTTACTTGGATGCAGAACACCTGTGCTTTATGATACAAGTAACAGAACCAACACAACCATTGTGTTAGATGCCAATCTCCTGAAAGACCACCTACCTAATGACCTGTAGCAAAAGATAATATAGGTGCCAGAAGGATAGTTATTCCGAACACATGCTGCCACTAGCCAATATATACATTGCTAAAGTTTTACAATATTGACTAAAAAGTTGTAATTGGCTAATATTTTTGGTCATGTTGCATGTTTTGCGTGTATCATAACATTGTTCACAAGAGAAAATTACACCATGGTCATTGATGACCAAATTTGATAATAAACTCAGCTTGAGTAAGGACATGCTTGTTCAGTAACAGCAGAATCGTCTTGAAATTCTCCTAATCAGCCAAACCTCCAGACTTGCAAATAGTGTGCATCATGTATGACACATACATACAATGTACACCCACCTCGTACAAAATTGTTGCTTAAAATAAAATGTAAGGTCACATGACACTATAGAGGGTCAGTGAAATTTCTTAGGGGACAATTTAGCCACTCCCTGTCCCTCGCATCAACTGTTCTTAACATTTGTTATTTATAAAAATTCATTAATAGCCATGTAAGCAATAATGCCAATATTTTGTAATTATGCCCTACTTATAAAGACATCAGGTTCTATTTGAAAGCATCTCAGTGACTCTGTTGACAAATATGGCAGGATTAGAGCAGAAGTGTTTAGATTGCAGATATGCAGACAGACTTGAACAGGGCAAAATATGTTTGTAGTGTATCAAAAGTGGGTATAAAAACCCTCTCTGGCCTCACCCACTATGGACTCTACTGACCTAAATCGTTTCTACAATGTCATTAAATTTGAGGTACATGATACATGACAAGTTTATGACTTGTAATCATATCATACATGTACATGTAGTCATGTATATAAGTAACTTGAGTTCATGACCTGTGATGACATTGTATCTAATAGTCACCTGACCTTGAGTTTATGACTTGTAATCATATCATACATGTACATGTAGTCATGTATATAAGTAACTTGAGTTCATGACCTGTGATGACATTGTATCTAATAGTCATCTGACCTTGAGTTTATGACTTGTAATCATATACATGTACATGTAGTCATGTAAACAAGTAACTTAAGTTCATGACCTGTGATGACATTGTATCTAATAGTCACCTGACCTTGAGTCTATGACTTGTAATCATATCATATATGTACATGTAGTCATGTATACAAGTAACTTGAGTTTACCTGTGACCTAATAGTCACCTGACCTTGAGTCTATGATTGTAATCATAATATACATGTAGTCATGACTTTGAGTTTATGACTTGTAACATCTAATACATCTGACTTTGAGTTTATGACTTGTAATCATATACATGTACATGTAGTCATGTATACAAGTAACTTGAGTTTATGACCTGTGATGACATTGTATCTAATACATCTGACTTTGAGTTTATGACTTGTAATCATATACATGTACATGTAGTCATGTATACAAGTAACTTGAGTTTATGACCTGTGATGTCATTGTATCTAATACATCTGACTTTGAGTTTACCGGTATGACTCGCATGTATACTGGTCAGTGACCAATTCTCGCCAAGCACCAATTCTTGCCAACTTGTTTTATTTTACCCAATATTTTCTGGTTTCTCAGAGAAATTATTTTTTCTTTTCACTTGGCAATCAGAACTTTGTCTTGTGCAGGAAACACAAAAGAATCTGTGAAAGTTTGCACGTTCCACACACGTTAAATACAGTTGGTGAGAATTGGTACTGACCCCAAATGTGGGTCATCTCTGGAATTAAAAATTTAAAAAGAAAATGGAAGACATGTATATACAATATATTGACAAGTGCTGTTCTGTGAAACACTGATCATCGATTATTAGGATTTGTTCTCATGTACTTGTAATCAGTGGAAGTTGTGCAATGTCATTTTGGAGAACATAAAATGTTGAATTGCTTATTGCTGTAGCTGGAATAGAGACTTGTTCAATTTGTAGATGAAAGTGATTGAACTAATTAAGATACTGATTATGGTCAGGGTATGTTGCAAGTGTTTGTTAATTTCAGTGTCCAGTAATCATGGAATCATGAGTGACTTTTATACTTTAATTCCGCTCATTCATCTGGCAGTAGATAGCTGTCGGTAATTAGATTTCGACTTCATTTTTAGTAATCTATATGCACATGAGATGCTCGCACATGACTTTATCTATATCCGTTCTTATACCATCATAAAAATGCAACATTAATTACGAAATTTCTCAAATATATGTAACTTAAGATTGTACAAAGCAATATCAAAATGATGATGTACTTCAATGGTGTCTCAAGAACTTGTATTGGTTATTTGCGACATCGTCAAGTTCCTTATTACAGTCGTTTTGACAGATACATGATGTCACTGGCAAAATTAATAGCACAAAAACACTGATTTGTACTCAAGAAAAGTAGCAGAAATAGAAAAAAGAAATTAAATTTCATTTTATATTGAAGATAAGATATTAATGCCAATCAATATCAGTGCTTTTTCCCTGTTACTTGGCAATTTATAATGCATGTTACTACGATAAGCTACCCAGTTAGATAATAGATGTAAGATCCAGTTTGATTCACAACTTTATATATGTGATGATTTTTTCGCACTTGATCAGTTTAATACCTCGAATGGTTTTCTTTGAGGAGAAAAGATCAATTCATTGCTGTGTACTATGTTATTAATTCCTCGTTGTGTGTGGAGATGAGCTGCTGGAAAATGTCTATGATTTAATTTGTCCTGCGCATTCATTCTTACAGTATCTGAAATGTTATCAGACAGAGCATGGGAGAAAATGACTTATGAAACTGTAATTAGTAGTGATAGTTTGAAGACATTGGTATTTTTGAAATTGCTTTAGCAGGAATTTACAAAGTTAATATAATATAAACTTGGGACATAGTAAGATTTAACACAAGTTCCAATCACTTACAAGGAAGAAGATGAAACACTTGTACAAGACCAAAGCTTGTCACAGTATTGATCTCGGTAACTTGAAAAAACAAATGAGATTGATTTTCTTGATTAAATAATCTCTTCAGTGTCACACATGTTCTGTTGCTATTTTATTTTCCCACCTTATCTCTTTCTTTATAGATCATTTCTACATATAAAGATGTAGTTGAAATTTTTCTTGATTCACCTTTAATGGTCTCTCAATCTTGTAAGTGTAACATAATTATCAACTGTGATGCTTTCACAAAGTAATATACATTAAGTCTATTAAGAAAAAAGGTTATCATTTGATTATGATGAATTAACTTGACTTTTGAGTTGTTCTGTATTATATTACAAGTTTTTATGGGGAGATGAGTTTGTATGAGACATATTGTGTATATTAAAGAACATCTTAGTTTGTTTTGATTTATTGGCATAATTACAATATTAAACAAAATATTTCTTTCATTTTTTTAATGGTGTTTTATGCCACACTCAACAATTTTAAAGTTATATGGTGGTGACCAGTTTTTAATGGTGAGGAGTGAAACCATTTGCAATGTAAGTTCCGTAAGTTAACTGGCAACCTTCCTAACAAAATCACCTTAGACTCCACCAGGGCTCATACTCCAGCTAATTAGAGGTGAGAGACGTCATGGTTCAAAGTGGGATGCTCTAACCACTCAGCCATGTAGGCCCTTCAGTAATATTTCGAATGAGAATCTATCCCTCTATGTTTAAATTAGTATTCATATATCTTTGTCATAGCAAATGTAAGCTCAAAACAAGTTGTTTTGTTGGTAAATTGTGATGGGTTTTCTTGTTTTCCTGATCATCCAAGTTTGTTTTGTGTATGGTAAGAGCAATGTGACATATTTGTTCTCTACTGTCTGCGCGGCTCACTTCAGAAATTAGAAAATCTTTGATATTTCGAATGCAACAAAATCATAGTGTATAATGACCTGGCTTCAGTGGCTGAAATAATAAAAAAAAATGTCATCCTTCATTATGATCTATTCAAATGAATGAGTGAAAATGACTAAAATAAAGAAGAGGTGATTCTTTGCAATGTTAAAATAATGTTGTCCACCATGGAGAGGAATCTGGCGTGTACTCAATAATGTCACTTGTGGGCGGTTCTAAGTTTCAACAAGTATGCAATGTACTTTCGATTGCAAAAGCAGTCCTAGCAGGTTACTTGAATTAAAACCGTGAAAATAACAAAAGAAATTAAATTATATATAAATCATGGTTAAACTGATTAACTACTTCTTTTAAACTCAAATTGTAGTTTATGAATAAATAATAATAAAAGAATTGTCATCCACTCCCCTCATAATTTGTTGAAATGTACTGTTCTAAATATGGCACCAACACTGAGATGTTGATTTTAGTATCACTATGGGAAACTATCTTCCAAAATCTATTTCTGGGAATATCAGAGGCTTGGTTTTAAATATTGAGGATTGGATAGACATTATTGTTGCATGCAGTATTTACATTTGTACTTTCTGCTTCTACATGTATAGCCAAATGTCTGGCGTCCGTTGTCCTCCGTCTGTTGACTTTTGTATTTAAACATCTTCTTCTAAATAACCAGTCGGCCAATTTTAACCAAACTTAGCAAATAGCATCCACATGTGAAGCCACATAAAGTTTGTGAATCAATGAAAAAGGGATAGCATGAATAGGGGCCCTAAAAGGGGCCAAAAAGGACCAAAACTTGGTACATTTTTAAAAATCATCTTCTCATGAACCAATGATGAGATGAGTTTCAAATTTTGTATGCATGATTGTAAAGTCAATATCTACAAAGTTTGCAAATGAAAATGAAATCTGTCTATAAAGAAGCCACTAGGGGGTGCTTTTGTAACACGGTATATTTGTATTACAAATTGTTTAATAACTCAAAACTGATCAGGTATATGAGAAAGTTGTTAGGAATTATCTGAGGATCATTTTGACAGAATTTCAAAGTCATATGTTACAGGCACCTAAGTAAATGAAAAATATAAGGTTTTTTGGTAAAATTTTCGACATTTTTGATAACTTCTCCAGAACCATTGACCAATTTGAACTGAACTTGACAGGAACTGAGGAAGTATAACCATGTAAAGCTGCATAAAGTTTGTGGATGAAAAGAGGCTAAGACCAAACATTGCTGCCATGGCTAAATATATATGTAGAACGAATGAGTCAGCAGATATTTTTGATTTAATACAGTAAAACCTGCTTTAGTGACCACCTGTGTATAAGGACCACCTGGTCACAAAGATCGTTTTTTGTTGTCCCCAACAGTACCATTTTTGTACAAATCAAACTCTATTTAAAGACCACCTTGCTATGAAGATATGTTTCCTTACGTCCCCAAGGAGGTTGTTATATACAAGTTTCTCTGTACATGTATTTCCAAAATTATTAAAGCTAGAGAAAAAACTGTTACCTTAAAATGAGCGGCTTGCAAAAATCTACAGATATTTCATTTTGGTGGAAATTGTCGGGTTGACCCTTATGTGAGTTATTTCCCCTTTTTGTGAATTATTCATGTTTTTGGATGTTTTTTGACATTATCTTGAACAAGAGTAAAAGTGAAAGAAGCAAAAATGTTCAGCATGCAAAGATCTACAAAAAAAGTTAAAAGGGCCAAAATTGTCAGGTTGCCCATTATGGGAGTTATTTTCCCTTTTAAGTGGATTTTTCATGTTTTGAATGTTTTGGACATTATCTTGAAAAATGTAATAGGTAGAGTAAAAGTGAAAGGAGCAAAAATGTTCAGCATGCCAAAATCTACAAAAAAGTCAATAGGATTGAAATTGCCAGGTTGTCTGTTTTGGGAGTTATTTCCCCTTTTAGTGGATTTTCCATGTTTTTGGAGTTTTGTTTTATTATCTTGAAAAGTGTGATAGATAGAGAAAAGTTGAAAAAAGCAAAAATGTTCATCATGCAAAGATCTACAAAAAAGTCTATAGTGGCGAAATTTTCAGGTAGACCCTTATGGGAGTTATTTTCCCTTTTAGTGGATTTCTCATTATTTTGACAAATTTGTCGTATTATCTTACAAAGTATATTAGAGAGAAAGAGAAAGAAACATAAATGGTAAGTATGCAAAGATCTACGAAAAAGTCAAACAGGAATTAAATTGTTAGGTTGACCCTCATGGGAGTTATTTCCCCTTTTAAGTGGATATTTTCATGTTTTGGGCTGTTTTTCCTTATTATTCAGTGATTACCACAAAAATCTACAAAAAATGTGTTGTGCAGAAATTGTGAGGGTGATCCAAGTGAAAGTTATTTCCCCTTTTAAATGGATTTCGCATGTTTTTGACTGTTGCACATTATCTTGAAAGATCTTTAAAAAAAATGGGCAAAGCAAGTCTACCCTTATTCAAGTTAATTCTCCTTTTCAATGAATTTTTCATGCTTTGGTTGCTTTTCACTATATTGTCAGTAAAATACATTTCACTCAGATGGATTATTAAGTCCAATGAGCCTACTGTTTTTCATGTTTATTAGCCATTTTATCTTTCACTTATTTTTTATGTTTTCTGCAGTGTTTACCAATTTTGCCAGGTGAGTGACTCAAGGTCCTTGGGCCTCTTGTTCTTAGTTTAAGGTAGGATAGAACAAGTATGGTTGTGATATATTTATTCTCCAGTTTGGCATAATAAACTTGGTTTAATGTCAAGTAGGATAGGGAATTCATGAATCAGTTTTAATTTTTATTGTTGTAATTAGGAATTTTCTTTCTATCACCCAAAAATGTTACTGAAGATTTCTTTAGGAGTTCATTTGGGAGATGCAAAATGTGTGAATTGAAAAGTACAAATAAGATTTATCTTTTTTATAAAAAGAATATAGAAAACAAATGGCTAAGGTTGTTAAGTGTATTGCTGCAGCAGGAAGAGTGAACACCTTTGACCAATAAAGCTAAAATGACATGGCTATGTATAATTTAAATTTAAACTTAAGGACTAGCCATTATCTCATATTACATCAGTGTTTAGATACCATTTAGAATTAACAGAATCTTATATTGTTTTGTGAGTGGATAAGGAAATCTCCATCTGAGTTGTAAGATACTGGTCGTCCATTTTGAGGGTCTCTCAAGGATTGGACTTTCAGATTCTTCCCTTAGGTTGGAGATTTCCATTTTCACTTAACACACACATTTGATTATTTTTCTCCTGTGCTTCAAGTATATGTTTATGTAATAAAGTCGGACATAACTTCTTATGCGTCTGCCATCTCATTGCGACTGCATAGGGTCTAGAAGCTGAAGAAGCTATACGTCATAAATTGAGTTGTGGCGTCATTCCGTGTGTAGCTTGTCAATACCCTAGGGGTTGACAGGGAAACCATTCCCCATAAAATAGAAGGAAAATTCTGTAAGCCATAGGAGAAACTACATGACTGTCATTTGAGACATTAGAATTCAATTACACATTCCGATTTCTACTTAATTCAGCTTTTATCGTATTAAAAGAATCAAAGTGATTATACTGGTATGTAAATTTGCCAAACTAATCAATAGTACATGTATCCTGGCTACATTAGAAATATCCACTGGGCTTGAATCGCCAACAAATTATTCATTTAACAGAAAACTTTTGCTGCAACTTGACTAGTGTGGATATTGATGGTATACAATTGTAAGAAATGATAAAAATTATTTCTCATTTGAAAACGTAAAAAATATTAGAATTTGTTCGAGTACATACTCTAAGTACAGTGGAGCCTGTCTTGAGAAACCACCCTTTCTGCCACTGAAATGTGATCTCTCAAGACAGATGGTCTCTCAAGAGAGGTTTTATTTACAGAGGTATTTAACTAAGTGGATTTCAAAATGTGGTATCAAAAGAAAATTGGTTTTCCATGACAATGGTCTCTCATGACAGGTTGTACCATATTCCATGTATTTATTCATTTTTAGGTGACACATTGCTATTGCTTTTTGTCAGTAATCGTCAGTTTTGTGTTGTTAACTTTTAAACATTTGCAATTTCTTCTCTAAAACCAATGAGCCAATATCAACCAAACTTGGCAGAATCTAATCTCCAAGTGAACTTACTTAAAATTTGCAAATGAAAAGGGGCTAGGACTTGTAGTCGCTCTAAAAGGGGCCAAAAAGGACCAAAATCTGATCTTTTCAAATCTTTGAAAATTAATCTTCTCGTGAAGCAATTATTTGTTGGTTATTTACTACTTTATACCTTGTCATTTTTCTCCACTGGTTATTTTTGCCAAAAAACATCACCATTTTAAAGTCACCCTAAATAACGATAATCACGTTTTAATTCTTAGACAAGGTTCTTCGGTTATGTTACTGTCATTTACACTTTTTCTGTACAATCACATGTACAAGGAGTGTTCCAAAAATAATCACCTCTGTGCTTTTTCTCCTGGAAATCGTGCAGCATGAACTCAAAGTCACCTTGTGTCAAAAGATAGATAGATAGATCACTGAAGCATAACACAATGTAAAAATCTGGCTTTCAAGTACATTGACATATGTACAGTGTATATCAATTTGTCGTGTATTCATTAGACTATACACAAAGAGCAGAAAATGTGCTTGAAAGTAGGGCCTACATAAAACGTAGGATGCTACTGGGCATCAAACCTATAGATTATTACAATGAAGTGTGCAACATTTATGGTGAGGGTCAAATGTCTTACATTCTTTGTAGGTGGATAGCTAAATTTAGGGCTGGACAGCAGCAACTTAAAGTTGCTGGTCATCCTGCAACAACTACATCTAAAAGCAACATTGAAAAATCCACAATATCCTTTAAAAAGATGCTCAATAAATACCATGAGGCAATTAGCTATTGACAAACTTATTGTTAGCACGAGTTCATGGTATTCTGTCAAAGTATCTACCGGTAGTACTTAGAGAAATGAATGCAAGATGGATACCCCATTTATTAACAGATGAACAGAAGAAAGCTGTGTTGTAAATGCAGGGTACCCTAAATATAAAAAAGCTTTCAACAATTTAGTAGCTGGGGATGAGACCTGGGTTTACTATCTTTACCCAAAGAGGAAGTGTTCCAACCTAACTTGAGCTACCAAAAATATATATATGAGATGCCCAAGTACTCCCAAGTGATTATGCATGGTGAACAAGGCTTTGTCTGTAATTTTCTTTGATATCAAGGGTCTATTCATGCAAATTCCATTGTCAAAATGCAGAATGGTGACAGGAAAGTTCTATAAAAACATTCTGAAAAAATTCACCATCTTAAAAAAGGACTTGGGATACCTCTGACTTTTGCATGATAATGCACTAGTTCACAAGGTACCAAATTTTTTGGAGACCGAGAAGTTTACAGTCCTACCACTTCCTCTGTATTCACCAGGTTTGGTTCCCTGTGACTATTTTCTGTTTCTCAAACTCATATATCATCTATCTGGAAAGAGATACAGGTCAATTTTCTTTATCGGTATATGAATAGTTGTATGTATGTGTATGAACTGTGCATCCAAAAGAGGATCGACCGGCTCAAAAGGTGTATTTAGGCAGATGGAGAGTATTGTAAAGGGCAGAGTAAGTTAAAATGATAAAAACATTTGTAGTATAGTAGAAAATGCAAATGACATTATTTTTTGGAACACTTCTTGTATTGCAGAATATTTAATTTTGCCAAAGAAAGTGGCAATAGGATAATCAAAACAGGTGCTCATTTACCTTTTACATTGGATGTACATGTATTAGATCCTTTTATATTGTAAATAAAATTACATCATTTAATCACAACTTTGGGGTTATCTAGATGAATTAATGTTGCATAAACAATTGTAAGATCTAAAATGTTCATATACATGTAGATTACCTTTGAAGGTAATTGGTCCCTTGTTGACACAACTTGTGTTTATTTTACTGAAGGCAGGATATTCTTTGTATTTGTGATCAGAAATTAGTGTTAATTCTACACCTGTTTTATGTTGGGCTATCATCTTTTATTATTTATGTGTTGGAGAAATAGCTTTGATGCGGTCAATGGAGTGTTTATGAGATTTTCTGTCTAGTTGTAAGACCAATAGAAAACTAGGTGATTGCAGAATTTTCCATTTGTTAATTATGTTCAACTTCGTCGCAGCAAAAATATTACATTTTGTGCTCTTCTTCTTTTTTATATTCCCAACCACTGAAAGCTGGGAGACTGTATGTTTTTGTCTGCATCAATCTGTAAATCTGTCCATCTGTAAATCTGTCCATCTGTTATCTGTCTATCCCATCTGTCTGTCCATCCTGTTATCTGTCTGTCCCATCTGTCTGTCCATCCTGTTAGTTTGTCTATCCCATCTGTCTGTCCATCCTGTTAGTCTGTCTATCCCATCTGTCTGTTCATCCTGTTAGTCTGTCTATCCTGTCAGTCTGTCTATCCTGTCAGTCTGTCTACCAAATATGTCTATCCTGTCAGTCTGTCTACCAATTCTGTCTGTCCATCCTGTTAGTCTGTCTATCCCGTCAGTCTGTCTATCCTGTCAGTCTGTCTATCCCATCTGTCTGTCCATCCAATTTGCCTGTTAATCCTGTTAGACTGTCAATCCTGTCAGTCTGTCTTTCTTGTCAACTACATGTAGTTTGTCTATCCTGTTTATCCATCTAATCAGTCTGTCCATCTGTCCCAGATGCCCATTTTTTTGTTTGGGAAGCGAGAAAAAGGTTTCCCAGAGCATATAAAAATAAAAAAATTTCTGTACTTTCTCATCACATTCATGTATATGTGTTTGCCGAGGTTTTTGGGTAAATGATACTTAGTCTATCAATTTAATGCAATATTTGGCTGGGATAAAAATAAGTTACAATGTGAAAATTTATTCTCTTGGCTTTGAATTTTTCTTTGATGCATACCCTGGACCACAGGAAAAACATTGATTTTATGTCTGGAAACTAGAGAATACCTCATCGGGCTTCTGAATTAATCTACCAACGAAATATTTTTAACGATAAAGAAGTCATAATTCAATGTCTGGAGGATAAGAGGCTGACATTCTAAAGTTGATGAAATAGGTGAAAATTAAATTTAATTTTTCTATAAAAAGTCAGAAAGTAATTAACAAATTTCCTTAAAATTTTTGCACCTCTCTCCGCTCAGTGAATAGTTTAAAAATTTGCACCCCGTCCAACTCTAAATCGTCAGTCTTCCTTTGATGAGGTATGCATTGCAAAACAGATTTACATGTAAAACAAATAAATTTGTCATCAGCCTCAACCCCCCCCCACCTCTTTTAAAAATTTCTAGATCCACCACTGTTGTATATATGCTTTTTGCATAATCGAAATGCATATGAAACATTTTTTTTGTACCGGGAAAACATTTTCATTAAAAAAAAAAT
The DNA here is from genome assembly GCA_030159075.1 of Atrina japonica. NCBI lineage: Eukaryota > Metazoa > Mollusca > Bivalvia > Pterioida > Pinnidae > Atrina > Atrina japonica. The sequence goes on from BROG01000115.1 coordinate 809,256, forward strand.
TGCCCCTCCCCCCTTCTCTTTTGAATTGCTTCCTATGCCACTGAGAGCTACCTTGATTAAGAATGGTAGACCATAATAATAATTTCATTATAAAGATATTCATGTTTTGTAAATTAGCATATTGCATCATTAGTATATATCATGGTGCTTAAACATTAATTTTTCTCCAGGGAATTTATATTCCTTGGGCCAGTATAACAAATTACAGCAAGAAAAATATATCTTCTATTATGTGCACATCAATATTGTTTTGGGAGAATGCCACTAAAGAATTTATTGTCTTACATAGAAACAGGCTGAAAATGTAATAAATTTACTTAATGCACTCCAAATGATCCATCAACCTTTTTCCCGCAACTTTGCCATTCTTATTTTTTCCACATTTAAATAGTTATATCCCTTTTTCACCTGCTTATGGTGTTGATATCTCACAGATGATCCAATAAGCATGTTCAACATATGAACATTTCATACATAGAGGCAAACTATTTACTGATATGTTGGTGTCACAGGGATATCAGGAATTGCATTTAATGTCAACATTTTAAAAAATTAACAGTCAGTACTATAACCCTAGTCCTGACTTTGTTTGCAATTGCAGTTGTTTTACTAAGTTAAGTGTTGAATTGCCTGTAAGATAGCGGTTGTTACATCCTCTTTACCGATTATGATAGGGATTCATTCCTCACTCATTTCCTTTGAATTTGACTCTGTATGTTGTCTCCTGAAGTCATTTTCACAAAAGCTATCATAAGATTTAATTTTCTCACAAGATTTAATCATAAGATAAAATCTTAAGTTTTTCTCTTACGATTAAAGAAAGCATAACAACGACTTTTCACTTTCGATTCGCATACGCATACAATATTTCCAGTAAGGCGTCGCATGAAATTTAGTTGATGTATTTGCACTGAATATAATCCAGAAAAGACAAATACTTGGGTGTAAATGAAATTCAATTAAGTTTGAATAATGATTAAATAAAGTTTCACAAAGCTCTACTTACATTTTACTCCAGCCTTTTGAAATTACACAATACTAATGTATTTGTTTGTGTTTTACATGTATGTTATCTAGATCTATACGACATCAGTAAATTATATGTTTGTAGGCTATGTTTTTGTGTATTAACATTTTAAATTCTATTTCATAATTAAATGTGTGTGTTGTGTAGGCTTAATGTTTGCATTTTAGATATTCATATTGTCATGTGTTCACTTTTAATTTTTAAAATTTTAAATTTATCATTGTACTTTATTAAATCTATCAATTTTAAATTGTTTACAATTTAAATAGTGCATTCTTCATGAAATATCCAGTAGAAAATTATTTATATTATGTCGTATGTTTATGTTTTTAGATCTAATTGTATTTCGTAAAAAATTTTTTTTTTATTTTACATATCCATTTAGATACACAATTATACTAAATTGTTATAGAATACAAGCACAGTGAACATGTTTTAGGTTTAAAATTTTTTGATAAATTGTGAAGCAATGATTCGTTTGAGACTATGGGGACACGCACCTTTGAAAAAAATAAATCTGGAAATTTGTAAGCTTCCATAATGATCTAACGGCAAGTGCAGTGTCTCATTGTTTTGCAAACTATAGGGATCGCATTTCGTAAGGGGATCGGGGTTTACACTTTCAGAAAAAAAATGAAATTTAAAGTCCGTAGACGCTTTTTTCTATATTCAGACGTGACAATAGGGCCCATGCCTGACAATCTGCAATAAGTCAAATTGATTATCTTTCTCAAAAGAAGATAATTGATTCAGCAAAAAAGGTATGTTAAAAATCGGAGCAGAAATTTGACCTAGTAGTCTCAAGGAAATTTTTTATTTTCAACTACGGTTTGAGAGCCCTACCGCCCCTCTAAATCTGCCGATGTAATTTAAATATTTTCTGGTAATGATAATGATAGATCTAGTAAACTCGACTTCATTTGAAAAACACCTAATTTTAGCTTGGATTGACCTTTTACATGACGTCAGAGTGCGTGACTTTAAGAACGCTAGGATTTGGTTCAGATGTAAACAATAGTGGCAGGGCTAGCAAATTTTAATTTTCTTGACTAAATCTATCATTATAGATCTATTAAAGGATTACAAAAGGTATGCATATGTTATCTTATTATGACAATGTGTAATCGATATAGGCCTAGATTTCTATTCTAGATCTAAACCATTGCTATTTTTCTGATTCATGGATTATGTGACGAGGACAGTACAGTATGGTAGCCCAGATCTTCTGTAGTTTCAACACAATGTAATCGATCTAGTCCTAGATTTATTAACCTACTAAATACAAAATCCCCTCTAAATTTGGGGAGGAAAAGCATGATATTTTTCTATACGCCTTCAAATTAAAACTCTTGATGTGTCCACTAAGTTCACGATGCTGTGCCTCAGAAAAAGGCAGCGAGCTAATGGCTGGTCAATATTTAGTGACTCGTAGATCTATCTATACTCAGATTCTATTGTGAAAAATACGTTCTCTGCGAAAAGCTATTCTGTTCCTATGGAGACACGATTATATTGATGAAATCTTAAGAGTAAAAATTTCTCTTAAGTGTGGGTGATAGCTCTCTTAAAGTTTCAACAAATTAAGATTCACTTAAGAATTTTCATGAAAACCATAACAATCTTAATTTTACTAATAAGAGTAAAAGTTATTTAAAGATTTTTTGTGATAATGGCTGCTGAACTTTACGTGTAGACTCATGTCTAAAACCTACGTCCCATTCTACGTCTGCTCCACACAAATACTAATTTCACACATAACTTAATGTAGGTTAACGAGTAAGCATTTGTTTTTGACCTTTTGTGAAACTGAAACTACATGCACACAAGTAAAATCATGACTCGAGTTACATCTAAATTTACATGTACGTCTACATTAGCAAGCAAAGTTATGACCTTTAGTGACATTGGCCCCTGGACTTGAGCAGATTAGACAAACTTTTACTTAAAGATGACCTGATAAACATTTTCCTGTTGGATTGTCAGCATAATGACATGGTATCTAGTTCTACCTTTGTCTATATTTTTATAACTTATTCTAGATCTACCCAATATCATACCCCCTTCTGGTTCTATCCCAATCTTTATTGATACACCATCTTCTGGACCTACCCAGTCTCTATTGACAACACATTTCCTGCACATATTTCAGTCTCTATACACACACCATCTTCTGGACCTACCCCAGTCTCTGTACACACATCATCTTCCCAACCTAACTCAGTCTCTATACATATACTTTCTTCTGGACCTGCACCAGACTCTTTACACATACCATCTTCTGGACCTTGACCAGACTCTTTACACACACCATCTTCCCGACCTAACTCAGTCTCTATAAATGAACTGTCTTCTGGACCTACACCAGACACACAGTCATCATCTTCTGGACCTACACCAGTCTCTTTATACACACCATCTTCTGGACCTACACCAGACTCTTTACACACCATTGTCTGCACCTATACCAGACTCTTTACACACAGTCATCATCTTTTGGACCTACACCAGGCTCTTTACACAGTCATCATCTTCTGGACCTACATCAGTCTCTTTACACACCATCTTCTGGACCTACACCAGGCTCTTTACACATACACCATCTTTTGGACCTACACCAGTCTCTTTACACAGTCATCATCTTCTGGACCTACACCAGTCTCTTTACACAGTCATCATCTTCTGGACCTACACCAGTCTCTTTACACACCATCGTCTGGACATATACCAGACTCTTTACACACAGTCCTCATGTTCTGGACCTACACCAGGCTCTTTACACACCATCGTCTGGACCTACACCAGGCTCTTTACACATACACCATCTTTTGGACCTACACCAGTCTCTTTACACAGTCATCATCTTCTGGACCTACATCAGTCTCTTTACACACCATCTTCTGGACCTACACCAGGCTCTTTACACAGTCATCATCTTCTGGACCTACACCAGACTCTTTACACACCATCTTCTGGACCTACACCAGGCTCTTTACACACCATCTTCTGGACCTACACCAGGCTCTTTACACATACACCATCTTTTGGACCTACACCAGTCTCTTTACATATATTCCATCTTTTGGACCTATATCAGTCTCTATAACAAACACACCATATTGTAGATCTACACCAGTCTCTATAAAATGCCATCTTCTAGATCTACCTCAGTTTTTATACAGACACCATCTTCTGGACCTACCTCTATCTCTATTGGCACTCCATCTTCTGGACCCACATTAGTCTCTATACACACCATCTTCTGAACCTGCCCCAGTCTCTATACACACACCATCATCTTGACCTAACTCAGTCTCTATACATGTACTTTTGGACCTCCCCTATTTCTATACACACACCATCTTCTGGACCTACCCCAGAATCTATATATATACACCATCTTCTGGACCTACACCAGACTCTGTACATGTAAACAGCATTTTCTGGACCTACCCCAGTCTCTATACATGCACCATCATCTGGATCCATCCCATTCTCTTTCAGGGCTCACCCTAGACTCAGAAAACTATGAGCCAAAAAATTAGCCAACCAAGATTGATTTTAATTGAATTTAATTTGATAAGCCAGCTGGTGTGGGACACTATTTGCAAGTGTGGAAGTTTACTTGATTGTGAAGACTTCGGGACAATTCTATTTTCTCCAATGAAGTCTGCCCCTGTAACCGATGCTGTGTGCATTGTTACATGTAAATGTAGTTGTCTTTGAAAACTGATCATGCTATATTTTTTCTTTTTTCAATGGCAGTTTATCACACACAAAACATGTAATGAAAATGACCAAAAATATTAGCCAGAAAATTAGCCAATTACAAAACTTTTTAGCCTACTTTCCCATAGCAATAGTGCTGGAAGTTACTAAGCTCTATGTAAGCAAATCCAAATTTTACCACATGACACATCTGTATCTAATTGATTAGTTTATTATGGATGGGTATATAATAAATTTATCATTACAACTGTAACTTGATCCTAACAGTTCATTCATGTCGAGTTGACAAGGGCAGATCATCAGATGATCAGATGATCTGCCCGTGTCAACTTGATGTGATCCGGCTCTTAGGATCAAGTTACTGTCATAATAATCTCCATGTATCAATAGAGAATGGGATAGATCAGGAAGATGGTGTGTGTGTGTATAGAGGCCGGGGTAGGTCCAGAAAATGATGTATCAAAAGAAACAGGGTAAATCCAGATGGTGTATCAATGGAAACTGGGTGGATCCAGAAGATGGTGTATCAATGGAAACTGGTCGTATACAGAAGATGGTATATCAATGGAGACTAGGTAGCACAAAAAAATATCAACTGTACAAATATAGAGTTGGTTTCATTAATCATAGTAACTTTTGGTGTTGTTACCATGGGGAAAGTAGTTCTGCTTTGTTTACTTCGTCATCAGTTTCAGAGAGGGGTGATATGGATTCAGAAAACTACAGTGTGGTGATCCGGAAAGTCGGATCAGACTCTGTGAAATCAACAGTATACATGTAAAAACTCTGAATATGGATAGGTACATATGTATACATGTGTAATAAAACATCTTTTGGACCTACCCAATCTCTGTTGATGCATCTTCTGGACCTACCCAGTCTCTATTGATACATCTTCTGGATCCACCTAGTCTCAATTGATGAACCATCTTCTGGACCTACGCAGTCTTTATTGATGCACCAACTTCTGGATCCGCCTAGGTCTCCATTGCTGCTCCATCTCCTGGACCTACCCAGTCTATATTGATACACCATCTTCTGGATCCGCCTAGGTCTCCATTGCTGCTCCATCTCCTGGACCTACCCGGTCTATATTGATACACCATCTTCTGGATCAACCTGGGTCTCCATTGCTGCTCCATCTCCTGGACCTACCCAGTCTATATTGATACACCATCTTCTGGATCCGCCTAGGTCTCCATTGCTGCTCCATCTCCCCTGGACCTACCCAGTCTATATTGATACACCATCTTCTGGATCTGCCTAGGTCTCCATTGCTGCTCCATCTCCTGGACCTACCCAGTCTCTATTGATACACCATCTTCTGGATCCGCCTAGTCTTTTTTGATGCTCCATATTCTTGACCTACCCAATGTCTATTAATACACCATTTCTGGATCTACCCCAGTCTATATTGATACACCATCTTCTGGATCCGCCTAGTCTTTTTTGATGCTCCATCTTCCTGACCTACACAATGTCTATTGATACACCATCTTCTGGATCTACCCCAGTCTATATTGATAACCATCTTCTGGATCTATCCCAGTCTCTATACACACACCATCTTCTGAACCTACCCAGTCTCTATTGATACAATATCTTCTGGATCCGCCTAGCTTTCATTGATACACCATCTTCTGGACCTACCCAGTGTCTATTAATACACCATCTTCTGGACCTACCCAGTGTCTATTAATACACCATTTTCGGGACCTACCCAGTGTCTATTAATACACCATCTTCTGGACCTGCGCAGTGTCTATTGATACACCATCATCTTCACCTACCCAGTCTCTATTGATACACCATCTTCTGGACCCACCTAGTCTCCTCTGATGCACCACTTTCTGAACCTACCCAGTCTCAATTATTACCTGGCTCTCTATTTTATTGTATATAAAGTATTTTTACCTGTTTGTATAAAACATCCTATCAAAGGATTTAAAACTTGTAAAATTATTCGTACCAGGTAACAGTCGACTGTTGCCTGGTACTGTTACATGCGCGATAATTATGGTTTCCCCATCGTGCGCAAGTTCCTGAAATATAGAACCAGGTAATAAATCAGTTGTTTCATTGGTACTGAGGGAATAGTCAAATCATTGACCCTTGATAGCAGGGAAGACCTAGGGAACTGTTGCCCTCAGCCTTCAGCCTCTGGCAACAGTTCCCTAGGCCTTCCCTACCTCGGGTCAATAATTTGACTGTTCCCTCAGTACCAATGAAACAATTAAATATTGATACATCTTCTGGACCTACCCAGTGTCTATTGATTCATCATTTTCTGGACGTATCCAATGTCTATTGATACACCATCTTCTGGACCTACCCAGTGTCTATTGATACATCATCTTCTGGACCTACCCAGTCTCTATTGATACACCATCTTATGGACCTAACCAGTCTCTATTGATACACCATCTTCTGGGCCTACCTGTTTCTATTCATACACCATCTTCTGGACCTACTCTGTCACTATTGATACCCCATCTTCTGAACCTACCCAATCTCTATTGATACCCCATCTTCTGGACCTACTCTGTCTCTATTGATACCCCATCTTCTGAACCTACCCAATCTCTATTGATACCCCATCTTCTGAACCTACCCAATCTCTATTGATACCCCATCTTCTGGACCTACTCTGTCTCTATTGATACCCCATCTTCTGAACCTACCCAATCTCTATTGATACCCCATCTTCTGGACCTACTTTGTCTCTACTTATACCCCATCTTCTGAACCTACCCAATCTCTATTGATACCCCATCTTCTGAACCTACCCAATCTCTATTGATACCCCATCTTCTGGACCTACTCTGTCTCTATTGATACCCCATCTTCTGAACCTACCCAATCTCTATTGATACCCCATCTTCTGGACCTACTCTGTCTCTATTGATACACCATCTTCTGGACCTACTCTGTCTCTATTGATACACCATCTTCTGGACCTACTCTGTCTTTATTTATACACCATCTTCTGGACCTACTCTGTCTCTATTTATACACCATCTTCTTGACCTACCCAGTCTCTATTGATATCCCATCTTCTGGACCTACTCTGTCTCTATTGATACACCATCTTCTGGACCTACTCTGTCTCTATTGATACCCCCTCTTCTTGACCTACTCTGTCTCTATTTATACACCATCTTCTTGACCTACACAATCTCTATTGATATCCCATCTTCTGGACCTACTCTGTGTCTATTGATACCCCATCTTCTGAACCTACTCTGTCTCTATTGATACCCCATCTTCTGGACCTACTCTGTGTCTATTGATACCCCATCTTCTGGACCTACTCTGTGTCTATTGATACCCCATCTTCTGGACCTACTATGTGTCTATTGATACCCCATCTTCTGGACCTACTCTGTGTCTATTGATACCCCATCTTCTGAACCTACTCTGTCTCTATTGATACACCATCTTCTTGACCTACTCTGTCTCTATTTATACACCATCTTCTTGACCTACCCAATCTCTATTGATAGACCATCTTCTGGACCTACTCTGTCTCTATTGATAGACCATCTTCTGAACCTACTCTGTTTCTATTGATACCCCATCTTCTTTACCTACCCAATCTCTATTGATACACTATCTTCTGGACCTACCCAGGCGAGCAGAACACTATATATTGTGTTTTTTCTTTAAAAGTTAATTAATTAATATCCGTATGAATGTAGTGAAAGAGAATATAAGGACCTATATGTACCCCAGTCTCTATATATAGCATGCTGTATCTGCTCAAGTCTTTATGCATGAACCATATCTTCTGGATCTACTAAGTAGTCTTTATATACACACACCATCTTCTGTATATTTACCCTTTGTACTACATGTATATACAAGCACTATCTTCTGTATATTTACCCTTTGTACTATGTACAAGCACCATCTTCTGTATATTTACCCCTTGTACTATATACAAGCACTATCTTCTGTATATTTACCCCTTGTACTATATACAAGCACTATCTTCTGTATATTTACCCTTTGTACTATGTACAAGCACCATCTTCTGTATATTTACCCTTTGTACTATGTACAAGCACCATCTTCTGTATATTTACCCTTTGTACTATATACAAGCACTATCTTCTGTATATTTACCCTTTGTACTATGTACAAGCACCATCTTCTGTATATTTACCCTTTGTACTATGTACAAGCACTATCTTCTGTATATTTACCCCTTGTACTATATACAAGCACTGTCTTCTGTATATTTACCCCTTGTACTATATACAAGCACTATCTTCTGTATATTTACCCTTTGTACTATGTACAAGTACCATCTTCTGTATATTTACCCTTTGTACTATGTACAAGCACCATCTTCTGTATAGTTACCCCTTGTACTATATACAAGCACCATCTTCTGTATATTTACCCTTTGTACTATGTACAAGCACCATATTCTGTATATTTACCCTTTGTACTATTTATACACCATCTTCTGTATATTTACCCTTTGTACTATATACAAGTACCATCTTCTGTATATTTACCCTTTGTACTATTTATACACCATCTTCTGTATATTTACCCTTTGTACTATATACAAGTACCATCTTCTGTATATTTACCCCTTGTACTATGTACAAGCACCATCTTCTGTATATTTACCCCTTGTACTATGTACAAGCACCATCTTCTGTATATTTACCCTTTGTACTATTTATACACCATCTTCTGTATATTTACCCTTTGTACTATATACAAGCACCATCATGTACATCTCCATGGTATACCAGTCTTTAGTATTTATTATCAACAAAATGCTCTCAATCACTGATTCTTGCAAAATATACCTTGGTTGACCAACACCAGTGGTGTTATATATAGATAACACTAGTGGTGTTAATATATAGATAAACATACAATATGTGTGAATTGTTTTTTTACCTGCCTAACACAGTATCAACAGATAGTAGTGATAATAGTAACTAAAAGCTTCTTTTGTACATATCTTATATTACAACCTAACACTATATTAAGAACCCAATATCTTGTTTATTTATTCATGAGTGATCAAGATTGATGTCAGAAGGATTTCCATTACAAAGACATATGTCTTCATTATAACACTGGATGTTTCCTCTTCTTATGGATGTGAAAATCAAATCTTCATTACAAAATAAGTATTGCATGTGGACTAGACATTCAATTAGTGTTAACACTAGCTTGTTGTTAGTATCGGAGATAAGCAGTCAGTAAAATGGAACATTATGTCACATCACCGGTCCTTATACAAACTGTACATTGGATAGAAGTCTTTTCATCTCTTGAAAGAAACTAATGTTTGAAATATCAAGAGTCATTCATGAAAGTCCCTGAGGAGATGACATGACTTGTTTATTTATAGACATATTGATGTTGATACGGTTAGAACATACATGTATAAACAAGATTAGAAACGACTTAATTAGTGCTGTCAAAAATGCTATATAATTATATGCTGTCTTCACACAACCAGAAGAAATTGTTGATCCATTATTAATGCAGAGCTGTTCATATTACAGTCACAGTTGTTTCTGGTGGAAACCGTAATAGGATCAAAATCATATGACAAATATTTTTCAGCAGTGTTATTCATGGAGTAAATATTTACAAATCATTTGCTTCCAGCAAATGACAAAAAGAAAAAAAAAAAGAAAAATTATAACAATAGATAATTTAAATGAGTTTATTTTTTCAATTTGTCTAGAAGCAAAGACATTGCTATTAACAGTGTCACTGGATTCAATTTTGGAGAGCTACAACACAGCTTCTGATTGCATATAGAACATTAATTGTTTTAGTTAGAGGAAAACATTTGACTGATTACATAGATGAACTTACTATTTCAGATGTGTATAACAGATCAATAAAAAGCAAGAGCATTTATACAAGTGTTATAGTTAAAGTAGATATAACGTGTTTATTGTTCATTACATTGCTAACCTACTGTTTTTTTCATTGATCTTTTAAATTTCACAATTTGTAACCACATGATTATGACGACAGAGCTGCAGGATAAGTTTTGTGTTACTGTTAAAAAATATTGATACATATATAATACTTAGAACACTGTGCTATTATGGAATTTCACGTTTGCATCGCATTCCAAATTGTAATGGATTTATTCTAGTACTGACTTCCTCAGAGAAAAAGTAGTTATAATGACATCACCAAAACAATATGTTCTTCCTCCTTGCAGAGTGCAAGAATCCGATGGCAACTTTTTTGAAAGTTTTACAGCACTATCTTGGCGACAGGAAAATAAACGATTGCGAGCTGCATCAGACGTATGTATTATTTATTATCCTCTTTATTTCATTTTTATAGTTCTATTGAAATTAGATTTAATCTATTCATTAGACATTGTTGTCACTGTATGTTTTGTTGTTTAGTATTGTTTATGTGTTTGCGGCAATTTATTGTTTTTTAAAATGACAGCAGTGCCACATTGATATAAAGAGATGTCTGACATTTGTATAATACCATTACCTGTAATAAAGGGTCATTTAGCTTGAAAATATCTATGATAAAGAGGGATGTAGAAAAATTTGATTCCTATGACATTACCTGTTCTTGTAACCTACCTATGACATTACCTGTTCTTGTAACCTACCTATGACATTACCTGTTCTTGTAACCTACCTATTACATTACCTGTTCTTGTAACCTACCTATGACATTACCTGTTCTTGTAACCTACCTATGACATTACCTGTTCTTGTAACCTACCTATGACATTACCTGTTCTTGTAACCTACCTATGACATTACCTGTTCTTGTAACCTACTCATGAAAGAATTGTATTATTTTATTTCCAAAGGGGTCTTTGATACAATTTATCTGAAGTTTTCATTGGTAGAATTATTTGAGTTTTTCACAGATAAATTTTGAAGAAATGCAAATTGTCTGAGGTTTTATGTGCATTGTTTATAAAATCTGTAAAATTATTATTTACTCATGTAATGTTGTCCCATTAAGGAGTGTACAATTTTTTTCGAATTCCAAGCTTGTGAATATTGTGTTTGTAACAGAAAACCATAAGATCAATGTTGAATTCTATGATAGCATTTTCAGTGTTGCTGCCCTATCAAATTGGTTTCATTTCTCAGTAATTCAGTATTCATGTATGCTGTGTTCTCATTAATTCTTGGGGGAAAATAGATTTCAGCAAATAAATAAACAAAATTATTTTTAAATGAAACAAGTATTAAGGTGGATAAAGAAACAAATAGCATCACATGAATGTTTTGTCAACTTTCATGTAACACTTGTCATGGTTTAGAGATATATACAAGGTTATGTTTCATTTGTAAGGTAATTCATAAAATATTTGATATCAGTGGGCATAATAGATAACTTTCTGAATTCTAAGGTTTGTTGTATAATATTTCCAGGATTGTACGGGTATAGAAACAGTTTCATTGTTTAAGTTATTTTCATCAAAACATCGCTCAGTCAGGTCTAGTGATACTGAACATGGTCCTTTAAAGTGAAATGTCCCAGGTTCGGTACCTGGAAATAGGTTGTACCTGAAACTTTTAAAGAAGTATAGTAAAATCCATATAACCTGGTGGGTGGAGTCTTGTGGACCGTTTCTTGACCTGGGCGAGTTTAAATTTTAGGTTATAAAGCATAACATTAAAATTACACTGGCGGCATAAGACTTGAGAGTTACGTAGGTTTTTTTTATGAGACTGAAAGAATTGACACAGCGCAATTTCGCGAAAGTGAGTTGAATATTCTTGATGTCACAATGCATTTTCAATATTTGTCCGAGGTATGACCGAGGTGTCAAGTATTGTGAGATCATCAAATTTAAAAATTGTTCGTGCATATATGGAAAGGTCAAATGTCAGGTAAGGCCCATTAAAAACCCACTCTAAAATGGCTTACTAGTAAGTTCATAGCACAGACAAAAAATTGTGGCACTTCATTTAGCTGGTGACTTTTCCGTTAAGGTGAGAAAATATTGGCGAGACAGAAAGAAATAAAACAAAATAAACAAACATCAAATAACGTAGATCTGAGTTATGTTTGAATCATAAATGGTTTTCAGTCCTCGGAAATACATGTAGTTCATATTGAATAGGAAACATGTCGTACTTAACACTGAGATGTATAAGATATAAATCTAAATGATTTTGATACAGAACTATGATAACATTAATCTCTATTTATGATTAAGTAGCACAGAAAATTTTTGAATAAAGAAATTAAATTACAAATAGTATAAAAGAGAATGTTTCATAAAAGTTAATCCTAAAAGCTTATTTTCACACATAAAACTAAAATATGCCAATTCCATAGAAACAGAATAAAAATACATGTATACTGACAGGCTTACATAATCTTTAAAGGCCCATGACTGGCAATGTACACTCAGCAAGGTTGTTAATTTTGTTTTAAATGATAATGTGCTTTGCAAAATGCTTATATAAATGTATTATCTTCCCTTTAATTACGCTTCTAAGTGATTCACTGTTTTCTAGCAATTACAGTTTGAAGATCAAAAAATGATTTTTGCTGGTCACGACAATAAATACAAAGGGAGTTGCGTAATATTCAAGGCAACCTCAGATGAATAAGTTCAACATATGGGTTATTGTCATCTCATATCCATCACGTCTTGTACCTAAGTCAATTGGTTGACTCGTACCCATGTTTTAGCTGACTCGTGCCCATCGATTAACTCATTCGAGCCTATCGCCTGTTTGATTGTAGAATTATTTATACATGTATTTATCAAAGTAGTTACCATAAAATGTGCTGTTTGGTATTGAAATGACATACAACTGTCTGTGGAAGTGAATTGGCTTCAGAATTACTTCCCTGACAGAGGTATAACCAATTCACAATGTGACAGGCGGATTAATCTCTTGATTATCTTGCAGATGATTCTACTCAATTTTCGTTTATGACAATATTTATGGGAAAAAAACGTTTTATTTCCCACTAGATACTTGTAGGTAGGATAACAAGAAAAAATGACACTAATCTTGTCAGTGTAAATTTAATGTCCTTATTCTTTATTACCTAAAATTTGAACGAGTCCAGATCAGTCAAGAAAGGGTTCACAAGACTACATCCTGCCAGGTTACATGTATATGGATATAAGGTAAAGGGGTTGTTACAATTTTTTAGCTTTTGGTGATTTGATTTTGGTTTCGAAAACAAAGAAATTTACAACCCCCATGCATTGCTAGATGCCAGATGTGAAAAGCAGCCTACAAGAAAGTGATGGCACTTGTAGTTGTTAAAAGAAAGGATTCCAACATCTATCAACAATTAAATCCTAGGAGAAAAACTGAGACAAGATATCATTGAATGTTGTCAATGTAAATTTTATGAAACCGGAAGCTATCGTGCTTGACATTTTGTTGAGGTCGCATGATATGAACATTAACTATTCTGACAAAACTGAATGGAAAGGAACAGACCAAAAAGCATAACAGTTATTCATGATTTCTACGTAGAATAATGATCAAGCTCGGGTAGTTTTTCTATGTGCTTGAGAACGAAGTCATCGGTGTAACCATAATTCCTAAGTTATTGTGTAAAATGATGGGTACGACTCTTCCAATTGTTTTGGTTATGAGTCAGTCAACCGTAGACGTAGGCATGACTTTGCCAAAGAGGATACAAGTTGAGATGGGCATGAATTGAGATGGGTCTGAGTTTACCAACATTCCACAAAGAAGTAAACACGTTGGCATACAGGTAGCAAATAAACAAAACACAAAGGACAGAAAAAGAAGGGAGATAGAATTGATAAAGAAATTGTGCTGTGTGTTTAGGAACAGAAATAGAGCATTGAAATGCTTTGAGGAAGGAAATGAAGCTGAAAGCAAATTAATAATTTGCCACCCGTCTTTGAATTTCCTCTGAAGAAACCTCAATCTGTCAGGGTTACATGTATTAAGATAATACTTCTGTTCAATTTTGGAGACTCAGACTGGTCGGAGAATACCAATACTTTCTTTTGTTTTTATCTATTTAACTTGAAAGTGGTAAAAGTATGTGTATAGAAATACAATATTTTTATTTAGAAAAATGAATAATTGCAGTTTTCGGTGAAATACTTTCCACAATTTGACGTATATACATTCATGTTTGACATGCTTTCCGTATGAGTGTAACCGCAGTGATCCCAGTACACTTGCGATCGCTAATTAGGGATGTTTGTATCATGTTTTTTTCATTTTCTGACTAATTGCAGTGTATGTGTGCACTAGTTTTGATTAGTCTGTCTTTAAATTGTATAATATGTGAATTGGAGAACTTTTTACAATATTTCATGTAGCTCAATTTGACCGGTCATGGGCCTTTAAGTGTAGAAAAATTCATTCTATGTATAATCTTAAATAAATTTAGTACATGTATATCTATTTCACCTTATTTGACATGTTGGTTACTCATTGAGCATAAGCCTACCATGTTTGGTATTAGATAGTCAGATGGAAACTTAGAAAATTACATTTATACCTCACAGCAAAATGACGCTAATTAATTGCATCTAGATTTTCTATCTACCCTACAGTAACTTACATATCGCATGGTAATGTAAAACAATATCAGTACCAGTATTTCATGGTAAATATAAAAGTTATCACCATCAGAGCTGAAATCTGTAATTGATATAAATGTTTTGTATTATGATGTGCGTAAGCTTTACAGTTTGTATTTAGGCAGTTTAAATTTGATTTTAAGTTTTATGGATCCTCTGACCCTAATTTTACTATGATTGAGAAAAAAAATAAGATGAGATGAATGTAAATTCTTTTTTACTACTCATCCAAAATTTGCTTGTCTAGTTTTTAATGTAAACTGTCATTTTGTCTTTATCATCCAAGTGTTTTTCAGTTGTTTTTACACTTTTCTATTTTACAAGATTACTATCATGGTGCAAAGGCGACCTTTTCATGCATAAATCAAGATTAGGAATTGCTAATTATATTTAAAGAGGGGATAAACTGCAATAAACAAACAACTTCATCAACAGAAATTTTGATACTTCAGTCAGAACAATACTCTTTGAGGAATCATCACATAGTTCAGATTCAGCATGAACTATATCAAATATTAGTGCAACACAAATCATCATTATAGAGTCCAGTTCATTAAAATTTTGAAATTTTTTAATTTCATTTCTGAAATCCCCCCACCCCGACCAATTTTTAAAAAGCTAAAATCTTGAAAACTAAAAATGAAATTTCAACAGCCTAACCAAAGTGATTTCTGAAACAGCTCTAAACTTATTGGTCATGCAGATTTTATTATAGATAAAAAATCACGATTTTAAGAAAATAGAGTAACATACTATGGTATTGTTGTTTAATGTCCCAATCAAGAATCTTTCACTCACATGGAGACATCACCAAATGCCAATTAAAGGGCTTCAAATTTTGGCCAATGTTTGGCACGTATTGCCATTGAGCAGTAAGGGTTCTTTAACGTGCCGACCCCTACTGTGACACAGGACCTTGGTTTTTACTATCTTATTTAAAGGACAGGAAAAGTCAGTCACATCTGTCAAAATATGTGTAACTTTTACACAACTATAATTGGTGACATCTCCTCATAAACAAACACTCTTGGTAGAACAAAAGATCAATTTATAAAAAAAAAAATGCATCTATTTACAGGTCGAGATATATATATATATATATATATATATATATATATATATATATATATATATATATATATATATATATATATATATGGTGAGAGAGAGAGTGAGTGTGGAATCTTGTTATCTCAAAATTCATGGTACTGCCCTATTAACTTTGAGCTAACTTTGAATTTTTAATTCACATATTTCTTATTGGTCAATGAATAAACTATTCAATCTGCTACTTATTTTAAATAGGATTTAAGCAATAATAAGTTATCCTTTCACCTTGACTCAATAACAGGAGTTGATTGTCCCATGTTTTGCTGGTAAACAAGTAATTAGTAATTTAGTTACAAATGTTTACAAAAAAGTAAATGTTTAATTGTGGAAGGTAATTTTGAGATAACAAGTGAAAATGCTGTAATATTTTAATACTTAAGACCAGAAAAGCAAAATTTCGAAATAAGAACTTAGAGACATGAAGTAGTGTAAATGTATAGTAATAAATCGGGATTGGCCATTCAAGTGATCTGATTGCGTGGTAATATATATATAAATGATACTGCCTGATATATAGCTGAAAACAAGATGTCATGTTCATCGAGAAGAAAGTACAAACTGTACATGTAGTGTGATACACTGATGTTACTTCAAAATTCATCTTAAACAGATATGATAGAATTGTATCTTATTGTTATGCAAATAATATGGATATTTCCAGATATTAGCGTAAATTGCTTTCCTTTCAGGAGTTCTTCTAGCAAGTGCTCTCCTCCTGTGTAAAGTTAAACTGATGAAAATAAAGTTAATACCAAGGAGATTGATATGAAATTATACATCTCATTATAAAGCATAAAATGTAGAAAGTTATTTCTGTGTGTAAGATTAGTTTTGCTTGATTGAATCAGGACAGAGAAAACCATTGGTAGAGAGATATATCATTATTCAAATATTTTGCTCATAAAAACCTAATGTGTTCATTTTAACTATTTGTACTCAGGTGTTGTGTATTTTTATTGGTCAATATTTCAGTTTTGTAGGATCAAAGGCAATAACATTTCATTCATTATAATATTTTGCCCATAATGTCACTGTATGGGTTCCAATACCTTAATGTCATAATGCAATTCCTTGTTATCAGTCACTCTGTGTAAACTTTAAAACATAATTCCTGAAAACACTTACCCAAGTCTTATCACATATGAAATGTACATTGTTGCATCTACAGGATAAAAAATGGCCACCATCATATGATTGAACTTTTTTTAAATAGTATTTTATGCCACACTCAACAATTTCTCAGTTATATGGTGCCGGACAATTTTTATTAGCTCACTTGAGCCGAAGGAAAAGGGATAACCAAAAAATGTGAGTTTCATGTCCCTTCAATGGGTCAGTGGTTTTTTTTATAAGACAAGGAATCAAGTCCTATGGGGCTCTTGTATAGGACACCACTGAACTATACATTTATAGTGCACATGGATCTCTTTAGACCAGCGGTACATTTTACAAAATATTCCATGAGTTAGACAGGGCGTTAAGATCACACTGATGACTAATCCAAACATTTTACAAAGAAAAAGGACTTTTGACTTACAACCAAATTAGACCACTCAGAGGGAGTGCATAGGCTTTAATTATTGTTGTGTCTTAATCTATCTTTGTAAATTAGCAAGTATTTCTAAACTATAAAATGTCAATTTTTACTTGAAACCGAGAATTGGAATTTAATCAAATACATGTTGTATGGAGTTTCTGGTCCTACTCATTATGCTGTATACTGAGTGGTTTGAATGTCACATCAAGAGTATAGAAAATGATTCAGTATCTTATCACAAGATTGATGTCTGATAACAGCTCTGACGGTTATACATGTACATAGAAAATAAATTATACATATCATGTGTTGGTACTAAATATGACTACATTTGTATATGTGATAATATCACACCCCCATTCATTCATTATTTTCATTCTACTAAATATTTTGGTAATACACCCCTTGTTCGGTACTTTATTTATATTGCAATCAGTGAAAAGAAAAAAAGAGTGCCAAATATCATCCGTTTCTCGAACATTTTATTGTTTACTCATTCGATGTCATCCTAAATAATAAAACTGAACATGGAGAAAGGATTCTTCTTTGTCAGCAAGAATATTGAACTTAGTATGTTTTTATTGTTGTATAGTGTTATGTGTTTTAATTTATAATTAAGACATATGATAAAAAATTTATAATATTATGACCAGTGAAATACACTATTTCATTTTTTCATATTTCCCCATACAAATTCATCATTTAACTTTATTTCAATTTCTTATTTTTACAAATTCTGTTTTTTATGTGAATTAAAAATTCATATTTGCTTTTCATTATTGTAATTGCCTACATTATCACTCATTTGTTGTAGGGGATTATGATAATGAAAAGCAAATACATGTATGTATTTTTAATTCACATAAAAAACAGAATTTGTAAAAATAGTCATTTGAAATAAAGCTAAATGATGAATTTGTGTGGGAAAATATGAAAAAGTAAAATAGTGTATTTCACTGATCATAATATGACCATTTTGATATGATACTCCTTGACAGTCTGCAGTCCCGATATCAGCCCTTGGGCCTTTGGCCCTCAGACTGATATCAGGACCAAGGGCTGAGAAGGAGTATGATACCAAAATGGTCATATAATAATCTCTATATAATGGTGGTATAGTGATAACACAACTAAAGTATAGCATATTGTTTTGAATTCTATCACAGGATTGTTACATTATAACAACATTAGCTATGTAGTACACAAATTACAAACAATAGTGGTAATCTTGACATGCCAGAAAAATGCAATATTATTACCAAATGCCCTATATAAAAATGCATTTTGAATTGTTTGTGAGTTTTTGGCAGATATTTTTGGACAATCCGGGTAACAGCTAACTGTTTGACCCTAGACCTATGTAGTCCTATGAACTGTTTACCATCTGTAACATCTCTGTTTATTGCTGTTCAGGACAGTTAACATAAAGCCCTGGGGCATCAGGGAAGTCACACCCTATAGCGTTGGGTAACAATTTTTCCATGATTTCCCAGATGTCATGGGACAATACCGTAGAATCAGCAAATTTTCATTGGGTTAGAATTTTGTTGTTTTCAAAATTAAACAATTTGTTGGTCACGTTAGATATCGTTGAAATTTTAAAAAACTGTTTGTAAAGGAACCTATTTCTTGGTATAATTTATGTAAAATAACGTAATGGTTTACATTTTGTTGACAAGGAATTAAATGAAGATAAAACCACAACGAAATTATCTGATTCTGTTGTATTTTGACTATTGGAAAAACCCAGAAAGAATTGTCTAGTGGAACCTTGCTATTAAGACCATTTTACTGACTGACTCAAGTCAAATTGGTATGATTATTAAAAAACCCACACAAATGTCTCTACCCTTATCATCAGTCTGTACGATAAAGATGTAACTGAAGGAGTTTATTTAAACGAAAGATCATTCTGTTAAGCAAAATTCCATAATCCCGGCGCTGAGCGTAATAGAGACTGGGCACTATCACTTATATTATCGATAACGTTATCCAGTGAAATTCCTTGGATTAATCATGTGATTCTCTAAAGTAAAATATTACAACTGTGTTTTAGCGATGTTACATGAAAAGTATAGAAAATAGTTCAGTACCTGATCACAACATTATACGATAACAAATCTAGCAGAGAACAAATTGATATCATCATTTCAGACTTTGCAATCGCTAGAATCTTGATAGCCATAAACAGATTGTTTTAATTTTCTCTGTTTTTGGTTTGCTGTAAAAGTAAATGTCAGGTAAAAATCAGATGAAAATGCAATTATCTGGAGATCAAAAGGTAAAGTGTTTCCTTACTAACAGGCAGATGAAATTAAACTGGGTAATATTTATCACAGAGAATGCAGACAGTCTAGAGATTAACTCCTTTAATTATCCTTGATCAATTTTGTTGGTAATATTTATCATACAGAAATTGGAGACAGTCTAGAGATTAACTCCTTTAATTATCTCTGATATATTTCGTTGAAATTTCTCAGTAGAGAAAAACGCATTATTGCAATTGTCGTTTTTGCAATTTTTTTCTATGAGTTTTGAGCAGAAAGTTTATATCACCTTGCTGTTTTAAAGTCTTCTATTAAAGCAGCAACTAGCGGCAGTTAGGGCGTGATTTTTTCTTTAAGTGATAATGTAAAGATACAAAGTTATCATTAATTAAACTTGCATATATTGGCTTGTTTAAAAGTATTACCAATGTGAAACTAATAATATTAGTGGGCATGTATTATAAAAACAAATGGTATTGTGGGCAATATTCATACCAACCTCACATCAAAAAGTTCGTAGAGATGCATAGTCATTTGTTTTCATCCTAATGAGATAAAACGTATTTCAAGTGAATCAAATCAATCTGAATTTAGCAATTTTATTTATTTCTTTGAAAAAAAAATAAAATAAAATGCCAAAATGATCTGATTACTTCGATGTCTATTTATAGTATTGCTAGTCAACTCGTAGCCAAGTCAAATTGGTACCGAGTGATTTTGGCTCTTTGGAAATATGGAAATCGGCACTTAATGTGTTTGAATCGGCACTTGGAAATAGTCGGTTTGGGAAGCGTTGATATTAACAAGGAACTTGAATATGTTCATAACGGCAACAAAGATTCATCTCAATTAGTTCTGTAAAGTAATTTTTATGAGCAAATCTAATCATTTAAGTATAAAAAACCGATTTATTGAATTTGAATTATTGCATTTTTTTTATAGTTTAAGATATTACTGCTAATTGCTATCCAAACATTTTATTAGCCAAGCAGGTGTTTGGATGTAATGGAAGGGACTAAAAGAGAGCTGACAAAAATGTGGTTTTGTAAGGCCCTAGTATCCTCATTCATACTACCTGGCAATTCAAAATATAACATATACATATATATTGTAACTTAAATTTTATTCCTTTGTTAAAACATTTTGGAAGACTACTGTCAACAAATCTAAATTTGAATTATTCATATACTACAAGATGCAGAATTTATATACATGTTATCATAATGCCGATAACAAAATTACTAAGAAGCAATTGCCAAAATCACTTGCTTGTTCTGAAATTACTTGATACTAAAACACCCCAAAAAATATATATATATATATAATATAGTCATATGGATTCTATTTTATAGTACTGACGTCACTAGGTGTCAATATGCATAATATCATTGAGGTGCCGAGAGAGTGTTGTGGCTACATGGTAGAGTGCTCGATTTGCAACCGGAGGGTGGCGAGTTCGAGCTTCGGCAGAGGCGATTAGCTTTTCCTTTCGTTTGGAGGGGATAGTAAACACCGAGGTCCCATGTCACAGTAGGTATCAGCACATTAAAGAACCCTCACTGCTCAATGGCTATTAGTGTGGAGCATAAGCCAAAATTTGAAGCCCTTCACCGGCATTTGGTGATGTCTCCATATTAATGAAAGATTCTTGAGTGTGACATTAAACAATTACAACTGAGGTGCTGAAGTCACTACTGCCCATGTAGCTTACTTCCAAAATAGGAATACCTAACTTAAATTTTAAACTTTGAATCATTGGGCTGAATAAAAGTCTAATATCTTACTGGGTGTTAAATAACTTTTTAAAATAATCTCTACATAATACAAAGTCCATGGAGATGGGCATTTGCAATGTTAAAGATTTTTCCTGGTTTACCGTGTTTTTTATCATGTACTTACTATGACATCATGAGTCAGCATTTCCAAATATTCTCAGTCCTATCAAATGTACATGGGAAGTACTCTCGACCAAATAAAATGAAAATTGCCAATGAAGTAATTATATATAAACAGTAGAATTGCAAAAACTTTAAAGTATTTAGTTAAATAATAAATAAAAGTTATAGTTTTACTGAAAAGGGCAACACAAATGCTCAATATGACCATTTCTGTCAATAAGACTTCATTAATTTGACAGATGAGCTCAATTTAATGATAAATGTATATTTCAGAAAGAATATAGTGGTATCATACAAGGCAAAGTAATAAACCTTTTTAGTATTGCCAAATCTATCTTAGAGTACCCACTCTTAAAAAAATGACAAACTTAGCTTTTGAGAGATTTAGAATTTAAATAGAACAGTCCCAGTGAAATATTACTTTAGTATGAAATAACTGAATATGATGCAAGGACATTTTAATTTGTATATAATTGCTGCATACACATCCTCCACATTTTTATCATAGAATGCCATCAATAGTATGACGTCATTGTTTTAATCATGAATGATATTATCTTTACATAGGAAATCTTATATGTGATATCAAATTATAATAGCACAAAAGTATTCTTTGAGTAAAATTTGCCACTCAGTCGGTCTAGGTCTTTGATTTGGTACGATTCGTCTTGGGTGGGAGTTTTCCTTGTAATTTCACTTAATGAGCAAATCTTGTGGACATCTACGAAGATGATCTGAAATTAATCAGATGCCATATCTAGTTTCAGTTTCCCTGTAAACACAAAAAATATTGATGAATTTTTGTCATGTGCACTTTGTTTTTGATGATAAATCATATGATTTTTTATGGTATACAATTGTTTCATGATTATTACACAATTTCTGAAAAAATATCCCTTACTTAGCTAGTACTGTTTTAAGTGAAACCCGGGGAACGATAAATTTTGTCTACGTCCTTCCATTTTTACATCAGTCAGTATGTCAAATAACTTGTGTTTCCACTAGTGTGTCAGTCCATCAGTCAGTCCATCAGTCAGACCATCAGTCAGACCGTCAGTCAGGTCATCAGTCAGCCCATCAGTCAATCATTCAATCCATCAGTCAGGGCATCAGTCAGACCATCAGTCAGGCCATCAGTCAGGCCGTCAGTCAGACCATCAGTCAGTCCATCCATCAGACCATCAGTCAGTCCATCAGTCAGACCATCAGTCCGGCCATCAGTCAGACCATCAGTCAGTCCATCAGTCATGCCATCAGTAAGACCATCAGTCAGGCCATCAGTCAGTCCATCAGTCAGACCATCAGTCAGACCATCAGTCAGTCCATCAGTCAGGCCATCAGTAAGACCATCACTCAGGCCATCAGTCAGTCCATCAGTCAGACCATCAGTCAGACCATCAGTCAGGCCATCAGTCAGACCATCAGTCAGACCATCAGTTAGGCCATCAGTCAGACCATCAGTCAGACCGTCAGTCAGGCCATCAGTCAGACCATCAGTCAGTCCATCAGTCAGACCATCAGTCAATCAGACAGACCATCAATCAGTCTGTCCATCAGTCAGCCAATTCATCAGTCAGTTAGTCTGTCCATCTGTCAGTCAGTCAGTCTGTCCATCAGTCAGTTAGTCAGTTTGTCCATCAGCCAGTCAATCCATCAGTCAGTCAGTCTGTCCATCAGTCAGTCAGCCAATCAGTTTGTCCTTCCATCACTCAGTCTCTCTATCAGTCAATCAGTTAGTCCTTCCATCCTAAATATTTTTTCTTTTGTGTTCCATTTTATCTTTGTTTCTGATAGATTTTAATGAATTTCAGTGCTGAGCTACAACAGCTGAGGTTATATGGTAACTAAATGAATAGAGTTTTTTACTTTGTGTTTATAGAGCTGTATTTTGTATGTGGGCTGTAGTGTTGTTATATAATATGTGTGGTCAAGATCAATTACTTTCATGGTAAACCTCAGAAAATCCATTGGACATTTTGGTAAAGCCCAGAATCTAACTGTTGTGCTGTTTGCAGCTGAGTTCATTGCATCTCATGGTAGAGCTTGAAGATATGTTGTTTTCATTGAGTTCATAGAATGATGGGGCTTGAAGATCTGTTGTTTTTGTGTGTTCTTAGAATGATGGGGCTTGCATATCTGTTGTTTTTGTGCATTCTTAGAATGATGGGGCTTGAAGATCTGTTGTTTTGTGCGTTCTTAGAATGATTGGAGCTTAGATATCTTGTTTTCATTTGATTATGAATCTAATGAAAACAACAGATGGAGCTTAGATAGCTGTTGTTTTCATTTGATTATGAATTTAATGAAAACAACAGATGGAGCTTAGATAGCTGTTGTTTTCATTTGATTATGAATCTAATGAAAACAACAGATGGAGCTTAGATATCTGTTGTTTTCATTTGATTATGAATCTAATGAAAACAACAGATGGAGCTTAGATAGCTGTTGTTTTCATTGGGTACATAGAATGATGGAACTTTGGTATCTGTTGCTTTCAGTTGGTTCATAGATTGATGTAGCTTGAAGATCTGTTGTTTTCAATGGGGTCATAGATTGATGAAGCTTGAAGATCTGTTGTTTTCAATGGGGTCATAGAATGATGGAGCTTGAAGATCTGTTGTTTTCATTCCATAGAATGATGGAGCTTGAAGATCTGTTGTTTTCATTTCATAGAATGATGTTGCCTGAAGATCTGTTGTTTTCAGTGGGTTCTTAGAATGGAGCTTGAAAGTGTGTTATTTTCAGTGGGTTCATAGAATGATTGGAGCTTGAAGATCTGTTGTTTTCATTAGATTTATAAAATGATGGAGCTTGGATATCTGTTGTTTTCAATGGGGTCATAGAATGATGGAGTTTGAAGATCTGTTGTTTTCATTCCATAGAATGATGGAGCTTGAAGATCTGTTGTTTTCATTCCATAGAATGATGGAGCTTGAAGATCTGTTGTTTTCATTTCATAGAATGATGTTGCCTGAAGATCTGTTGTTTTCAGTGGGTTCTTAGAATGGAGCTTGAAAGTGTGTTATTTTCAGTGGGTTCATAGAATGATTGGAGCTTGAAGATCTGTTGTTTTCATTAGATTTATAAAATGATGGAGCTTGGATATCTGTTGTTTTCAATGGGGTCATAGAATGATGGAGTTTGAAGATCTGTTGTTTTCATTCCATAGAATGATGGAGCTTGAAGATCTGTTGTTTTTATTCCATAGAATGATTGGAGCTTGAAGATCTGTTGTTTTCATTGGGTACATAGAATGATGAAGTTTGGAGATCTGTTGCTTTCATTGGGTTCATAGAATGATGAAGTTTGGAGATCTGTTGCTTTCATTGGGTTCATAGAATGATGAAGTTTGGAGATCTGTTGCTTTTATTGGGTTCATAGAATGATGAGGTTTGGAGATATGTTGTTTTCATTGGGTTCATAGAATGATGAAGTTTGGAGATCTGTTGTTTTCATTGGGTACATAGAATGATGGAGCTTGAAGATTTGTTGTTTTCATTGGGTTCATAGAATGATGAAGTTTGGAGATCTGTTGTTTTCATTGGGTTCATAGAATGATGAAGTTTGGAGATCTGTTGCTTTCATTGGGTTCATAGAATGATGAAGTTTGGAGATCTGTTGCTTTCATCGGGTGTATAGAATGATGAAGTTTGGAGGTCTGTTGCTCTCATTGGGTTTATAGAATGATGGAGCTTGAAGATATGTTGTTTTCATTGGGTTCATAGGATGATGGAGCTTGAAGATTTGTTGTTTTCATTAGGTACATAGAATGA
Organism: Atrina japonica; assembly: GCA_030159075.1. Classification (NCBI taxonomy): domain Eukaryota; kingdom Metazoa; phylum Mollusca; class Bivalvia; order Pterioida; family Pinnidae; genus Atrina; species Atrina japonica. The sequence continues at coordinate 835,173 of BROG01000115.1, forward strand.
TGGAGCTCAGAGATATGTTGTTTTCATTGGTTACATAGAATGATGGAGCTTGAAGATTTGTTGTTTTCATTGGGTACATAGAATGATGGAGCTTGGAGATATGTTGTTTTCATTGTGTACATAGAATGATGGAGCTTGGAGATCTGTTGTTTTCATTGGGTACATAGAATGATGGAACTTGGAGAACTGTTGTAGAGGTCATTGATCTCATAGTAATTTAGTATAACTGAATATCTTGGTAACACTGACAGCCTTGTCCCCTATTATGCCTTAACTCATCCACCACTAGGGATACATTTGGACTGATCTAAAAAATTTACAGCAGAATCCATTGTTTTTCAGGGGTTGATGAGTTAATTAAAAAATTGTCTGTTTGACCAATCCTAACCAACGTTTTTAAACCTGGGAAGGTAATAGGTAGTTAGGAAGATTATTTTATCCTATTTAAAGAAATGTTCTATGTAAAAATTGTCTTCAAGTGTACATATTATGGCAGAAAATATGTATTTATATTGAATTATATGATGTGGAATTTTTATAAGGGCAAAAACAACATTCCAGTTTGGCTGAATTTTCAAGATCAGTTGGGATTGGTGAGGCAAACAAAATGTTAATTTTAGTCTCGTATTGTTGTGTATGATATTGACTTCTCAACATCGCTCTTAATTATTCCCCCCCGACATCGAAGATTGGCAGACATATTGTTTTAATTCTGTTTGTTTGCAACAGTTTGGTGTCATTCAAATAACTTGAGTTTCTTTTTTTCAACATTTTACCAAATTTGGTGTGATGATTTTATATCCGTGGAACCTAGCTAGGATGTGTTGGAGCATTGAGGACATTTGACAATATTTGTCACAGTTTATATGGGTTGAAATATTTATGAATCTCTCCTTGGCGTAGTGTTCCTCAGACATGTCTTGTTTTGATTTGAAAAATGTCTGTCGAATAAACTGAAATTCAGGCTTTAACCCATTTACCCCTGATGAAACTTTTGGACTGGTCTGAGTCATGATGTACAGAAGAGTCAATTGCTTTCAGGAGTTGATCAGTTACTTAACATTTAATGGAGAGTTGAAGTTACATGTATGATTAGATCTCATTTTTCTGGATGTTGGTGCAAATTATGATAGATTCTTTTTTTGGTCAATTACAGAGAGTCTGGAGATGTATTCTGTTGACAAATATCTACCAGAATGATGCAGCTGAGGGTACATAACAGTCCATTATATGTTGTCTCAACATCTTGGGAAATGTTAATGATTCTGTCCTTGCAATAATTTTTGTATTAGTTCAACTTTTGTACAAGTGCATAGCAAGGCAAATTCTCACAAATTGCTACATTAAGTGTTTCTCAGACAGGATTCCTATAATGGCGTAAATTTATGAGTACATCTATCTGTTACAATCTCAAGTTATTACTGTCAAGAGATGAATTCTTGGCAATTAAACAGTTACAAGTGCTCCACATATCCAGTGATGGGCTAAATAGAAACAAAATGAAACCATACTATTAAAGGCTTTTATTATATACATGTATTTGATATTTACAGTAAAATTTGTAAAATTTGACAATGTAAATCATCTAAATTTACCAAGAATTTATGTGTATCATTGACAGCTAGTGCTTGATAGACACATTTAAAATCATCTTGTTTACCATATACTACGAAAATCTTTTTGTAGATCTAAATGTTTTGAGATTTCATCCTTTTTAGCTCACCTGAGCTGTTGTGATCACTCCTGTCTGTCCGTAAACTTTTCATATTTTCGACTTCTTCTCTGAATCCACTTAAGGGATTTTGACAAAACTTGATGGGATGCATTTGATCAAGGTCCTTTACCAAGTTTGTAGTTTTCTGCCAGATTGGCCCAGGAGTGGATCCAAGGGACAGAGTAGGTCCCAAAAGGTCCCCCTCTTTAAAAATCTTCTTCTCCAGAACTGCTGCATGAATTGAAAAATGGATTGTTTCTGAGTGATCTAAATGGATGTATGATTCAAGTTTTGTATTTTTCATAGAAATCGGAATATTAATTTTTGATGTGTTTTTAAAGTCTTTTCAGACTTAATTGTCATTTTTATTCATTTCTGCATGATTTCCTCAGTTTTTGTGCAAGAATTTTGCCAAAACTTGATTTCTAGAATTTTTGAATAATTTCTTAAAACAGCAATATTTATGTGTCCTGGCCAGATCAGCTTACATGTACATATTCTTCTTGGTCTTCTTTCCACATTTGTAGATGGTTCTCAGGTGAGCAATTGAGGCCATCTTGGGCCTCTTGTTATTATTAGTATTACTACAATCTAGTTTATGTAACATGTTTACCCTTTAACTGTACAGTCCATATAGTATGACATTAAATGATTTGACAATGAATTGAACAGTGTGTTATATATATTTAATGAATGAATGCTTGTCAGAGTGCATTTATTATAATATGGGTGCCGTTTGGTGACAGATAAATAGAATGTGACACCTGCTAGGGCATCATGAATATTTATCTGTCACCCAAATGGCATCCATATTGACAATAAATGAACTCTGACAACTATTCATTTGTTATATTTACATATAATAGTTTTCAAATTGAAAAACAAAATAATGGATTGGAATACCCTGTCTTATACGCAGTCAGTCTCATTATGATTGAACAGCGAAGTTCAAGGTAGAACAGGTAAGTATAGAGTTTTTCTAAATGAAATATATTGGTGTGACATCATTATATGAATGAAGTCACATCATTTTGTGATGTCATATGAGGAACTTCATTTATAGCTGATATAAATGTGGTCTAGATTAACTCTGAGTCTTTGGGAGATTGCTGCGAATATGTAAATATAGTGTAATGGTGAAATATCACATTTCTACCATGCTCATTTCCTAAATCTTGTCGTTAAATCAGTCATTTTCTCAAAACCAGTAAAATATAAAGTCCAATATATGTTAGTTTTATGGAGGCAGGTCACAGAACACATCAGTAATCTTTGTTAGATTTCATTTATCTGTTGTCAGTTTCACCATGTTTGATGTCAGATGATCAATTTACTGATGATTAATTGTTCAACATCTTAAATTTCAGTCTCGTTTTTCATCAACTAACACAGTAGGGGGCCATTAAGTGAATTCTTATTGATTCAGTAGAGATCAGTGTGGTGACACTAACTTCCAAATACTTGTTATTTCAGACATGAGTTTAGAAATAACTTGTCATTGTTATTGTTTTACATGTAGTTGTTGTTGTTTTGTTGTGTAACATCCCACTCAGATGTCGGTGAAAGGGCTTCAAATTTTGGTCTACGACCATTGAGCAGTTAGGATTCTTTAACGTGGCAACACCTACTGTGACATGGGACCTCAGTTTTAACTGTCTCATCCGAAGGAAAAGTCAGCCCCCTTTGCCAATGCTCAAAACCGTGACCCTCCGGTTGCTAATGAAGCACTCTACCATGGAGCCATGACGGTTCTCCATTGGTATTGTCAGGTGCAAAGTATCTGCCTTATCTTTCAAGGCTCAGGTCAGTTATAAAAATACCGCTGTTGCTGTGAGAAAATATTCTTGATATTAATATTATCAGCAGCTGAAACACTCTAATGTGATACTATACAACAATTGCATTATGATTTGGTGAATAAAATCAGAAATTAAAACAATGTTGATCCAGTCTTAAGAATTACAGGAAATCATGTGTTTGTGAAGTGACCAATCACCTTTTATATATATATATATATATATATATATATATATATATATATATATATATATATATATATATATATATATATATATATATATATATATATATATATATATATATATACAGTGGAATCTGTCTTGAAGGACCTGCTCTCTCATGAAAGACCAACTGTCTCCTGGGACCACAGTCTGAAACCACTTGCTTAGATAATCCTTTAAATAAAACCCCTTTTGAGAGACCACCTTGTCTTGATAGACATTTCAGTGGCAGAAGGGACGGTCTCTCAAAACAATTTACACTTTATTACATCTATTATGTGATAAATGAAATCAATGTAAAATTAGGATTTATTACACCTGCTGGTAGGAGCGCCTTACATCTGAATATTTCGTTATATAATGAAACTAAATTTGTCGTAATTCCAGACTAGTTAACTTTTTTGGCCAGACAGTGAAGCAACTACTATTCTATGATGATTGGTGTTTGTGTTTGTCTGTCTGTCTGTCTGTCTGTCTGTCTGTCTGTCTGTTTGTCTCAAACTTCGAAACAGCAGATGCCATCTAGGCTAGCTCTTTGACTTGGCGTACAAGGTCAAGAACTGTTACCTGTTGTGAGGAGTGTGTGTTTGTCTGTCTGTCTGTCTGTTTGTCTGTCTGTCTGTCTGTCTGCATCAAGTATTTGGTTTAGCTGTTGTATTTAGTTCTGTTGTGAGAAAACTTTAAAAAATATATCAGGTTTGTAACTTTACATAATAGAAAATAATGACATTATTTGACCCTGACCATTACCTTGACCTTCATCTCTGACCAGCAATTACATGTAGCAACTCATTTATTACAACTCTGGTTAAGAAGACACCATTTTGTATTCATAGTTAATGAAATATTATATTTGTTCAAGTACATGCATATAGAAATACATTCACTAAATATGTACCTAAGCAACACATTAATTGCACTGTCTCTTGACATTGTATCAATCTTTTGAAATAAAAGGATTTCATTTCACATTCAGTAATTGGCTGTCATAAGCAAATTCTGGACTTTTCAAAAGGAGTGTAGAATTTTTGGTCAGAAGATCAATAAGCATTTTTATCTTCAATGGTTACACTGTTGTAGTAATCAGCCATCATACATTCTGTTATCAACATGTCTTTCACCCCCTCCCCCTCACACAAGCATATACTGTCAACTTCTAGTATCACTTTACCGAAGATGAATAATGATACCAGTGACATACATCACATATTGATTTTGAAGATCATTTCTTTTATAATTCCCCAATAGTAAGTGGAATTATATTAAGAAAGGTTTAAAAATGAATTATTAATATAAGAACATGTTGATATTATCAAGGAGCATGGAATATCTGGGAAATCAAAGTGGGTAATTCCCTAGTTGCTATAAGACTAATAATATAATAAGACTACGATCTGTGTACACAGCTGATACAAGATATGTACACAGACCAGAGAGGCAGACTCAGATCAGCTGTACCTGCAATGTGTGTTACACCCTTTCATCCTATATTGTATACTCTCATCTGTTGTCCTAGAACATTCTAATATGGTTTGTAGTTTTGAACAAGTTCTAAAATATTATAAGTGAAAGCCAAGATTTAGATGAGATTTAATTCACAGGAAATTTATCGGAGTGTATACGACGTGATAAAAGTATGTTTGCATTGCCCTCAGCATGCTTAGTCTAATTGTGTTATATGAATCTTTGTATTTTACTTAAAGTTATTGATATCTACGTCTTTAAACCATATATATATTTCCAGCGAGACTTTGCATTTCAAGAGAGGGTAATTGAATGGATACTGACAGCTTTTAAATAATACATTGGTGTTGACCATAATACATTTATTCTGACCATATAATACATTTTTGTACATCTGGACACCATACATTTACACTAACCATATGATGTATCTGGCCACCATACATTTTTACACTGACCATATGATGTATCTGGCTAACATACATTTACATTGACTATATGATGTATCTGGCCACCATACATTTTTACACTGACCATATGATGTATCTGGCTAACATACATTTACACTAACTATATGATGTATCTGGCCACCATACATTTTTACACTGACCATATGATGTATCTGGCTAACATACATTTACATTGACTATATGATGTATCTGGCCACCATACATTTACACTGACCATATGATGTATCTGGCCACCATACATTTATACTGACCATATGATGTATCTGGCTACCATACATTTACACTGACCATATGATGTATCTGGACACCATACATTTACACTGACCATATGATTTATCTGGCCACCATACATTTACACTGACCATAATGTATGTATCATACATTTACACTGACCATACATGTATTGGACACCATACATTTGACCATATAATGTATCTGGCCATACATTTACCATACATTTATACTGGACACCATACATTTACATGACCATAATGTATCTGGCTAACATACATTTACACTGACCATATGATGTATCTGGCCACCATACATTTATACTGACCATATGATGTATCTGGCTAACATACATTTACACTGACCATATGATGTATCTGGCTAACATACATTTACACTGACTATATGATGTATCTGGCCACCATACATTTATACTGTATCTGGACACATATATTTACATTACCATTTTTTACCACATTTACACTGACCATATGATGTATCTGGCTAACATACATTTACACTGACCATATGATGTATCTGGACACCATACCACACTAACCATATTTTATATATCTGACCATACATTTACACTGACCATATAATGTATCTGGCTAACATACATTTACATTGACTATATGATGTATCTGGCCACCATACATTTACATTGACTATATGATGTATCTGGCCACCATACATTTATACTGACCATATGATGTATCTGGCTACCATACATTTACACTGACCATGTATCTGGCTAACATACATTTACACTGACCATATGATGTATCTGGCTAACATACATTTACACTGACCATATGATGTATCTGGCTAACATACATTTACACTGACTATATGATGTATCTGGCCACCATACATTTATACTGACCATATGATGTATCTGGACACCATATATTTACATTGACCATTTGATGTATCTGGCCACCATACATTTACACTGATAATATGATGTATCTGGCCACCATACATTTACACTGACCATATGATGTATCTGGACACCATACATTTACACTGACCATATGATGTATCTGGCCACCATACATTTACACTGACCATATGATGTATCTGGCCACCATACATTTACACTGACCATATGATGTATCTGGCTATATACATTTACACTGACCATATGATGTATACATTTATACTGACCATATGATGTATCTGGCTACATTTACATACATATTTACACTGACCATACATTTACACTGACCATATATGGACACCATACATTTTACACTGACCATATGATGTATCTGGCCACCATACATTTACACTGACCATATTATATCTGACACCATACATTTACACTGATGATGTATCTGGACACATACCATACACTGACCATATGATATATCTGACATACATTTACATGATGATATATCTGGACACATACATTTACATTTATATATCTGACCATACATTTATGATGATGTATCTGGACACCATACATTTACACTGACCATATGATGTATCTGGACACCATACATTTACACTGACCATATGATGTATCTGGCCACCATACATTTACACTGACCATATGATATATCTGGACACCATACATTTACACTGACCATATGATGTTATCGCTATTTTACTGTGTTCATATCATATAATGTATTAGACCATAATGCCATGAATACACAGAGGAATGGTGTGGTGAATGTCAAAGATTTATTTTCCCAGTTATAAAACAAAATCATCACACTGTGATTGTTTTCAATAGCCTCAGTTTTGCTATGAGTACCAGTATAAGCCTACTGCTGATAATAACTTGAAGAAGTATATTACAGCAGCTAGAATTGTGCGGGTTTTCACATTGTTACCTAATGGTCATAATGCCATATTTGAATTTATCTATAATAGTAGGTATTGGGTCAGTAGTGTAATAATAATGTTAAGATGTATGAAACCAATTGATCACCATCAAACATTACTGATGTTTTACAATAACACCTGAAGGAAATGTATAGGTCTACCAAGATAAACTGGCACATGTTTACAAACATCAGTTTAAATCAAATCATAACAGAACTAGGTGATAGACTAGTTTTCAGCACAAGAGTATATGAGATACAGTAATGCATACAAACAGAGCAAGGCAAAATATTCTACCTGTACATCCCAGATTTTGGAAATGGACAGTATTGTTTTGGTTTTTGACAGAACTCGGATATGTCACTTTATTTTGGAAAACCTTTATATATAAACCTCAGTTTAATAGGTAATTACTAAATACATGTACTAGCTTTGACCAACAGTATAATGGACTGAAGCTAGTAGATTGGATAGTCAGGTACATCACACAGCAAGCTAAATCTAGTGAGAGAATTTTATAGTGAAATGGTATTATAGTGTTAGCCAGCTCAGATACATGGATTTTCTCTGGGTACTTTGCCTCCGATTTTCTCCCACTGTAAGCACCACTCAGACCATCATCGAAGCTAACAAGAGACATTGCATAACTTGTTTGTCAATTGTTAGTAGATAAAGTTTACAGTTCACATCAATATTAAAAGCTGAGGTATATGAATTGTTATTGTATAATTTTATTCAATGTAGAATAAACTCAGGGCTGAAGCATTACTCTTTCAAATGATAGAGTAATGAAAGCCAAAGACGATTATATAATTTGTTTCTTTGTGCGATCACTAATACATTTTCTGTGGTGTTTGTGATAGTTTTGGTATGGCTTTTAAATCAGAATGAATGCAAATCAATGTCTGAATATTCTGCTATACAAAAGTCATTCAAAAAATATTGTGGGATTTTATATGTAGATTTCTGGAGACTTAAGGCAGAGTTATATTTGTCCTGATGCAAATAAGCTCTGAAAGATTTTATGAAATATTGTTTTAATTATTTATGAGCTGAAGGCTTTGTTATTAGAAATGGGGAATGCAGAGAAAAAAAAGCAGCTTTGAAATGTCTGTGTATGAAAGCAATGTCAAGGTTATCCTTAATGAAAAAAGGACTGTTGATGCCTGTTTTTCGTTTTCCTTGGTGTGAAATTGGGCTGCTAGGTTTTTACAAAAGGAAACTTACTCTTGGTCAGCTAAAGCTCGGGTCGTCCTTAACCCTTTCACCCCTATAAACCATAATTGACTGGTCTTAAACAACAGAAAAAGCATACCACTCAGATATTCAGGGGTGAAAGGGTTAATGTTCTACCAATGATTTCATTTAGAGACTGTACAGTATGTAGCTTAACAACATAACTGCCAGTGTTCAACATGTTGCTAATACTTTGGTTTGATGTGTTGATTCAATCTCTATCTATTATTCCTTAACCTTCACAATTACAGACTTTCCATAAGAATGGTCCCCAGAATGATATTGCATATACATGATAAACAACAAGGACAAGTTTTGTTCTTTTGAAGTTCTAGAATATATGGATTTATTGTGTAAATGGGATTGAATCAAAGACTCAAAGTAATTGTTGATAACACCAAGGTCCCCTTCTACAATACAACTTAAAATTGTCATCATTGTTGTTTGGCTCCCTCAATGTTTTTTTGTAGAAGACTTCTAGAAAAGTTTAAAACATTTTAAAATATCTAAAGGTTTAGGTTGCAAGTGCATGTGTGTGCAGTTTAACATCTTGAAGCTGCAAATGGTTTCATATTGATTTTTATCTCAATGTATGGTCTTATTTGAGTTAATTCTATTGGAAAATGCATTTCTGTAACACTTAGTGTAATGAATACCCAAATGTATTCCACATTTTCAAAAAGTTTTGAATTTCAAGTGATAATTCAAATGTCAATAGTAAACTTCAAATATCAATTTCTCTGTATGATTCTTAAGGAATCTTTATCATATCATGTCAGGTGGTACAGACTGGTAGTAGAACATTGCATGCACATTGGAAATGGTGTATAAGCTGGAAGTGGAACTTTATATGCACTATGGGATTGTTGCGGGCACCTGTCACAAATTGTAGATAAATAGGTTGTAAAGAACTTAAAGAACATCAGTTTGTGATAGGCATTAGTGTAAACTATCACAAAATAACAGATGAAAACGAATTATGTAGGAAAATGGGAATTTGTCAAGCAGTGATATAAGATGCCTTGTTATGGTGCTGCTACCTGTAGATTATTGATGGCACATGCTAGGTCATATGTCTGTGATTGATGTAATCACCATAGCACAATGAAATATTTGAAATGTTATAAAAAATATTTACACAGGGATTAATAGACCCGTTTTGGGACAGGGTCCTGTAGCTTTCCAATTGGGAATTTTATGTGCAATGGGCCAAACTGGGAAAAAAGTAACTATAGTCATTTAATTCATAAGAAAAAAGACACAAAACTTGTTATGCTTGTGATTCATTTGGCTTCTTTTATCTAACTGACAGGATGATAGGGTTTTCATCTAGAAAGACTTCGAAGTGTAGTTCATACATATATACTAAATTCTCAATTTCATGATTTAATACTGGATGTGAACATGGTGAACATAATTGGGAAATTTTTGCTCAAAATTGGGGAAAAAATTGCCGATTTTGCATTGGGAATGGGGCCTTTTACAGGACTTGCATGTTGATGATATTAGTCGCTGTTACATGTGACAGGAATTGATTTAGAAGTCTAGTAATTATATATATAATAGTTTATGAATTAGACTGTTAGAAAATATAAAGTATGCAATATGTGCAAATATCAATGCCTGTTAATGATTTTTCCAGAGGTCTTTATTTATCAAATATTCAGTATGAGGAGTAACTGGCAGTTGATGTAGAGGTTTTGTAAAAATATGTTATTTTGTAGGTATTTGAAAGAACATAGGCATTGATGTGTGGTATGGGCTGATATGAACTATAGATATATTGACCTGTTTAAAGCAGCAGTAGCAGTGGCTAGGGCCTGATTTTTTCTTTAAGTGATTATATATCCTTATATAAAGATACAAAGTTCTCATTAATTACACTTGCACATGTTGACTCGTTTAAAAGTTTTACGAATTTGAAAATAATAAATATAATTAGTGGACAAAAAACAAATGGTATTGTGGGCAATATTCATACCGACCCCACATCAGAAAGTTTGTAGACATGCGTAGTTATTTGTTTTCATCCTAATGAGATAAAACATATTTCAAGTGAATCCAATCTACCCGAATTTAGTAATTTTATTTATCTATTTGAGGAAAACACATAATGAAATGGTAAAATAGTCTGATTACTTCGATGTCTATTTCTAATGTTGCTGGTTATTCCTTGTAACTTCACTCAACCAGCAAATCTCGTTGACATCTACGAAGATAATCGGAAAGTAATCAGACGCTATGTCTTGTTTCAGTTTCCATGTAAACACAAAAAAATATTGATGATTTTTTTTGCATCTGCACTATGTTTTCGATGGTAAATCGTATTGTTGGGTGATATTTTTATGGTATACAATCATTTCATGGTTATTACCGGTACACAATTTCCGAAAAATATTCCTAACTTAGCTAATGCTGCTTTAAAACATATATTTATTTCATTTCATGTTTTCTTGATCTGGACAAATTTAAAGTTTAGGTAAAACATTAAAATTACACTGGTAAGAGTAATCATTCCACCATGCAATGATACCTACAGTTATCCAGTTGGTAACAAAACATTTGCTAATGAGACCTGTCATAACAGAAAAGTGTAGAATTGACCATGTTATCACAGGGTTACTCTGGCCTGCCAAATTATGTGATTTGGACAGTATTTACTGGTTATAAAGGCTTGTTCCAAGAGAATATTACAGAATTTGCTGGGAAATAATTCTGACAAATTTTATACCAGTGTATCAAGCATACCAGAGTCAAACATTAAAGTTAACTTGTCTACAGTGATAAAAATATTTCTGTTGACTCATCAATCCCTGAAAAACAATGGACCCTTCTGTAAATCAAAGACTTAGACAAGTCCAAATGTGTCTTTAGGGGTAAATGGGTTAATTCCTCTGGTCCATATCACTAATATACAGTTACAGTATACCATTGGGGGAACTAGCAAGATTCTGGTTCCCTGAGACCAGTACTTTTTGCAGAGGTGATACCAAGTGAAATGGCCCAGGGAACCGAAATCTTGCTAACTTCTGCAATGGTATACATGTACTTTATCTGTTTTATCATAACAAAACAAACATTACACTAAGGATGAAGCTTTAACAGCATTTTATTTCATGTTCAACATTACCAATAATAAAAATTACTGTCAGTGAACATGTAAAAATTAATTCCCCAAAACCAATTACATGTATAACAATTAATTTTGTGTGGGATTAATTTATGGGCTAGTGGATTAATTTTTGATACATGTATTCAAGTATTAGCTATAAGCTGCAACATTACACTAACAAGAACAAAATTGAAATGCACACAAACTAATTGATTGATTTTCTACTTGTCTCTGTTTCCAATTTTTCATTTTAACACTGTGATGCTAAAACTGTAATTAGATCATTTACTGTAAAATGAAATATGAGCAACAAATATAATGAAATATGTTTAATCCTTTAGATCAAGCTCTGTGATATACTATATACTGTTATCTGATCATTGGATGTATCCAGATGAGCTCATGTACATGTGACTTGCGGTCATTGCGCTAGCTATGGATGGCAAAATGATACATTTTCCTTAAAATTAGCAACATTGTCATAGAAACAAATTGTCCCTTGTTGTAATTTTGTGTGGAAACTATAGGACTGTTGTTAAATTAAAAAGGGTCTGCTGAACATTAGTTTCTAGTATCTATTATTTATCCAAATGCCCTCCAAAGAAAAATATCAGTTATTGATTATCTATAGAGTTTTTGTCCTTGTAAATTACCATGTGTAAGGTAATGAATAAATAATAGTGTTATAGATGAGAACAAGTGATGTTGATTATGTGAGTAAATATGCTTGATTAGCTTTGATATGTGCCTAATGTGGATCATATAACAACTGTTTAGTCTTTGTTGAAGGACATCATTTATGTTTATTTTATCAATTTTATTTTGCTACTTATCTATTTTTAATTTTTGTTTAACTAGTCAAAAATCATTTCTCGCTACTGATATCAAGTGTACATTATAATTTTCTATTTGCTGACATCACCTGATTTACATATTTGTTGACATTGTCCTGTCATAGAAATATTGTCTTCGAATGGACATTGTTCTTCTATGGATATTGCCCTTTTTATGGAGATTGTCCTCTTATTAACATTGCCTTTTTCATAGACACTGTCTACTTATTTACATTGCCATTTTCGCTGACATTTCCCTTCTTTTGGAGATTGTGATCTTATTTATACTGTCCCCATGCTGACATTGCCATCCTATTTGCATTGCCCTTCTTTGGACATTGCCATTATACTGACATTACCCCTGTATGGACATTGCTATCTTATTGACAATATAAACATTGTCCTTTTATAGAAATTGCCCACCTCCTGATATTGCCCTCCTATGGACATGTTCCTCTTATATTTTTTTATGTACTGACATTGCCCTTCTATGGACATTACCCTCTTACCTTGATGCCTTTTGAAATATTTTGCTTGGTTTTGTTTTGCTTGTTCATCACTGAATTAATGATATCATTTGAGCAAGGTTAGTAAAGTCATTTCTGGGATGTTGAGGATATTAAATTACCAGAAGTTTATTTTATTAAAAGTTGAAATATAAATGATTGGTTTATTGACCTCATAACTTCACTAATTTAGTATGTTATTTTTCATACCAACCATTTACCCATATACATGTACAGTTTTGGACGGGATTGTGAAACAAAATCCGACTTATGAAATGGCAAAGTCTGTCTGTCTGTTCATCTGCGTCAATAATTTGGTTCATTGTGGGAAGACCATAGATGATATCTCTTTGAAACTTTATATGTAGATAGACCATGATGAGAACTATCCATTATAACCTTTGTTTTTGAATTTTGGATGGGGGATCAAAGTAATAATGGGGATGGACTGTCTGCATCAACAATATGGTTTAGCTCTTGCATTTAGGTACATGTACATTGTTGGAAGACCATAGATGATTTCCCTTGAATTATGTGATTTTGAATTTTGGAGGGTGGGTCAAAGTAGTAATTGGAGTGGGGATCAACATTTTGGTGGAAGCTCTAGGCAATGGATAGAGGTACAGACCACATAAAAGAGATGTCATTTCAAGCCTACACAGAAGTACTGTAGTACATATACATTTTGTATCAATCAATATCAGAATAAAAAGAGTTTTTTCTGGCATTTTACCTTCAGTTGACAATTTCACACACATGTATATACAATGATGGCCAGTTTTGAATGGTGACTGTGTAAGAACCTTTGTTGTCTTGTATCTGGGTAAAGGCCACTAGTCTTCTACTAGTAATCTGACAAACTTCCTCAAATAATCAAATAATTTACTTAGGTTCCAACAGAGTCTGACTAGAGGCAAGAGACTTTATGACTTTGAAGTGGAATTCTTTAATCGTTTGGCAACAGAAACACCCATAGGAAGAGGCATTCTGGTAAATTACCTTCATAATGGCATGAATAAACTTTGGTGTGAGCCAATATTCCACAAATATCTTATTACAGATTTTGTAATTCCAAAAATGTCAGTGACTTAGCCCCGGCTGCCCTGTGTAAACTTTAGGATACTTAGATAATTTTGAAATTGAAAACTATATAGGCTATACTGTATACAAGTCATCAAAAGGGCTGACACCATGTACAGATTGTATGGTATTAAAAAGGGCTTAATTTTATGAATTAAAATACATGTATATGCATTTTATCTACTTGTGTTAATTTATCTTGTTGCATTTTGGAATGGAAGCATATAAACTTTTTATATAATTGCATTGAAGTCAATGTATACCATCTGTATGAGATTTCCTAGGCTGTTTATTTCTTGGCTTATTTTCACAGGTTCCTAACTGACTGAATTGTCTCAAAAGTAATTACAAACACCGGAATGACTTACCCTATGTAATACAGAAATTTGTAGCTGTTCAAATCCCATATTACCAATCCAATTGTTTCATGGGTGTAAACATTGTTTTCATTTTCCAAGCATTTTTCTAGCAGAAGATAAAAACATTACAGAAGGTCAAGGACATTACCATGGCATTGTAAATTGTTGCAACATTTATTGTAGTTGAAATTTGATTACCGGTAAAAAATGTTATGCCCCTAATTACTAAAGAGCAATTTATTTTGTTGATTGGTATTTTATGACACATTTAACAACTTTTAGTTACATCATGGCAGTCAGTTTTTAATGGTGGGTGAGAGAATCTGGTGACAATGTACCCAGGAAATGATCACCCACCTTCTACATGTAAACTGGCAAAATTTCTCACAAAATCAGCTTAGGTTCCAGTGGGACTCAATTCTGCATCATGACCAGAAGTGAGAGACTTCATGGTTGAAAGTGCGAGGCTCTAACCACTCGGCCAAGGAGGCCCTAGTTAAGTTGGTAATACATGCTATTGGTAACACTTAAGTACACTTTTAATATATTGGTGTCAATGTTATCAATTCACCTCTTAATGACCATGTATGTAGGTTTGTTGATGATACATACTGCTAGTGTTTGTCAGCTGTTACAGACTTGACAGTTGAATATGGCAGCAGATGAGAAACAGACATGAACCCACTATGACCAGAGGTGAGAGATTCATAGTTTAAAGTGTGATGTTGTAACCATTTAGATAACTACATGTTGGTGGATTCACGGCCAAAGCATTATTCAGACTACAAATGTAACTTGGGTCCACTTGCTTAAAGCAAGTTTTACTTCATGGTAGCACCATAACCACTTGGTCACAGAAGGCCCCAGGACAATGTAAAACATTACAAAACATTTCATTAAGTCACCATTGTCAAACATTTGATGACTCTTTGTGGCCATACAGTGTACATGTATAGCAGTGTATATTTTTGTTCTCTTTGTTATTTTTATTGATGGTTTACACTCTTTCAAGAATTGTTTTACTCATATGAAGATGTCACCAGCTTTAAGTGAAGTGATACAGATTTTGACCTGTACTGTGGAGTAATGCCAATACATGCCACACCTGCCATGTCATTGGACCTCAATTTTAATTCTCATCTGAAAGACCTGTGACGTTCATATATATATATATATATATATATATATATATATATATATATATATAATAGTGTATATATATATATATATATATATATATATATATATATATATATATATATATATATATATATATATATATATATATATATATATATATATATATATATATCATATATTAGTACTAAAATATCCAAATTCTGGTTATCACATTGACATCCTTGAAAAATGTAAGCTTAAGTCTATTGATAACTTGCATGTCAATCACTTTATTAATCAATTACTGATACATTCAGTCATATTTAGATCTGTCCATATTTGTATAGCGGTGTGATTGGAATTAATGTTGTCCTTAGTACTACATGATTATTTCTGTCAAAGCAATATTAACTGTTTCTGTTATGTATCTCTCTAAGATTTGACTAGTTTTGGTTTATTCTACTTTTACATGGCTATCATTGTATAAAAATGTCTGTCATCTTAATGTAATATAGAGAAACCTGTCTTGTGAGACCACCTGTCTTGTGAGACCACTTGTCTTTTGTGAGACCACAGAACCATTTGGTTAAATAATCCTTTGAATAAAAACTCTTTTAAAATACCATTTGTCTTGAGAGACCACATTTGAATGGCAGATTGGGTTTTCCTCAAGACAGCTTCATTTATAGTTTATCATACCATAACCATATGCTATATAACCACTATATAATTTAGAATGAGAGTAATATATTTGTTCCAACTAAAACATATTTACAGAGTATTTAAGAGTGCTGATGAGTTATTATACAATCATGAACTGTACTGTAGAATCTTTATGAGAACTTTCTAGATAATTAATGATGGAATATTTACTAACTCACTTTTCTTTAAATATGCTATTCAGTACACCAGAATTTATGTATTTGTGATAAATATTCCCATATTTCATGAATTATTGCAAAACTGTCGCAATTTAACCAGGAATATTGTCAGAGGACCTTACTTTTATTTAATTAGACATAGCTTACAAAGGTAATCCCAATTATATAAACCACAATGTGTGCAATGGAAGTGATGTGGCCAGAGTCCTATATTTGGCTTCAGTTGATCCTAACTCTATTTGTTAATACTATTAATTGTGAAAGTCAATTATAGGTTATTGTGACCTGGGCTCAGTGCCATAATTATTGTTCTTAAAAGTCATTCTTTATCTCAGAAAATGCTTAACTTGGACTGCTAGCCAGATAGAGTTTAAGATTTGCTCAAATTTAGTAGATGATTGAGTCATTCTCAAGTTTTAAATTTTAAAGCTATGGTTTCTTTATATATGTACTACAGCTTTAAGAAAGACTCAATTCCAGTTTTAAATTTTAAAGCTGTGGTTTCTTTATATATGTACTACAGCTTTAAGAAAGACTCAATTCCAGTTTTAAATTTTAAAGCTGTGGTTTCTTTATACATATACTACAGCTTTAAGTAAGACTCAATTCCACTTTTAAATTTTAAAGCTGTGGTTTCTTTATACATGTACTACAGCTTTAAATAAGACTCAATTCCATTTTTTATTTTAAAGCTGTGGTTTCTTTATACATGTACTACAGCTTTAAGTAAGACTCAATTCCACTTTTAAATTTTAAAGCTGTGGTTTCTTTATACATGTACTACAGCTTTAAGTAAGACTCAATTCCACTTTTAAATTTTAAAGCTGTGGTTTCTTTATACATATACTACAGCTTTAAGTAAGACTCAATTCCAGTTTTAAATTTTAAAGCTGTGGTTTCTTTATACATATACTACAGCTTTAAGTAAGACTCAATTCCAGTTTTAAATTTTAAAGCTGTGGTTTCTTTATACATGTACTGCAGCTTTATGTAAGACTCAATTCCACTTTTAAATTTTAAAGCTGTGGTTTCTTTATACATGTACTGCAGCTTTAAGTAAGACTCAGTGCTTTTGGCTTCAGTTCTTAAATGCCTGAGTTTCTATTTTAATCCAGTAAGATTTCAAATTTGTACTGGAAGACCCAGCCAAATTTGCAAGAAATATCATAGTATTTGAATAACAATAAAACATGGACACACTACGGAATGATTCAATTACTGTCCTAAAAAGTGGATAGCTAATAACGTTACTCAATAGGGTAGCACAGTTACATAACCTTATAGTAAAAGGGTTAACATTTATTTTATGACCATGGTTATGATGTTAAATAAGGATGTGTATGGTTTAATTAAGAAATAATCCTTGTTATTACCTTTAACTTTGTATTATGCTCACAAAACAATTTAATTAACACCTTCTAAAGTTACCTTTATCAGTTCTTCATTATCCTTAATCAATATTTCATAGAAAGTTTAGCTACTTTCTCAGAATTGTAATTTTTCTTTCTGAGAGCACTGGAAAAAATTGTTAATTTGAAATTATTGCAAGATTACACAGAATCCTGCCCCATTAAATACTGACTGCCACCATATAACTGAAAAATTGTTGAGTGTGGTGTAAAACATTATTCAAAATCAATTCAAAACAACTAACCTACAAACATGAACCTAAAAGTGTACTTAAGTGTCACCAGTAGCATGTGTTACCAACTAACCTACACACATGAACCTAAAAGTGTACTTAAGTGTCACCAGTAGCATGTGTTACCAATTTACCTACACACTTTTTGGTTATGACAATCTTCACGGGAAGAAATCTTTTTATTCCTCATTGGATATTCCTAGCTATAGTGAAAGTAGGAACAATAATTACTTTTGGCAGTGTAAATTCATTGTTGTTATGTTTTATTACCTTAAGTAAAATATAAACTTGTTCATGTAAGAGTTAACAAGACTCCACCCTGCCATGTTATATTAATTTTACTGTTGTAAAATATATACATCTGGGCTTTCAAACGGGGTTAGAATATAAACAATTCAGCAATTCAATGAAAAAAATCATACCATTTTTTTTCAGTGTAGTAGAATAAATTTCTGTGTAAATGTAGTATATTGCAATGAATCAAATGATAACAGAAATAATATGTAGGTAGATGATAGGCTGATCCTTTGTCTATATGCAATGAGATGCCACATGCATAATGTCTGTACTAAGAGTTGCATGGTGCCAGGGGAAGTGTTATGGCTCTCTGTACATCTCTGGCAGAGATGTCAAAGAGAGATGTGGATTTAACTTCATCTTATATTCTTTTTGTAACATAATGATCAACTACATATTTCTTTTTCTGTACAGTAACATCGAAATTGATGATTGAATTGATTAGTATATCCATTATCTACTCAAGGACTTAGTGCTTTACGAACAAATCTGATGATATCATTGTGTGTAGAACAAATCAGACATCACCGTGACACGGACAGATAATGAAAATTGATATATATGAAAAAAGCAACGTCAATGATGTGTTTTAAGTCAAATTCATTTATGTTTCTTAGCAATGTCTATAATTCTAATACAATTTTTTATAAGTGAGGTATTTTGGTCATTGTTCCAAAGGCTCCCATTAGAGTCTGACATTTTTATAACCATGAAGTTGTTTCAGTTTTCACATTTGTGAGAATTTTTTTCGATGCTTGTCCATTAGTACATACAGTAAGCTTCTTAACTTTGTTATGAGAAATTCAGTAAGTCAAAAGTTTGGGCAAATTTTAGGTCTGACTAATTTCCTTTAGATTTTTTAATGTCTGCAGAAAATTCAGTCTGATGGAAGTCAGCTGATAAAGATTTTTTTTTTACTGAAAATTACTTAGAATCTACAGTTGATATATGTGTTGAACATTGCAGGGTTTGAAATTAGCACAGTCTGCCAGTCTGAGACTAGTAACTTTTGCAGCAGACTAGTCAAGGTTATGCTTCAGCTAGCCTGGTTGCCTGGTAGTAGAAAATTTGTATAGGCCTAAACATTGCAATAGGAACATGAGTAATGATTAATGAAAGTGTATAATATTGGTAGATTGAACACCAGATTTACTTACTCAGCTCCTTAATTTTTTTATTTTTTGGGGGGGCTTTTTTTTTTTTTGTGCTAATTTTTTTGCAACTAGTCCAACTGACCAGTGAGACAGAAATACTAAATTCTACCCCTGCTTTTTGTACTTAAGTCTCCCCTCCATATCCAAGAGATTTTCTTGTTGTTATTTATCACATTTAGAGCAACAATTATTTGTAAACAGTGCCAAGCAATAATATCAGAAACATGTGAATAAATTGCCATGGCATACTTTGCTGTATTGATCAAACTTTTCAACAATGCTTTAATCAAGATAAGATAATGTCTTTATAAGATATTGTACAACTCAACAAAATATACACTAATTATCATGAATGCCCTAAAATTGAAGTTTTATCATTCCTCCATCACCTTGCAATGACACAATGAATTCAATACTTTTCACACTTTTTGACTGTTGTTGATGTTCATTGTTTGGTTATCAGTAGATGTTTTTGTTGTTGTATTGTTGTTTTATTACATTCATTTTGAAATACACATGTACTTGTATCGTCAAAATCAGATTAAACCACTGTACGATCTGAACATTGAAATTGCTGAAACTTACATGCAGCTAACTCAGTGATTGGTCCTTTCGTAATGTCTACATGATGCTGAATATGCCTGAAGATTAAGTTGTACTGTATTATTAAGTTTTGGCATGTAGCTGTGCTTGGTGTGAGTAAAACATTTCAGGTGTAAAGGCTTTGGCAACTGGGAAAATTTAGGTGATTATATTGGTACAGCACTGTAACATACATTATACAGGGTGTTTCAAAAAGTATGTCCCAACTTTACTGTTCAATATAATATGTTATAAGCTACATATTAAAGTAAGGCATATATTATATTAAACAGTGTTTCATAACAATTCTGTTTGTATATAACTTTTATTGCTCTCAAATTAGATATTATTCAAGTGAGCCTCATTATTAAATACATGTATTAACATTTTGGAAATTTACCCGTTAAACATCATTTTTCATTACATATCCCAAATGTCCATCGTTGTCTCTACCATTAACTGTAACCTGTCCAGGAAGGTTCAGATAAAATTTTCACTTGTGTCCAATGGAATCCTTCCAATTTAATCCTTATTACCTGCTTTAAGCCATCAAGGTCATATGGGCATGTTGGGAATACTCAAAATAAGATTTAAAAACATCAAAATGAAGGTTCTTCTTCATCCATTTTGGTAGTTAAACCAAATAATGCTAAATTATGATGATGTCATTGATGACATCATAAAATAAATTCTGAAGTTATAGGTTTTTGGATTATTTAATCATAAATTTTTTATTAAATTCTCTTTCTAATGAACTTTTATTATTTTAATTATCATGTATGTGTCTATGCAAAATTATAGATGTTTTAAGTGGGGGGGCATGTTTTTTGAAGCACCCTGTATGTGTATGTATAAAACACACACAGAGACATGATAGCACTGAGAATATGAAGATATATTTTACACACACATACACATGCATGCATGCACACACACACACACACACACACACACAATCAAGATAACACTGAGAACATGAAGGTATATTTTACCAAGATATCAGATTGCACCAAAAGTGATGGTTTAGGATTGTGTCATAAGAAGCTAGGTTTACATCATACTTCATTATATAATAATTTGCCAAAAATTGAAAAAAATGCCTGAAAGTGAGGGTCCCCAGGATATTGCTAATAGCTGCTTATTGCATTGGTAATATTCCAAAGCTCCAAAGTTGTAATATTTGGACATAACAGGAAAATTGATACATAATTTATGCTCAACAGATTATTGTCATTGTGGGTAGACTATAAATATATCTTAAGTATGTTTATTGCTGTTGATAATAGAAAGAACGGTAAGAAATCTATAAAAGGTCTTGAATTTTAAATAATTATCATACCCAAGAGGTTCTGTATCTCAGACACAGGTCACTTTGCTTCTGATGATCTCTTCCATGGTCTTACTTCCATGTAGTATGTATTGTAAATCAGTTTACTAGACACAGTGACTGATGTTGCAAAACTCCTTTTTTTTTAGATCACACAAGTAAAAAATTCACTGTTTTGTTGATATTCTGTAGTCCTTTTCACCATTATCAACATTTTTTTTCAATTCTTTACTTTCAAATCAGTTTTCTACAGGACATAACAAAAACATGACAGGACATTCACAAAAGGATCAACAATTTTACACTTGGCGTGTCAATCTGTTTTTAATGGTGGAAGAGAATTTGTAATTCATGGACAAAAGATTCCTGAATAACCAACTTTAGACAAAACTTGAACTGCGGCTGATTGGACTCATCTGCATGTTGATAAAAAAGAAAATAACATGTATATAACTAATGTTTAGGTAGAAACAAGTTCTTGTTTTAAACAATTACATTAACTGTACACACAAGTTTAAAGTTGGATATCAGAGATTATGGTAGAAATTGTGGATCTGAATCTGTTTGCTCAAAACTTCATACATGTATTAATATTCTAAGTCTGAGATTATTCTAAACTTGGCTTGATCAGCCAATCAAATTTCAGGATTAGCTGTAGTTGAATAGGTTTCTTCAGATCTGAGTAATACTAAATTTCTGAGTTAGTGGGCCAA
Source organism: Atrina japonica (assembly GCA_030159075.1). NCBI lineage: Eukaryota > Metazoa > Mollusca > Bivalvia > Pterioida > Pinnidae > Atrina > Atrina japonica. The sequence goes on from BROG01000115.1 coordinate 857,750, forward strand.
TATTACATTTATGGTCTTGACAGATCTGAATATTGCTTTGACACCGAATTTACCTAGGCTCTTATGGTTGTGTTGAATGACATCATAGATAATTGAAAAATCAATTTTATCTGATTAAAGAATTTTGTAAGAACTTTCAAATCAAACAGTCAGGCTCATGGTGTGCTTTTAATTATCCCTGCAGCTTTCCGTAGACTGTATAATGATACAAGCAAGTTGACAAAAGTTAATCGTCCTTTTAGATTTTTACGCATCAAGATTGAAGATTGCAGAACATATTGTTTTTGCTAGGTCTGTCTGTTTGCAAAATTTGGTTTGCTGTCAAATAAGGTGACTTTCTGTCATTAAGTTTTAAGCAAATGTTGATTAATGTTTTGTATCAATAAGATAAAAGATGAGCTTAATCATGGCTAACATTCAACAATATGTGCCAAGAGTTATGAGACATTTCCATCTCTAAAACATACTTTGTTCTTATCAGTAATATCTTTGTAGAATCAAACCTAATTAAAACCTATTGTGAAGTCAATGCCTGTTATACAAGAAAATTTTCTGAATGATATCTTAGAGTTGATATCTTTTTTCACATAAATACAACATTATGAGTGATTTCACATAGATGATATCTGTTTTCATATAAAGAAAACCTTGTGTGATATAGAGATGATATCTGTCTTCCCATTAAGAAAACTGTATCAGTGAGAAAACTTTTATTGTTAATATCTTGGAGATTCTATCTGTTTTCACATAAGGAAAAATTTTAAGTGTGATACCACAGAGATGGTATCTGTTTTCACATAAAAAAAAATCTTTATTGTGATATCTCAGAGATATCTGTTTTTAGTTTATGAAAACTTTCTGAGTAATATCTCAGAGATGATGTCTGTTTTCTCATTAAGACAACTTTATGCGTATAAACAATGCATTACTTGAACAATATACAATTATTGACTTTTGATGAGGTTGACATCTTGATTTATTAATCCCAGCGAAGTGATATGGACCGAGGTCAACAGGTGAGGTGAATATCAGTTTTCCTGAGATTGATAATATGTGATACCAGTAGTATATGATACCTATGACATCAGCAGTGTTCCACGCTTGCCATGTGTGACACCTGACATCAGTAGCACCTGATATTGATGACATTTTATTTGTATGACACTTACATTGTATATATCGTCTGATATGTGATATTTACAATTCACAAAACAAACAATAATTGACATTTGTATTGACATCTTTGATATTGTATATATTTGTGTAACTTTCTTCAGACAGGTCATTTGTTTAATGTAATCTTTGTGTGATATACAGGTCATCTGTTAATCTGTGTGTGACATACTTCTGTAACAGGTCATCTGTTAATCTGTGTGTGACATACTTCTGTAACAGGTCATCTGTTAATCTGTGTGTTACATACTTCTGTAACAGGTCATCTGTTAATCTGTGTGTTACATACTTCTGTAACAGGTCATCTGTTAATCTGTGTGTGACATACTTCTGTAACAGGTCATCTGTTAATCTGTGTGTTACATACTTCTGTAACAGGTCATCTGTTAATCTGTGTGTGACATACTTCCTTAACAGGTCATCTGTTAATCTGTGTGTGACATACTTCTGTAACAGGTCATCTGTTAATCTGTATGTGACATACTTCTTTATCAGGTCATCTGTTAATCTGTGTGTGACATACTTCTTTATCAGGTCACCTGTTAATCTGTGTGTTACATACTTCTTTATCAGGTCACCTGTTAATCTGTGTGTGACATACTTCTTTATCAGGTCACCTGTTAATCTGTGTGTTACATACTTCTTTATCAGGTTATCTGTTAATCTGTATGTGACATACTTCTTTATCAGGTCACCTGTTAATCTGTATGTTACATGCTTCTTTATCGGGTCACCTGTTAATCTGTGTGTTACATGCTTCTTTATCAGGTCACCTGTTAATCTGTGTGTTACATGATCCTTCATTGGGTCCGCTGTTCATCTTTGTGTAACATACATTATATCAGGTCATCTATAAATCTTTGTATGACATCACCTGTGCCAAATATTCTACAACCAACACTTTTTTCTTCCAAGGTTATTCATTATCTTTTCTTGTTAATATTATTAATTTACCAGACAGATTTTAACCAGATTTGGCTGAGACAGGGGCTTTTAATGTTTTTACTTGGAATTTTATGTGGGAATGGGCTAAATTTAAAAAAAAAAAATACTATCAATTATGATAATTTTACTAATAAAATAAAAAATAATGATACAAAACTTGTATTTCATTTATCTCTTTATTAAACTAACAACTTGGATTTCATCTGAAGACATGAAGGTATTAATTCATTTTTTGTTTTTGCCTATACATCAAATGTTAGGTACATTATGAACATAAACAGGAATTTTTTGCTCAGAATTGGAAAAAATAAAGCATTGGGAATGGGTAATTTTAACGGACCCACATGTTAATGATATTAATCCCTGTGAGTGTATCCTTTGCTTCATTACGGTATTGTAAACAAAAAAGGATTTTTTTTCTAAAACCAGTGTCTATGTGATTTAGGTTACAATCAAGAACCTTTGGGGACTGTGACTCTCTTTTATATAAAATATATTGGTGAACCTGATGTTATATAACAAAGCAGGCTATAATTAGATAATTAGTATTGAGTTTTATTATTGCATTTGAAGTCCACCAGGTCACATATACTATTATGACATACATTTATAATCCAGTTAACATGATAATTATACTTTGTGGTGTCATAAATATAATTTGATGATGTAGACTTAAGGATGATGAAAGCGTACATATGTAATAATTATAAATAATTAAGTGTACTCTTTGTGTTATCTTGAAGTACAGTAGAACCTATACTCTGTATGTGTTACTTTGAAGTATAGTAGAACCTGTACTCTGTATGTTACTTTGGAGTACAGTAGAACCTATACTCTTTATGTGTTACCTTGAAGTACAGTAGAACCTGTACTCTGTATGTGTTACTTTGAAGTACAGTAGAACCTATACTCTTTATGTGTTACTTTGAAGTACAGTAGAACCTGTACTCTGTATGTGTTACTTTGAAGTACAGTAGAACCTGTACTCTGTATGTGTTACCTTGAAGTATAGTAGAACCTGTACTCTGTATGTTACTTTGAAGTACAGTAGAACCTATACTCTTTATGTGTTACCTTGAAGTACAGTAGAACCTATACTTTGTATGTGTTACTTTGAAGTACAGTAGAACCTGTACTCTGTATGTTACTTTGAAGTACAGTAGAACCTGTACTCTGTATGTGTTACTTTGAAGTACAGTAGAACCTATACTCTTTATGTGTTACTTTGAAGTACAGTAGAACCTATACTCTTTATGTTACTTTGAAGTACAGTAGAACCTGTCTTGAGAGATCATCCTTTCTGCCACTGAAATGTGGTCTCTCAAGACAGGTGCTCTCTCAAAATAGGTTTTATTTAGATAGTTTACTAAATGGTTATTACAATGTCAAAAAAAAAACACAAAACAAGTGGACTTTCATTACAGTGGTCTCTCAAAATAGGTTCTATTGTATCAACAACATCATTTCCATGGATATAGATGTACTTTGGAAAATTGTTCTAAACTGCTGTAAAAATATATATTGTTTTAAATTTAAATAGATATAATTTAGAATATTGTTTTGAGATATTGTTAACATTTTGATATTATTACTTTCTGAGATGTCATTTCAAGGTATTAAAACAAAATGATATTGATTAACTCTTAAATGATCAAATATATTGGCATGTTGTTAGAAACAGTGTTGAAACTTTCATTATCTCTAAGATATTTTACTACAGTGCAATTCTTATAAAGAAGAAATCAAAGAAAATCATTGTATTTGGTCTGTCATTCTGTTTGCCATTTTTTTTTTTTTTTCTTTTAAATGAATTTTTTCTGAAATTCCAGTATTTGGTATATTGTTTTATGACAATCAGATCTCAGATTAAAGTTTGATTACAGTAAATTTTTGGCAATATTTTCCAGAGTTATGGTACTGTAGAATATTCATAAATGAGTTAGTCCTTTAGCATTTTGGGGTGTATTGATTCTCAGACACATTTTTATCCACATGGAATAGATCTAAAAAGAGAAACTTATATTACATAATCTTGTATCCAAGTAATCTATGATAACAATACTTTGTTCTTGTATATAAAATCTTAAGTACTTTTAGAAATATTGATGCAGCTAGTAAATTTTAAAATTTTCTTTGTTGATTTGTAGGAGGACCATGAAAGAAATCCACCATTGGAACATCAGTTTGGAGTCAAGCCAAAAGTTCAACACCTGAGCAAGAAAGAGGTAAGTGAATACCTGGTGTGATACTGATTATAATGATGTCAAAACAATTATTTTCCATCTTTCCTTGTAATGCAGTGTCATTCAGAAACCAATGTGGTCAACATGCTTGGGATTTAGTGAAACAGAGAGTGTGTGTGGTATGGTGTTTGTACAGAAGTATGACCTGGTGACAACACATAAAGAACAAAGAATAATCAAATTGAACATTTGTTTATGCCCCACATGGCTGGTACATTTGTTTATGCCCCACATGGCTGGTACATTTGTTTATGCCCCACATGGCTGGTACATTTGTTTATGCCCCACATGGCTGGTACATTTGTTTATGCCCCACATGGCTGGTACATTTGTTTATGTCCCACATGGCTGGTACATTTGTTTATGCCCCACATGGCTGGTACATTTGTTTATGCCCCACATGGCTGGTACATTTGTTTATGCCCCACATGGCTGGTACATTTGTTTATGCCCCTAATGGCTGGAACATTTGTTTATGCCCCACATGGCTGGTACATTTGTTTATGCCTGCATGGCTGGTACATTTGTTTATGCCCCACATGGCTGGTACATTTCTTTATGCCCCACATGGCTGGTATATTTCTTTATGTCCCGCATGGCTGGTACATTTGTTTATGCCCTACATGGCTGGTACATTTGTTTATGCCTGCATGGCTGGTACATTTGTTTATGCCCCACATGGCTGGTACATTTGTTTATGCCCAACATGGCTGGTATATTTCTTTATGCCCAACATGGCTGGTATATTTCTTTATGTCCCGCATGGCTGGTACATTTGTTTATGTCCCATATGACTGACAAAGCTCTTTAGCCCCTTTTCCATTGTTTTTATTTGTTTTTGTTTGTTTTGAATGTTCTTTTATGCCACATTCAACAATTTTATGGTGGCAGCCAGTTTTTAATAGTGGAGAGAGAACCCGGTTACAATGTACCTTGAAGAGACCACTGGTCTTCCACAAGTAAAATTGCAAACATTCTGACAAAAATCAGCTGTGGTTCCAGCAGGGCTTGTACCTGCACTGACCGGAAATGACTAAGATTTCCTGGTTTAAAGCGTGATGCTCTAACCACTCAGCCACAGAAGACCCTTTTGCCTTTGTAAATAAGTGGTTGTGTTATGCACAATTCATGCAAAGTATTCTGTTATTATGTATATATCTCTAGTTGATTGATGGACCATAGAAATGTTAAAAAATGTCACCCACTAGGCCAGTTTTGTCCCGTGTTTATTATGACATCATTATTCAATGGTTCCAAATATGCAAAATGGTAAGCTAGGCCTATCAGATATTAATGGGGAAGTAATCTTAAAAGTTTCTTTCGGACAAAAATTGAAAATTACTGAAAAAGTAAAGATATGTATAGTGTATCAGTAGAATGGTGAAAACTTTTGAATATAAAGCACAGGGATTTTTAATTTGTGTATAGCTGCTACATAAACGCCCTTTACATCTTTATAATAGAATGCTCCAAGATTATGGCATCATGATTTCTAAATGAACGATTATGTTATGACATAGGAATGCCTATATCTTCTCTTAAAATCTGGTGCAAAAATAGTATGCCTCCATGAATCCACACTTTACTTCTGTTATTTTTTAAGCAAAAACCATCTTTGAAAGAATGGTTCTTGTTTTATTGATATTGATTATTTTGAGAATAAATGAGAAAAGATTGAGATTTTTCAATTTTGAGAATAAATGAGAAAAGATTGAGATTTTTCAATTCCTGGGCTAAGCTAGAGTTTGTCTTTTTTTAGGGTTTAAGTTGTCTGACTGATATTGGAGGGGCCTTCCTGGCGGAGTGGTTAGAGCATCACACTTTGAACCATGAATTCTCTCACTTCTGGTCAGTGCAGGTTCAAGCCACGCTGGAACCTAGACTGATTTTTGTTAGAAAGATTTCATATTTACTTGTGCAAGGCCAGTTGTCTCTCCCAGGATACATTGTAACTGGGTTCTCTCCTTCACCATATTTTAAAAACTGGCCACCACCATATAAATGGACAATTGTTGAGTGTGGCATAAAACACTATTCAAATGACAAAAGTGTGATATTGGATAATTTATATGAATATGCTATACTAAAGGTTTTCTTGACATTAGACATATATAGATTGTTAAACTTGCTTATGGATTTATGTGTTAATAGCTGTGGAATTTTTAGTATCTGTTTGTTTTGCATGCTAACTCTGAGGAAAATATATTTCCAATTTACACCAATAAAAGTGGGGGTTTTTATTATCTAGTGTAAGAATACACATCATAAAAACTTTTCTATAGATAATCTACAAAATGCAGTTTTTACAATGCAGGTGGAACTAGGGAGGTGTAAACATATGTTACCGATAGACCACTATTTATTTGTAATCTACAAAATGTAGTTTTTACAATGCAGGTAGAACTAGGGAGGTGTGATATAGAAAAAAAGACATTTTAAAAAAAAAAAAATTTAATTATGTATTACGCCATGCCACACCTAACTATTTTTCAGTTATATGGTGGCAACCAATTTTATTTACAGAGGAGAAAACAGAGTTAAAATATACCTAGGTAGAGACCACTGGCCTTTCATACAAAAATCAGCTTAACTTCCAGTGGGGCTATTACCTTCGCTGGGACTATAACACTCGATGACCAGAAGTTAGAGACTTCCTGGTGTCATAGACATTTGATAAGGGCAAAAAGTGAAGCACAGTTTATTAGATATTTCATGGTGTTTCTTTGTTATTTTTATCCATTCTTTTCTTTGTGTATTTCACATATTTATGTCTGTATTTCGAAGGAGCATTAACTCATTCACCCCGAAAGACACATTTGGACTGGCCTAAGTCATTGAATCACAGAAGATGCCATTGCTTTTCAGGGGTTGATGAGTTAAAGGATACATACTGTATTGTTGATTCTTTACATTGGAAGTAAAACCTGACCTTATTTGTAAAACTGCTCTTCCTCTACAGTTTAATTTATTAAGTTTGTTCCTTTCAACACCTGAAAATCAATGAACAATGACCTATGCCAGTTCAAATGTGTCTCTATCAGGTCGCAAAATAACAGAAATTGTAACCCATTTACAGGTTACAGTGTGCAATAGCAATAATGAAGACTTAAAAATGAAATTCATCGAGAATGAAAAGGAAGTTATTTGTATTTGTCGTTACCTCCACGTAACCTGAACAATCATGCCCATGTTTCTTTGAAGTCTGTATAGGGGTAAATGGGTTAAATTTCTTTATGGTAGTTTATCTTTAATACAGCATACATATAAGCAAGTTGTACACCTCTGTTTCTTGATCATTTACTTTCAACTTAACTACATTCAGCTAAATTTCTCATTTACTTTGAATTAAGGATATGATTACTTTGCTGTAATTAACTTCATTTCTGGTCAGCTGATACAGCTATTTATGAGTTTCATCAGTCATGTTACACCACATTTCATGTGAAAATAGACCTCAAGAGACCAGCTTACATTTTTTATCCTGCCTCCAGGATAATGACATATTTGTTATATCAGAAATATTGATTGGAATAAGAATTCTGTAATCTTGAAAAATATCTGTACAGTAAACATGCATAACATCTTCCATGTGACAAGCTTATCTTTAAAATCAGAAGTGAAATCCAAAGATTTCCGTTTAGTCCATTTTTTTTGGTAACAAAATGATGTATGTTAAGCGTTAGTCAACAACACGTGGATGAATACTGTAAATTTGATATAATCTGTAAAGGAAAAGAGAACTGAAATTAAAGCGGTGTTGAAGGATATTAATGTTCTCTAATTGCTATTCAGGATGCAATTTTATGCTCGCACGTTTAGTAATTTTCAGATATAAAAATCTTATTAACTGTTTAAAAATGGATACTGCATCATTAGAGAGGATTCTTTTTGAAGCAGACCAAGATAATCTGAATCATGTCATTTTGTTCTTATGTTTTAGCTAAGTATAGATCCAGATTTTTTCGTATTGAGTGTGCGTGGTTAAACCAGTCCTTACAAATACATATACCAAAGAATATAGTTTTACTTGATGCAGTTTTGATTCTATCTGAAGCATATCATATTTACAGGCAAAATACAACTTGTCGAGGTTAAACTTATCATCATATCAATAGATTGCTTTGTCATACAGATTGGAATCTCACAGCAGTTTTATGACATGATATGAGGGTATCATCCATTGATCAGCCCAGTAGGTTTCACAGTCTTGGGTTTTCAATATTCATTCAAAAACTTACCAAAACATATTACAACACTCTTCGTTGCTTTTTAGTGTTGTCTGTGTCTTTTGCCTGCAAAAGTTTTACAATTTCATCCCAGGTTCTGCAAGACAGTCTTCATTTCTGTCCTTGACCTTTGGAGTTCTGTAATATGAACCATAACTTTGTTCAGGAAACCTACAAAGGAAGTCACAATGTTTTGTCTCATTGACATGTGACAGCTCTCGACAAATCACCGAGTTCATTTTATGACGATGATAGAAAATGGCATTGTATTTGTGTCATTACTATCCCCATCGATATATGTCAATGTCTGAACATGTGCAGAATAAAAAAATTTTCTTATATATTGATGTAGTGCATTAGGGGCCATTATATCTGCTATTTCACCATTAATGTATGTAATATCAGTTATAAGTATCCATCATAAGTATCCATGTTACATAGGGAATTCCCATTCAACCTTAAGGTCTCCTAATAAATGTTTTTTTTTTACTTACATTTAACTTAATTTCACAAATTTGTATAAATCTTGAAATTTTTAGTACATAGTCAAAGTTTTTTTTTCAAACAAATAGTAATTTCAAAGGTGTTTAAAACTTGGGAGAAATGAAAATATGAGGTCCTGCTTTCTCATATGTGAGATTCCTATTCACATAGGCAATAATGGGAGAAATGTTCATCTCAGTTTTCATCATATCACCATATCAGTTACATGTATGTTAGAAATATTTTTTCGGAAAGTATGTATTAAACATGAAATGATGGAATACCATAAAAAATCACCTGACAAGATGATTTACTGTTGAAAACGAGGTGCAGATGTCAAAAAAGCAATATTTTTTGTGCTTACATGAAAACTGAAACAACACATGGCATCTGATTACTTTCCGATCATCTTCATACATGTAGATGTCCACAGGATTTGCTGGTTGAGTAAAGTTACAAGGAGAACTCACACCCAAGACAGATAGTACCAAGACAAAAGTGCCAGACCAACTGAGTGGCAAACTTTACACAATAGTCCACAGAATAATACTTTTGTGTTACCATATATTTATATATAAGCTTTCATACTCCATGTTTAAAAATCATGACGTCATACTATTGGTGATATTCCATGATAAAAATGTGAAGGATGTGTATGCAGCAGTTAAATTTAAAATAAAAATGTCTTTGCATCATATTTAGATTTTTTATACTGAAGTAATATTTCACTTGGCTTGTTGTATTTTAAGTCTTAATTTCTCAAAAACTAAGACAGTCATCTTTTCAGAGTGGTTAATCTTAGATGGATTTGGCAATACATTTAGGTATATCATTTTGCCTTAAATGATACCACTATTTTCTTTCTAAAATATACATTTATTATTTTCAATATCTACATGTACTCACTTTCATCCTTGTATTTACTACTTATGTAATTTTTATTCTTTGTATGAGTACTTCCCCATTTTAGGGGCTCCTCTATCACTTTTTAATACAATGTTTTTACTCCGAATACTTGTGGAAATTTCTTCAGAATCATTGTACAAAATTTCTCCCAGATTGAATGATGAAGGATTGACAAAATGCAAATCTGTTGTCCTTAAAACTGAAAAATAGAGAGGGGAACACATTGCAAAATAAAGCTGTGGTTTTCAGTATTCTTTGTGGGTTTTTTACATAAACTGTGACTTTTTTCTTGCATGTCGTTATTTTCTACATAAATTTTTTTCTTGTGACTTTTCTTTTCGATTGCCACTTTGGAAAAGCATAGAAATATTTGGAACTGCTGCCAAATGACATCATAGTAAACTGAGGATAAAACCCGGTCCAGTGGATGACATTTATAACTTTGCAATCTCCCATCTCTGTTGAATTGGTATTATTGAATTTAGGTTACTAGTAGTGCACTAAAATGTTTAAACAAAGGTATAATTTTTTAGTAAGTATCTATATATATATATATATATATATATATATATATTTGTTCATATAATTTTTCGTCTTTTTGAATTCCCCAGGTAGAATAAACAAGGATAGGTGGCACACAAACCCACATTTTCGTCATTATCACTGTAATCACAAAACCATAAGCTCCCCTTTAGTTCGTTTAATTGTTCGACCGCCTGCTTTTCCAAAATAATGTTTCGATAGCAATACTGTAATAGGCTAACTCAAAAAAAAAAAAAAAAAATATAGAATCTAAGTGTATTCAATAATGCAAATTTGTGACTAAAAAAGTGTTAGATTTGCTCATACTGAATGTTTGAAATTACTTTTGAGATCCTATTTAGATGAATCTTCATGAGTGCATTATGAATATTTTCAAGTTCCAAAATAAATATCAACGCATGCCAAAACAATTACTTCAAAGAGTCGATTCAATCACACTAAATACTAATTTCCATATTTCTGAAGGGCCAAAATCGCTCAATGCCAGTTTGACTTGGGTATGAGTTGAGAATCATTACAATAAATAGACACGAAAGTAATTGGTCTGTTTTAATGTTTTAATTTGTGTTCAGTAGGATAATAGAATTACCAAGTTATGGTAGATTGGATTCACTTGAATTACATTTTATTCCATTAGGATAGAAACAAAGACCTATGAATGTCCACTAACTTTCCAATGTGAGGTTCCTATGAATATTGCCCACAATCCCATTTGTTTTTTTAATACATGCCCATTAATATTATTTATTATTTGAACATTCATAGTACTTTTAAACAAACCAATATATATGCACGTGTAATTAATGAGAACTTTATATTTTTATATAAGGATTCATAATTACTTTAAGAAAAACTCAGGCCTAGCCGCCGCTAGTGCTGCTTTAATGTACATAATGTCAGTGAAATATTGATATCAGTTTCCATCATATCATCCCCAATGTACATGTACATAATGTCAATGACATTGATCTTAGTTTCCATCATATCACCAAAATTTACATAATGTCAGTGACATTGATATCAGTTTCCATTACATCATCCCTAATGTACATAATGTCAGTGAAATATTGATATCAGTTTCCATCATATCATCCCCAATGTACATAATGTCAATGACATTGATCTTAGTTTCCATCATATCACCAACATTTACATAATGTCAGTGACATTGATATCAGTTTCCATTACATCATCCCTAATGTACATAATGTCAGTGAAATATTGATATCAGTTTCCATTATATCATCCTTAATGTACATAATGTCAGTGACATTGATCTTAGTTTCCATCATATCACCAAAATTTACATAATGTCAGTGACATTGATATCAGTTTCCATTACATCATCCCTAATGTACATAATGTCAGTGAAATATTGATATCAGTTTCCATTATATCATCCTTAATGTACATAATGTCAGTGACATTGATCTTAGTTTCCATCATATCACCAAAATTTACATAATGTCAGTGACTTTGATATCAGTTTCCATTACATCATCCCTAATGTACATAATGTCAGTGAAATATTGATATCAGTTTCCATTATATCATCCTTAATGTACATAATGTCAGTGACATTGATCTTAGTTTCCATCATATCACCAATATTTACATAATGTCAGTGACATTGATATCAGTTTCCATTATATCTTCCCTAATGTACATAATGTCAGTGACATTGATCTCAGTTTCCATCATATCATCCCCAATGTACATAATGTCAATGACATTGATCTTAGTTTCTATCATATCACCAAAATTTACATAATGTCAGTGACATATTGATCTCAGTTTCCATCATATCACCAAAATTTACATAATGTCAGTGACATATTGATCTCAGTTTCCATCATATCACCAAAATTTACACAATGTCAGTGACATATTGATCTCAGTTTCCATCATATCACCAAAATTTACATAATGTCAGTGACATATTGATCTCAGTTTCCATCATATCACCAAAATTTACTTAATGTCAGTGACATATTGATGTCAGTTTCCATCATACTGCCATTAAAGTACATTATGTCAGTAACATTGATCTCAATTTCCATTATACCACTGATAATATAGATAACTTCAGTGACATATTGATCGTGGTCTAGATATTGACATTGTGTTGAATTTATTTTAAATAGTTTATCTCTCATGCATTGATATATTAAGTTAATGTTAGGAGGGATTTTGTTAAAACTTTGCAGGAAGCAAACACTGGAGGTCCTCTACCAATTATTTGGCAAGTTTGGCTTGGGTGTGTATCCAGCGTGAGGTGCAATATGTCTCGGGGTGTACCCCTCTTTGAAAATCTTTTCCAGAACTGTTGCATGGATCGAAAAACTGATTGCATATGAGTAATCTACATGAATATATGGTTTACGTTTGTATTTTTCATAGAAATCGAGAAACTAATTTTTGGCAACAATTATCTTTTCAGACTTTCAGCATTTTCCTTTGATTTCCTCCCCTTTGATTCAGTATAATGCACTCGCTGTGTTGAACAGTGTTGAGAATCAAACAGGTTCTAATGATCATGTATTTTAACATAATCATGTATTTTAACATAAATACCGTATGAGTCAAATGAAAAATGAGCAAAACAATGATAGTAAAAGTATTTGTTTATTTATTTCTAAAACATTTAGTCAGTATGATGTTGGCTGTGATATAAAACTTTGAATTCCAGGTAAATTAAGTATGATAAGTGAGAATATATGCAGTGTGGAGAAAATCAGTTGTAATATGGTATGCCTTATTAATACCATATGTCTGGAGAAAATCTGTTATAATATTGTATGCCATTGATGCCATATGTCTGGATAAATCTGTTATAATATGGTATGCCATTAATGCCATATGTCTTGAGAAAATTTGTTGTAATATTGTATGCCATATGTCTGGAGAAAATCTGTTATAATATTGTATGCCATTAATGCCATATGTCTGGAGAAAATCTGTTATAATATTGTATGCCATTAATGCCATATGTCTGGAGAAAATAATTTGTAATATTGTATGCCATTAATGCCATATGTCTGGAGAAAATCTGTTATAATATTGTATGCCATTAATGCCATATGTCTGGAGAAAATAATTTGTAATATTGTATGCCATTAATGCCATATGTCTGGAGAAAATCTGTTATAATATTGTATGCCATTAATGCCATATGTCTGGAGAAAATAATTTGTAATATTGTATGCCATTAATGCCATATGTCTGGAGAAAATCTGTTATAATATTGTATGCCATTAATGCCATTTGTCTGGAGAAAATCTGTTATAATATTGTATGCCATTAATGCCATATGTCTGGAGAAAATCTGTTGTAATATGGAATGCCATTGATGCCATATGTCTGGAGAAAACCTGTTGTAAAATCTTTTTTAAAATTAGAGCTCAACTGATGAAGTTTAATTGACAGAAATGATCATCTTGAGCATTATAACTTGGTATTATGTTTATAATATTTGTAATATGGTATGCCATTGATGCCATATTTCTGGAGAAAATATGTTGTAAAATGATATGCCATTGATGCCATATGTCTGGAGAAAACCTTTTGTAATAGGGAATGCCATTGATGTCATATGTTCTGGGATAATTTTTTGTAATATGGAATGCCACTGATGCTATATGTCTGTTGTATTTTTCTCAGAAACACCTACCTTATATTTTTTATACAAATGGGAAACCAGATGGCCATATCTCGCACAAAATATCAGCCTGGAGGTCATAATATTGTAATGGAATTTACATTAGGGCATGAAAGGCTTGTACGCCAATATTTTTATTCTAAACTAATGTTATTTTACTTTCAAAAGTGCCTGTTGGCTAATATGGTAATGTAAAGTGTGGGTGCCTCCTGATCTTGTCTCGAAAATGACATCAATAAAAATACTAGTACTGCATGATTATTTTGGTTTACTTTTCTAAATTGCATTAACTTAATATCTACTAAACCTTGGCAATTGAAGTTTTGTATTTTGATGTGTTTTAAGTATATATTAAGTATACATTGATAGTCTGATCTGTTACTGTCCACACTATCAAGTGTTATATGAACTTAAAAGAACTATCCATCCCCCACTTGTGAAGAACAACAGATATCTTAGAAAAGATATCTCTTTTTCTACCTGGAACTGGCATATCTACCATTTTACCAGGTCATATTTTTGTCCACATCTCAGGGTGTAGGTAATCTGCATGTGTGAAACTGGAAATTAACAGCAAAAAACACTATTATGACATTTGAATGTCAATTGGAATAAATGTACACACGCACACAAACACACGAACACACACACACATATATATATATATATATATATATATATATAGAGAGAGAGAGAGAGAGAGAGAGAGAGAGAGAGAGAGAGAGAGAGAGAGAGAGAGAGAGAGAATAAATAAATCTTTGGGAAAGTCTCATACACTGAAAGAAATCTTGCTGCCTGCATTGCCAACTATACTCTAACACTCAACATGAATAACAATTCATTTTACTGTCAATTTTAATGATGAAGCACATTTTTTTGCAATAATTTATAGATAAAAAAATTCTTGGAATGAATGCCAAGGACAGTTGTAATTAGATTAGGTACGTCTTTTACATTTAACTTAATTAAATTTGTTTAATTCCAATTACATGTACTATAAACATTTAAAAGTTTTTGTGAAATGTTTTGTCATTGGTGAAATACATATTGAATTTATCCTAAACCTAAAACTTCATTAAACAGGAGATAAAATTTTTTAAAAATCATTTGTCCTATGAGACGAGTGATTTAGAAAACCACTCATTCCTAGAGACTTTCTCGGCTTGTTCTAATTTTTTATAAACATTCATGGAACCATTAAGACTAACTATTCTTTGATTTCTCAGATATGATACATATAAATAAACTAAAATGTCAGATTTTGAAACTGCTATGTAAATGCAAAGTTTAGAGGCTACAAAGTAAGGCGTTATTGATCTAGAAGAAAAAGAACTTGTCACCAGGGACAGGTACCCACCCCTTACAACTCGTTCTCATTCGATTTTACTTGTCCAGGACCAGTGGATGAGTTCTTTTTCTTGCTCTTTTCAACTTATTGAACAATAGTTCATTCATGAAAAATAAAATCTGAAAAATTATTTTCAAAAATTCTGTTGTATTTTTTTTTTTTTTTTTGCAGTTTGAACTGTTGTATATTGAAGTATTATATACAATCAAACACAAGGTTGGTACTACAACAGGAGGTCATCTACCCTATATTCAGGATCTGTATCAATATGCCCAGGAAGCATTTCGTATCCGACCAGAGGACCATGCCAGACTTTTGGCTAAAGCTACAGAAGAGAAGGTCAGTGTATGAGATGATAGATTGATATCAGGATTATAAGCATCCACACTCTAATCAGGTCTTTTTCTATAGTCTTCACAGGGCCGATATTACGCCCCTTTCCGAATGCAAAATGCTTGTGTTTTTTCCCAATTTGATGAAAACAATGGTTTACAGACAGCATTAACAATGAAAAATGAATTAATGCAGGGGGAAATGCATGTAAAAAGAGATTCCATCACATTTAGATTTATGTGTGTGCAAACTTTTTTTTTGCCAATTTCACACAAATTCACAAAAAATTGCCAGTTGTGTCGGCAATGGCATTTTCCCAAAATTGGCAGAAAAATGCCTGCTAATAACAGTACTTGTTTTAATGATTCAAATATTGACGATAAGTAGCCTAATATTTATGGTTTATCTGTTTTCAACATTTTGATTTCCATCAAATACAATGTAATTTGAGTTTATGTCCTCAAGTTTTTAACCAACTTTCAGGATCAGTTACTTTCAGTATTTTATAAAACATCTCAGCCATTAGTGTTTTGATAAAATAACAGTATTCATTTGATATTTATAATTTAAGTGATTGAAATATTTATACCCTGGCCTTTTTAAAGACAAAATTTCATAGGATTTGCCTTGTTGTGGTTTGCTTGAATTGCTCTGACTCATTCAACTTATATATAAATTTTGTTACAACAGCCCCCTATAGTGATACTAAATTTGACAGTTATCAAAGCAAGAGATCTAGAAGCCAAAGATGCTGATGGTAGGTACTCGTTATACCTTACATAAACAAGTGTCAACAAGTCAGTAAACATTCAAGCTCATTTGAACAATTTTGTTTATTTATTGCATACAATTATAAAAAATGATGAAAATCATTGCTCAGCTGATGAAAACTTCAAAAATATTCAAAACAATTTTGTGTACATTTTGAGTTTTAGTACCATACTTTGGGTACTTGGAAAATCCTATGTCTGACTCCATGTTATGATGTGATAATGAATAAAAAAGGAAATTAATGTGTTTTACGTGTTGCAAAATCTTATTCAGAGGTTTTACAAACTTAAGTTGAGCTTGAATATTTATTGAATACTTGCCCTCAGGTCTTATTGCTCCAGTAAGCCATAATTTCCTTCTCATTTTATTCGCTTTGCAGCATAAGATGTTGACAGACATTTTTTCTCACATTTTGTGTCAAGCTCTAAGATTGAAAAGTCTTTAAAGTTGTGTCCAATTTCTTTGTTCCTTTGTCATGTTCTAGTCTGGTTGTTCAGATGACCTTTGACCTATCAAAATATTTGTTTTATATGATACTAATCAGATTCACAATCTCTTTTTATGGTTGTAATATTAATTTGAAGGGTTTTTTGGAGTATGCTAGGTAACAACATCCATCTGTCATAAAGATTTAAACTACAATGTATCAAATAAGATAAGATTGTGAAATTGATTACAAATTCCAAGAAATTCTATACATATGTAATTTGTAACAATCTATAAAATTGTTAAGCCAATTACTGTATGTACTTTATATATTTATTTTATGGGATTGCATCTAAATGTCATGCAGTATTAAATGATTCACTTGAAATGAGTTACCATTCTAGCAACAATTTATTCTCTGGGGGAAAAATTATGGCTGCAACTGAAAACTGGAAAATTGAAATACGTTTAACCAATGTTTGCAGGTATTAGGTGTCAATAAATTTCACAGGTATACAATGATCATCCCTAAACAATTTCACTAATTGTACTTGTTTTTATTTTACATTATATCAGATCTTATGTTTGATGGAATTAAATTGTTATTTGAACAACAATGGAAGTTCGGTATGTTGATTTTTTGTTTTGGCTCTAGGTTTCAGTGACCCATACTGCATGCTTGGCATTATGCCAGGACGTTTATTGGATCAAGATTTATCATCGGAGGCGTTATTTTCTGATGAAGATGAACACCAGAAAAAGGAAGAGAAAAAGAAAGGAAGTCTCCGAAGATTTTCACTTACTGGAAGTAGGAAGAAAAAAGATAAAACTGTCAAAGAATTACTTCCCGCCAGACTAATAAAAACTACAGATGTAAAACCAAACACACTGAACCCTGTGTGGGAGGAAAAGTTTAGATTGTGAGTCAAGTACTCAGTTTTTGTCAACAGAAAGTTTTTTACAGAAAGTTTCTCACATCATTTTATGAGGCTTGCCAATTAATGATAATAATTGGATGTATCTACTGTATGTAATGAAATGTTGTTGCCAGTACATATTTCTTGCAAGACAGAGGGCCTCTTAAAATGAAAGGTCAAGACCTTCTCTGACGGATTAAGTGCATGAGATAATAATGACCAATCAAATATATTTTGAAGTGAGATGCTTCCAAATTGTGTTTTGATACTACATATCACAGGGATTTTCCAAGGCCATTCCCAATACAAAAAAAAAAAAAAAAATGTTTTATATTTTCTCAATTTTTCAGACCCTGGACCCATAAATTTTGGTCTGTGTCACATGTTTTCGTGTGATAACAACACAAATAAATATGTAAAAAAAAAAAAGTTTTCCCCCAACTTGCCCCTCCCAAGATGGAAAATAGGGGAGGGCCATATTATTTATGGTCCATCTGTTTGTCTGTTTGCACGTTCTTTCTAAAAACTTGAGTTTATTTCATCAATTTTTAATCCACATACAAAAAAATTACCATAATGATGCTTTTTACCAAAGAAACACAGGATAAGTTCTATTAAGGACAGCGCTTGGCTATATATTTGTGTTATAGAAATGTACAATCTTTCTGAATGGAGTTATGACACAGGAGGGAGATGGATCTCAATAATACAAATAGCACAGCTAGTAAGTCATATAGCATGGATGAATGGTCTGACATATACAGTGACTTTGAAGTTCTCATTATCTTTCATTTTTCTTGGTTGTCTGACACAAATAGCTGACATCAATTAACTTTGTTCTTTACAATACATATATTTTCTGTCCATTCACTTTGCTATCATAAAAAATCCAGGACTTGATAATGAACCACAAGAATTTCCAAGATGGTTATAACTCAGTAATGCAATGTTGATGTGACTCTGCATATGCATATTCTGAGTTTCAACTGTATTCAACTATGTAATGTTTGTTGGTTCAACTGTATTTTGTGATGTTATGAAGTGTAGCACATCAGTTTACTATATACAGAGTTGATACATAGCAGATGGGTCTCATACATTTACATTGTAATTGGGCACGTTTTATACAGGTTTGGTTTAAAACTAGTGGGTAAGGGCCCAATTCATGCGATTTTTATATATAACAATTCAGGGCTTTAATTATGTGGTTTTGGTATGAAGCTATTGAATTTTATTTCTGTTTTAGTCACTGATATATCAGGGATTTCCCAAACTCTTTTGGGAATAGGGCTTGGGCCTTTTGAATTGTGAATTTTAGCAACATTTTATTGAAATTGGGAAATTTAAAATATATAAAACCGTTTGAAAATACAAGAATCTCTTCAAATTCACTGTCATTTGACTTCAGTTGAAGAATTGCAACTGCAAATTCGTTAAATATGCATTTTTCTTGCAGTGGGAATGGGGCCTTATTTTGGTCCCCCTATGGTAAAGTGGAAAATTGCTGTATTTGTTTACAGCAGTTGGGTACAGTTTTGTTTTGACACAAATCAGTTGGGTTTTGTTGTGTTAGTTTGGCATTCAGCAGCCGGGGATTTATGTAGGCTATTCTATTTTGTATTATGACTCTCCTGATACCCTTTATAGGAAATTACTGTTTGTAAGTGAATACTAATCTTTTTGTATACTCATGTTGTTTATTCTTAGTGACCTTGAAGATGTCAGAAAAGACCATATTCACCTTGATATTTGGTAAGTTAGTTTTAAGATTTATTACTTTTAACAGTGAAACCTTGCTCTCAAAACCTCCTTACCTACTGACTGAAAGTGATCTGATTGTTGAGATGGTCTCTTGAGTGAGGGTCTGTTCTCATTAAATATTTATTAATAAATTTTCCAAGCGACTGAATATTGAATGTGCTTAAATTTGAGGTGGTCTCCTAAGTGAAATGGTATTTATGCAAAGTTCCACTGTAGTTCCAACCTTTTGTGTGCCTCATAACGGAAAAATGTTTAATAGAATTGATTGCTGCTTTAGTGCATATTTAGCATTATTTTGATATAATTGTTTACATCATTGCAATGATGGTTGATTGCAATTGGAAATTTTTTCTTTTGATTTAAATCTTGAATGGTGTTTTATGTCACACTTAACAATGATTTAACATAATCTTATGACATGATCTCACTTTCACACTTATTGTATCTGGAATATTTTATTTATACATGTACAACGATTATAGCTCACCGTCTGTGAACACTGATTTAAATTCTATGTATTATACAGGGATCATGATGATGAACAGTCTGAACACTGATTTAAATTCTATGTATTATACAGGGACCATGATAATGAACAGTCTGAACACTGATTTAAATTCTGTTTATTATACAGGGACCATGATAATGAACAGTCTGAACACTGATTTAAATTCTGTTTATTATACAGGGACCATGATAATGAACAGTCTCAACACTGATTTAAATTCTATGTATTATACAGGGACCATGATAATGAACAGTCTCAACACTGATTTAAATTCTATGTATTATACAGGGACCATGATAATGAACAGTCTGAACACTGATTTAAATTCTATGTATTATACAGGGATCATGATAATGAACAGTCTGAACACTGATTTAAATTCTATGTATTATACAGGGACCATGATAATGAACAGTCTGAACACTGATTTAAATTCTATGTATTATACAGAGACCATGATAATGAACAGTCTGAACACTGATTTAAATTCTATGTATTATACAGGGATCATGATAATGAACAGTCTGAACACTGATTTAAATTCTATGTATTATACAGGGACCATGATAATGAACAGTCTGAACACTGATTTAAATTCTATGTATTATACAGAGACCATGGTAATGAACAGTCTGAACACTGATTTCAATTCTATGTATTATACAGGGATCATGATAATGAACAGTCTGAACACTGATTTCAATTCTGTTTATTATACAGGGACCATGATAATGAACAGTCTGAACACTGATTTAAATTCTATGTATTATACAGGGACCATGATAATGAACAGTCTGAACACTGATTTAAATTCTATGTATTATACAGAGACCATGATAATGAACAGTCTGAACACTGATTTAAATTCTATGTATTATACAGGGACCATGATAATGAACAGTCTGAACACTGATTTAAATTCTATGTATTATACAGAGACCATGATAATGAACAGTCTGAACACTGATTTAAATTCTGTTTATTATACAGGGACCATGATAATGAACAGTCTGAACACTGATTTAAATTCTATGTATTATACAGGGACCATGATAATGAACAGTCTGAACACTGATTTAAATTCTATGTATTATACAGGGACCATGATAATGAACAGTCTGAACACTGATTTAAATTCTGTTTATTATACAGGGATCATGATGACGAACAGTCTGTACTTGAAGCAACAAAAAAGTTAAATGAAGTACAGAGCATGAAAGGATTAGGAAGATTCTTCAAGCAAGTTGCTCAGTCTGCTCGCACGAAGAGAAACAGTGGTGATGTGGATGACTTCCTGGGTTGCATCAATTTCCCTTTACATGTAAATACACATTTTTATATAAACTGTACATATATTGTTTCCATGACAACTTTTCAGTTACCTGAGATAATTAGGTGACATGTATTTTATTTTTAAAATCTACTCTTTCAAGAAACAAGTCGACCAATTCTCCTTAGTCGTGGTAAGTAGCTTCTTTTTGGCAAGGAAAATATGTAAATTTTGTGACACTAGGGGTTCTGAAGGTAGAGTAGGAACTCTGGTGCTCCATTAGACCTGCTTGACTTGTTTACATAGTATATTATTAATTAAATGTCGATATATTGCCTTGATACATACAAAATAGTCCATACAATGTTGGCCACAATATTGGCCAATATCGGGAAAGTCAGATTTATAATTGAAGTGATAATTACAGCACAACTTAATTCAGCCACTAAATGATTTATCAGACACTATAATTTTGTTAAATTAGAAAGAACATAATATTTTCTCATTTCAGAAATGAGCTGTGCTGACAGTATCTTCATTTTAACCATCTATATAGTTAATTGAAAAAGGGTAAATGATAAACTAATTCCATATTAGCCCAGTTATCAAGCCTCAGTCTCTCATATTGACCTCGGCTTAATTACTGGATCAATATAAAATTAGCTAATTATCAACCCTATAGTATCATGTTAATTGTTGATGTGCACATATGCAGATCAACTGAGCCAGATATTTTCTTAAAGTTAAAAGCTTTTTCATTGTTTTTCATTTATGTGCTAAAAGATGCAATATCCTAACCATATACACATGGGACCAGTGTTGAGGTTCCAGAACAACTTTTATGTACATTAATATTTGTATGCTCTTTTATGATGACACATTATGCAAGTTAACAATGACACGTTATGCAAGTTTATGATGACACATTATACAAGTTTATGATGACACGTTATGCAAGTTTATGATGACACGTTATGCAAGTTAACAATGGCACGTTATGCAAGTTTATGATGACACATTATGCAAGTTAACAATGAAATGTTATGCAAGTTTACGATGACACGTTATGCAAGTTAACAATGACACATTATGCAAGTTTATGATGACACATTATGCAAGTTTACGATGACACGTTATGCAAGTTTATGATGACACATTATGCGAGTTAACAATGACACATTTTACAAGTTACAATGACATGTTATGCAAGTTAACAATGACACGTTTTGCAAGTTAACAATGACATGTTATGCAAGTTAACAATGACACGTTATGCAAGTTAACAATGACACGTTTTGCAAGTTAACAATGACACGTTATGCACGTTAACAATGACACGTTATTCAAGTTAACAATGACAACGTTATGCAAGTTCTTTTTATGTTATTGTGATTTGTTGTGAATTAAATGAAAGATTTGAAATTATAAACATTGTTTCAAAGGTCAGGATATGAACTAAAAAGGTAATTGATTGTAGAGCCTACATATATATGTTGCAATTTATGTCCTCGTTCTTGGCACGGAGAAGCAACCCTCAAGCCTGAATATGCCTCAAGCATATTTCAACATATGCATTCAACAACCTATACATACATCTTTGCAGGAACTGCCTTCAACAGGCCTTGAAAAGTGGTTCTCCCTGGATGGTAGATCTTCAAGGTCAAATATTCAAGGTGAAATCAAACTAAGAATGCACCTGGCTACCCGTGAGGACCGTGGTATCCCAGAAGATGACAATTGGACTGATGTCTTACAACATGAAGATTTGATATGTCTGTTTATACAACATGAGCTCAGAAAATTACATGTAGGTACTTTTTGTTTATCTTATATGTAAGAAATTTATTTTTTTCCACTTTAATTCTTAAAAGTTTAAACTGATCCAGAGAAAACTTTTGTCTACAACAATGATACTGAGAAAATATTCCCATGGAGATATGATACCAAACCTTTCAATTTTTAAACAATGCAATGAATATTTTTCAGTAAATGGAGACATTTATGATATAAAAATTAAAAAATAAAATTTTATGAAATTCTGAGAAAGCTAACCTTTAAGTGATACAGTAGAAATTGTCCTGTAGGTGACACTTGGATATCTAATGTTAACTAGGCTTTTTAAAGTTAAACCTTATATAAGAAACATCACAAGCCTTTGAAGATGACATTACTTAGGCTTGATGAGATTAATCTTATAGTAACATTGTATACGTTGCTCTATGACAATTTTATATGTTGCATTATATCACTGAAAACTAAGATAAGTTTCAACATAGCCAAGATTCAGCAATATTAGCTTGAGTTATGGGACTTCAAATATTTTTAATGACTTAGCTATTGGGGTGGTTAGGTAAGGGGCATGGCATAGTGTTTTTTGAACATGTATCATTCCTAATTTGATCTGGATCATTCTACTGGCGACTGGGTAACCAGCTGTATGTTCAATACAAATTGTCTGTACAAATCCAGTTTGCCTTTTATCAAATTGTCCATTGATCCAAAGAATTAGCTTAATGTTGGTGATTATATTATTTGATTTATTTGAATCTTCTAAATATAGGTATAATAGTCTACAATGGGATCTAAAGTAGAGATATTACCTGGTTATTTTCATGTCTTTATTTATCATTTGGTTACAGAAACCAACGCATACATGGAATGGTGAATTGCCTAGAGCAGGTGAGACCATCCTTCACCAGCATGCTATACAAGGAGATATTACTGAAGTTCAACAGGCTGTGTGGTTAGTGTAGCAGATTCACATTATTTTCAATTATATATAGTATTGATTTTATGATGAAAGTCTTCTTTGACCAAAATGAAGTATGGAAAGGAGAGAATCTTGGCCAAAATAAATGTGTAAAATAAAAATTAATGATGCATGTAAAACAATAGTTAAAATAGTGTACTTTTAATGAGTGACAATTGGATTTTATGTTAGAAGAATTATGTCGTTTGGCATGGTTTTGACGGATCTATATAGTTAAATGAAGAGTTTTCATGGTCCCCAGCTGTGTTATATTGATAGATCAAATAATCTTACAGGAATTAATGCTATTTCTCAACCACAAGGGAATTGATTTCCCAGATTTAGTATTGCCATTGACACAAAATACATGGATAGATTTGTCTTGAAGGTCAAGGTTGATGAAATAGATTTGAATTGGTACAATGAACTATCAATAATGACGTTTTGAAATGTCATTTCAGTGTTTTAGCTGAGTTGAATTAGAACAATTTTTCTAAGAAAAAAAATATTTCCTATGATTTAAATTATGAAACCAAAAGAAATCTATATAAAAAAATATAATTGTCTACTGACAGATTCAATTCTGAAAATTTTGAACATGGTATCTGAATCAAACAATTTTTGGTTCACTTGGACAAATTATCCCAGAGCTAATGCCATACCCCATCCCCACCCCAGCATTGTTGGCATTGTTGATGGTATGGGTGTCATTTTGTGAAGAAAAACTTTACCCTGTTCTATATCTTTTAACTATATAACATAAGGTTTTGATATTTCATGTGCATATTCCTTTGGTTGAGGGGTATTCAATGAATCCTTGATTGTTTGACCTAATGACCTTTGAGCTTTACCTACTTTTAAAGTTTTGAAAATTTATGTGTCCAATCCTTAATCTTTCAGTTGGCATTATGACCTCATGACCTAATTAATGCCATTTGACCTACTTTTTAAAAACTTTATGCTTGGCTATAACTTCAAGAATGTATGGAATAGAGCATTGATATTTGATATGTGCAATCATTATGATAAGCCCTTTCAGATGGTACCATGACCTTTGACCTTGTGGCCTAGATAATGTATTTGACTTTTTTTTTTTAAATGTTTTAAATGTCCTTCTAATTGACAATTTCAAATGGTACTATGACCTGATAACCTCGATGATGTCAACTGATCAAAACCAGTCATAATGAGTTGAGTAATTGAGATACAATGCTGCCACCGGTGAGCTGTGTTATCCTCTGACAGCGCTTGTTAAGGATAGCATTAGCTACAGTAATCTTATAGTTTATAATTTTATAACAGAGTGATTGATTAAGCAGACATGAAAATCAACACAATATAGATTTTGATTAATCTGCATATTGCATATGTAATTATAATATACAGGATCTGGAATGGATGATGTCAGCTGTCTATGTCAATCAAAGTCATTTACACACTTTATAGTAAATCAAAATTGATATCACACAGTACAATGATTTTGTCAGTTTTCTAGTTTGAATATGAAGTAATATGTGATTCAATATTAGATAACAAAGATTATCATTGTACCATGGATTGATCCAGTAATGATGCTGAGTAGACGCAAACACCTACTGTTTTCAATTATATTTAGTGATTGACATAATGTTTCTGGTGTTGAAGTTATTAACTAAATCATCCAGTGGTACTGTAGAACAGTCAACTTATAATATAGGTCAAATATCCTTAACCAGTCCCTGGAAATGTTTTGATATACTATACAAGTGCATTCCTTCTAACCATGGTTTAAAAGCAAGTGCAGGTCTACCAAGGTAAAGTGGAACATCTGTGTTTTGTCAACAACAACAAAATACAGTCTGCTTTGCAAATCTAGGTTATACAAACAAATTGCCTTGCATGGATTCCATGCATTACTGAAGCTCTAATATTTTTTGTGTTAACAAGAAGCCTGCCACCTCTGTTATGATTCAATTTAAAGTTGTGTTTGTATATATGTATCAATTGACCATGGTAGACCTATACTCATATAATATATGTACATTTATTATATACCTATCAATATTCCAAGTTTTGATACAGTGTGATCAGACTTTCTGGATCACCTTTTGTCTGTCGTCATGCATAGTGAGTCTTGCATCTATAAACAATTTACATTTTCGACTTCTCCTCTGAAACCACAAAAGGAATTTTGATAAAACTTTACAGAAAGCAAGTACTCAAGGTCCTTTACCAAGTTTTTAGTTTTTGGCCAGATTGGCCAAGGAGTGGATCCAGGGTGTACCCGTCTTTAAAAATCTTTTTCTCTAGAACTGCTGTATGAATAGAAAAAAATGGATTGTTTCTGAGTGATCTACATAGATGTATGATTTAAGTTTGTATTTTTCATAGAAATCAGAAAATTAATTTTTAATGTGTTTTTAGGTCTTTTCAGACGTTGTTATTTTCATTAATTTTTGAAAATTAATTTTATTATCTCCCCTTGTATTCACTATGATGCATTCCCTTCATGTGTTTCACCAATAATTAGGTGAAGGAATGTTTCTGTGCAATAAATTTGTTAAAATCTAATTTCTAGAATTTTTATGAATTTTTTAAGACTGCATAAGGGGAGGGCATTTTTCCACACTACCAGTCTGTTTTTCAAAATCATAGAAGGATTTGATGAAACTTAATAGGAAGTAATTACTCAAGGTTCTCTATCAAATTTGTATTTTGGGGTCAGATTGACCCAGGGGTGAATCCAGGGTTGGGCAAAATAGGTCACAAAAGGTACCCCTCTTTGAAATTCTTCTTCTCCAGAACCACTGCATGAATTGAAAAACTGATTGTTTCTGAATGATCTAGATGGATGTATGATTCAAGTTTGTATTTTTCATAAAAATTAGAATATTAATTTTTGACACGTTTTTGAGGTCTTTTCAGACTGTCACTTTCATTCCTTTTTAGGTTATCTAAGACAAAAAATCATGTCTTTCCTTTCATGACACTAAAAACTACTACTGATAACCCATGTATTCAAAATTACTTACCTCAGGTGACCATCAAGGCCCATAGACCTCTTGTTTGAATCCATATCACCCCTCTCTAAAACTGATGATGTAGGAAAGAAAACAGGACTACTTTTCCCATGGTAACAATCACATCTTGTTGACAGGTGAGGTTGAATACAGATCAAACTCAACTCTTGACGTCTCATTTGATCTGATGATCTGCCCCTGTCAACTCAAAGTGATCCGGCTCTTAGGATCAAGTAGCCGTTATAGTAATATCTATGTATATATCAATGCACCAACCCAGACCATTTAAGGCATAATAGTAATCTCTATGTACATATCAATGCACCAACCCACACCATTTAAGGCATAAAGCTTACAAAACAGCCAGAGAAGAGATTTAGATTTCCAAGCAGTCTGTCTCTACTATTATATACTAGTATGAAATAAGTTGATGTGAACACTCTTAGACATGGTTGCAATGAATTAACCTATATTACAATGGTCATATAAAGAAATTTTACAGTAACTATATTTATAAAGAAATACTGTATACTTTGTATTAAGCCAGTTTTTTTTGTTTCAGTCGCTGGATAGCCTTTAGCAGGAAACATATGGAACAAACACTGAGCTATGAGCTGTTACTGAAGCTTCTCAATGATCTGGACAAGTTATGGACAGCAGACTCTCTTTCCAGAGAGGAGGTACGTTTGTACAGTTATGTATATTACACTGAAATCAACATCAGGTAGCTTGAATAATTCAACTGATGTGAAGCTTCTGTCCAGCTAAATACAGTGATATCTAACATAGAGACAGGGATTCTACAAGAACAGATATTGCTTTGTTAAGTACAGACAAAGTTCCCGTCTGAAGTAGAGTTGTCTGAAGTTCAAAGTTGTCTGAAATGTAGATCTAGCTCCCATCAGAAATACAGAGTTGTCTGAAGTTCACAGTTGTTTGAAATGTAGATCTAGCTCCTATCAGAAGTACAGAGTTGTCTGAAGTTCAAAGTTGTTTAAAATGCAGATCTAGTTCCCATCAGAAATAGAGAGTTGTCTGAAGTTGAAAGTTTTCTGAAATGTAGATCTAGCTCCCATCAGAAGTACAGAGTTGTCTGAAGTTCACAGTTGTTTGAAATGTATATCTAGCTCCTATCAGAAGTACAGAGTTGTCTGAAGTTCAAAGTTGTTTGAAATGTATATCTAGCTCCCATTAGAAGTACAGAGCTTTTGTCAGAAGTACAGAGCTATAGTCAGAAGTACAGAGCTATAGTCAGAAGTACAGAGCTATAGTCAGAAGTACAGAATTAACTGATATACATGAAATGCACTTGCTGTCTTAAGTACAAATGAGGAATATATTATATATATTCCATTTCAAATATGGAGTGTCTGTCAGACAGACATGTAACTTTGATATACACAGTTGTTTTCTATAGTACAGACTTAACTCCTTTGCATAGGGATTATGACTGAATCCAGTGGATACATTATTGCCAGCTGAAAATACAGGTTGATCTTAAGACATCATCTCCAGAAATATGGATTCAACTTTGCACCATAATTCTCAAATGCTCAGTTTACGTGGTACTAAATATTATGTAATAGTTATTAATTTGGTTCCATTCATCTCTTAGCCTGGTATCTTTTAATACTAGTGAGCTTAATTCTGGTCACTTAGTTGACAGAGGTCTACTATGATTTTATTCAAACCCCTTCACACGGCTGAATCATTTATACATGTAGTCATGTTTTACCATGGCTTCATATTGATGCCTCATACTGCTTACTCGGCCAGGACACTTTAGCCATGTATACATATTTATAGATCATCTTTTGCATAATGAAATCATGGATATTACCCAAACAGGTTTTCACTTCTTCTTATAGGAATAAGAAATTAATCTTGTGTCATTTAATAGTTATTAATTTGGTTCCCGTTTATCTCTTAGCCTGGTATCATTTAATATTGACCTAAGTGCTGGTCACTAAGTTGACCTGGTCAGTTAGTTCGATATGGTTACCCCTCTTGGCCATGTTAATAGTGGCACCACCAATCATGTTATCAGTTACCTGTTAGTTGATCACTGTCATGTTTCTCATTGTCATAGACCATAACAAGTTTAAAACCAGCCAATGAAGTTGTCAACTATCAGAAGCAACGCTGTTTAAATTTCAGATAATATAACCGCACGTAGTATATCCGTCCTTTAGGTGTACGGTTACTTTGTTTCAGGGAATTAATAAATCAATTACGATCAGATAATCCCCAATTTAGCTACATCCCTGGTATTAACATTTTAGTTCTATAAAGGTGCCATGTACTGTAATGATGTAACAAAAGATTAAATCCCCAAAAGCAATACTTTGTCTCTTGGTTGTTATTCCTAGTTGACACCTCTAATTTACCTTTTATCCCCAAACAGTTCAGATAATTTATTCCTGGTGGACTGGCTAATTACCAAATAAATATAGCCGAAAGAATTACAAATTGTTTATCTTGACATGTCAACATACTTGAATAATTGAATTCTATGAAATGTATAACAAATGACTATCAGAATTTTTTTATCAAAATACAAATTTTCATAAAAATGTACATCCCTGGTATTGACATTTTAGATCTATAAAGGTGCCATGTACTGTATTGATGTGCCAAAAGATTAAATCCCAGAAATCAATACTTTGTCTTTTAGTTTTTGTTCTAGTTGACACCTCTAATTTACCTTTTATCCTCAAACAACTCAGACAATTTTTCCAGGTGGACTAGCTAACTACAAAACTAATTACAACTGGTCTACTTGTAAAGTACATCACCTGTGAAAACCAGACATTTATAGAATCACTTGTCCTGATATTCACTGTCATTATGTACTGTTTACGCTTTTATACACATCAAACATTTGTATATAGATACATATGTATAAACATACAGAAAAGAAAATCGCAAATATAATGTCATGTAAATTCACTTTTTAACATATGTATATATTAAACACACTGAAAAGAAAATCACAACAAATCAAGTAAATGTAAAATGGAAATGACGACTATGACTGCAATCCTATTGCGTATAATATTTGATATAGAGAAAACATCTTTTGTGAATAAAACAAGGAAGAACATGCCATTTCATGTTGTGGATCTAAAATTTTGAGAAGGGAGGTAACTTAGAAATACCAAAATATGGACAATCATTGTGTAGACTCAGTTGAAATGGAGGTTTTCATTGGGAATGTTATAGATGCTATCAATTTAGGCCAATTTGATTATTGTGCATCTACATGCATTCTGAGTTTGGTCAAAATTAAACTATTGGTGCATTCAACAGTTGCATTTGTCTGGGTTCTGTAACTTGAAGTTCTTAATTTTGTAATTTCAAAAAATTTGCACAGTTTAACTAAAGCTTTAGACATGAACTATTGACTTCTGTCAGTTAGAATACAGTCAGGACTGCTAAATCTGCAGGTAAAACTTTAGACATGAACTATTGATCTGTCAGTTAGAATACAGTCAGGACTGCTAAATCTACAGGTAAAACTTTAGACATGAACTATTGATCTGTCAGTTAGAATACAGTCAGGACTGCTAAATCTACAGGTAAAACTTTAGACATGAACTATTGATCTGTCAGTTAGAATACAGTCAGGACTGCTAAATCTACAGGTAAAACTTTAGACATGAACTATTGATCTGTCAGTTAGAATACAGTCAGGACTGCCAAATCTACAGGTAAAACTTTAGACATGAACTATTGATCTGTCGGTTAGAATACAGTCAGGACTGCCAAATCTACAGGTAAAACTTTAGACATGAACTATTGATCTGTCAGTTAGAATACAGTCAGGGCTGAAAAATCTACATATAAAATTCCTGAAAAATGCATCTGCAACTTCAGTAGCTGATATATTTTTCAGTGGGAATGCTTCAGTCTACATGCTGAAGGCATTCTTTATAACTAGGACATGTTCGTAGCCTTCCGGGCTAGTTTTAATGGGAAATAGTAAATCTAGATGGACCCTGCTGAATACGCCAGTCAAGAGATCTAAGAGGCACAGGGTGTTTGTGTTTGTCATCTTTAGCTTTCCGACAATCTAAACATGTTTGAACATACAGACTAATGTCAGAGTACATATGAGTCCACAAGTATTTGTATCGTATGGTCTGATATGATCTGTCCTTTTCTTGATGACCACCTAACAGAGAGTCATGATAGGACCTTAAGATATTGTCCCGTTGCTGATGGGGTACAGCTAGCTG
The DNA here is from genome assembly GCA_030159075.1 of Atrina japonica. NCBI lineage: Eukaryota > Metazoa > Mollusca > Bivalvia > Pterioida > Pinnidae > Atrina > Atrina japonica. Next base: position 889,247 of record BROG01000115.1, read on the forward strand.
TTTTACCAGCCAATCAACTGTATGACCTTTCCCTTAGGTTAATATAAATGATATCAACCCATCATCTATTACAGAGTCTTGAGCTTCATTTATGACCTTTCTCACTAATTTCTCCCACTCTGGTAGTTCATTTGCTATATTATTTCGTAAAATATCAGTGAAGTCTGAGTTATTTTTCTGTTGTACCGTTAATTCTTGTTTAGAAACTGCTGTAATTTCATTGACGCATGTTAATGGGTCAAAGTCTGCTGCAATTGTGTCTGTTTGAAAATTTGCAATTTCTCACCAATTTTTCACTTTTAACGACAGGTGTCATTCTCTGAATACTGACGTCTACTGATTGTGTCAGCATTAGAGTGTATTTTCCCTCTCTTATGGATAATATCAAACTGATAACCCTGAAGGAATATTTCTCATCTAGCTAAACGACTGTTTGTTTCAACTTCATTTATTTTCTGAACTAATGTAATCACACTAAGATTTGTGTAAATCTAAAATTTCTTGTTTGCTAAATAGACCCTGTACTGTTTTATACTCTCCAATAAGCCCAGACACTCATGGTCTGATATAGTTTTTTCTTCTGGTCTGAGTGCTCTCCCGCTATATGCCACTAACCGTTTCTCTACCATTATCATCAGTTTTTGTCCTAAGATGTACAAGATAATGTTGCCATATGCAACTGTGTACAAAACAAATGTTTTATTAAAGTTTGGGAATGCCAAAATTGGGGCAGAAACTAAGCGTTTCTTGAGTGTTTCAAATTAGTGTGCTTGCAACTTTCATTCCACAAAAATTTAGCGTCTTTTACAAGAAGTTTGTTGAGGGGTGTAGCAATTTCTGCAAATCCATTAACAAATTTTCTATAGTAATTGGCTAGTTTTAGAAATGTGCATATGTCAGTTGTGCTTTTTAGTTGCAGTTCTCAACGCCATCAGTTTTGGATGGATAGACTAAAAAATCCTTCTTTTGAAATGATATGGCCTAAATGTTTTGACTTCTTTTGCAGAGAAACTGCATTTTGATGGATTTCAGTGCAAATTTTCTTCTCTGAGTTTCTGAAAAACCTGTTTTAAATGATACAAAATGTTCTTCAAAATTGTTAAAAATACCATCCATGTAAATCAATGTGTATTTCCAGTTAAAATCTCAAAGTATATATGATATAACTGGCATAAACGCACTGGGACTGCCAAAAGGAATGTGCTTACACTGATATAAGCCTTTGTGACAGATAAATGCCATTTTGTGTTTTATTTTTGGGTCCAAGTTAAGTTGCCAGTACCCCCAAAACATGTCTAGAGAACTGAACATTTTAGCATTACAATTGCTTAGGGTATCTAAAATGTCTTCCATGCATGGAAATGGACAATTTCAAGGTCTTGTATCTGCATTAAGTTTGCGATAACATACCACAAACCTGTAATCGATAATAGTATATTTGAGTTGCTCTTGAACTTGTTTTGGAATTTTAGCCCTAGCTTTCGCCAAATGCTCAGTCTGCATGCTATTTAATAGGCTGGGAAATGCAATGTTTTCTGGAAGAGTTTCACATATACACCTCCTGGGGTATGTTGTGGGTGTGAATTTTGTACAGTATTAATAGCATCAGTATAGAAATTATCACTTAAGGCACAGGTCTTTTTGCGTGTGTGTGTAGGTATTTTTATCTTTATATTTGATTTGTAGTTGGAGGTCTACCATGATTTTGTTCATAATACTTCACATGGCCGAGTCATTATACATGTAGTCATGTTTTACCATGGCCTCATATTGATGCCTCATACAGCTTACTCGGCCAGGACACTTTAGCCATGTATACATATTTATACATCATCTTTTGCATAATAGAATCATGGATATTGCCCAAACCAGTGTTCGCTTCTTCTAATAGGAAATTAATATGTTGTAATTACATACTTATGGGTAAATGCTTCTTTGTTCAGTAACATCCTATACTGGTAATACAAAAGTATAACAAAAAATCTAAAAACAAAAACAGAATTTCTAATGTAAATATGTTAAAGTTTACTTTAAATCAAAACTCATATAAACCAGGCCAAAGAGCAAGAGTCTTAAGCAAATGTTTTTGTTCTGAAATCTGATGAGACAACATACTATTACAGGAACAATGCCTGAAAGAATCCTTCACTAACTTTATTGAATACTGCCTTAGTTTGATCCGCAAACAGAGAGAAGTATTTCCTTACTCCAGCAAGCATGCCATCGGTCGCCTAGAACAGATGATCAAGTATGTAATCTATTGCTAGATGACAAGAATTAATATTTTAACTCATACACCCCTAAAGACACATTTGGACATTTATCATTTTACAGAAGAGTCCATTGTTTTTCAGGGTTTGATGAGTTATTACAACATTATGAAAAGTGACTGTTTACAAACAGCTTTTTGATCATGTTTCTCATTATAAGAGCCTTCTGTGTAGTTTTTAGTTACATCAAGATTTTTTCTAACATTCCTTATGTAAATATCTTATTATTAGTTAAATTTGTCTGCTTCATAATTTGATAATCATACCAAAGATTTTCACCAAATTTTGTATGGTGCTTTATTGAGATTTCAGATTACTGGTAATTCTATTTCAATTAACTCATTCACTCCTACCGTCACATTTTCACTGGTCTAAGTCATTGATTTACAGAAGAGTCCATTGTTTTTCATGGGTCAATGAGTTAAGACCATCCAGTAATATTTGTCAGACTTCTGTGACTTTAAAATTGTCATGATTGGCTTTCAGAGGAAAAGTGATTCTGAACCACATCTGATTTAGCTATAAAAATGAGATATTTGTTTTTGTCCTGTTCCAGATTTTGTTTGTGTATGATGTATATTTCAGTTTGACATTAATGATGTTTTATATCCAGGTGTCTGCTGACGTTGTATAGCTTGCAAGTATTTAAGTACGTCTGTCCATTCCAGAAAGAATTACATTCAGAAGTCAATGCAGCAGTTAAGGTACAGATATTACTATTACGTGATTAAGATTTTTCTGACACAGAGAATGTATGAAAGTATACTCCTGTCTACCATAATATTGGAGGTTTAAAGGCATATTGTCACTCAGTGTATCAAAAGTTTGGTTTGGTTTTAAATGCAGTAAAATTGGAAATTGATCAAAATATTCAAAAATACAATATCTATATTTTTCTGTATTTTAAGGTCTAAACATGTGAAATAAGGTTTCATTGAATTCTTGTGCAGGATGACAAAAATTTGATTTGACCACACTTAATCTTCATATGACCTCAAGTTTAAACTCCATCAGAAAGCTTTTCATGCATGCTATGCATGCTCAACCTGGTAAGCAAAAACAAACATGTCAATAGGTAACAAATCCAATCGTTGAAGAAAGTGTTTGCTAACACATTTTGCAATAAAAAGGAATTGATCTGCTGTAACATCTGTATGGAACAAAAGGAGGATATATATGGTGATCAGTTTGAACACTGGAATGGTATTTTTACTGGGTCTTTTACAGTGCCTACATGCATCAGCACCAGTGAAAAGAATCTAAGCCCTTGTCTAAAACTAAAATGAACCTATCAGAAGTGTCATCAGAATCTGGCTCAGTGCATAATTAATTAGATTCCACTGGCACTATAACCGTTATGATTCTTGACAAAAAAACGCCAATTATACCAAATATTGATAAGGTTTTCAACACAGAAACATTATTTCACTCTTTTTACACCAATACCCATTACTTTTTAATGATGAAAAAAAGCAATTTAGAAAGACAATATGCCTTAAAGTATATTTTTAGGTGATATTTTACCTGTATAGTAGAATCTTTCTTGATAGACCAGTGTAGGGAGACCACGTTTAATAAAATGATTTGGACTTTTACCTCATTTGAGACACCATATGCAGAGGTTAATAGACCCATTATTGCAGTGTTCTGTGCCCTTTCAGTTAGATATTTTTTGTCCCAATGGGCCAAATTTATCTGTTTTACTCATAACAATAAATACACACAAAATTATTCATCCAACTTGTTTTATTCAACTGACAACATGGTTTTCATTTGAAGACACGGAAGTTTTGATACAGTGGTACTTTAAGTTGTGAGATTCTCCTTTTTTGGTGTACTGAATGTGGGCTGTACAGTGAAATTATTTGGGGAAATTTGGAAAGAAATAGTAAATTTTGCATTGGGAATAGGGCCATTTACCAGACCCCCATGTTGATGATATTAATCCCATATATGTTTAAAAAGACCACAATTCCAAGACATAAACCATTGATTGATTGGTCTGTTAAAAAAGGTTCGTTATATTTGTTTACAGAAAGGAACATTGGAATGGTATGAAAAAGCAGTCAGCCAGTCTCAAAAAAAGTCAAAGGTAATTATATATTATATTTATCATTTTCTCATGTTAATTTACTTCAAATGTCATTTATTATACTTAATATTGGTAAGTTTTTATCATAAGCAATATTTGTGTAAATTTGATTTTTGAGTCTTCACAATAAAATAAACATGATTATTCATAATTTTTATTGGTATTTCTTTAAATGTCCTTAATTTCTCTTGTTCAAAGTGATTCCCTGTCAAACTTGTGATTACATGACAACCCAAATAATTGATAGAAATTGGTTGAAACTTTTTCTTCAGTCAGTAAAACCATGTATCTACCTTATGAATAAAATCTGCTTTAATGACCACTATTGTATGAAGACCACCTGGTCACAAAGACTGCTTTTTGCTGTCTCCAATAGTACCATTTGTGTACAAATCAACTTCTATATAAAGACCACCTCCCTATAAAGACCCGGTTTTCTTGTAATTGTATAAAATTTCTCTATAAGTTTAGACATTTTTATTGAGGGTTAATTTTATGATTTTGGGGGGTTTTTTTTGGCAAAAACTTTCATGTTGATTTAAATCTAAAGGAGTAATAGTAAAACATTAATGTATTTTAACCTTTGACCTTTCATTTCAGACTGGTGACCAGGAGGAGGACATTATACATAGTTTGATAGATCTCAGCAACTCCCTCAATGTGGACTTGTATGGTTCCTACCACTACTACAACAAGTTATATGATCAGTTAGTCAACTATCATCATTGTTTATATTGTGAAAGTCGTTGAGTATGAATAATATGATTTAGAATGATTTAGTAATATAAAAAAGTCATTTGATATTTAGGAATAGTTTGGTATCATGAAATTTTGATGTCTTGTGGTTTCTCTGAAAATTGGCACACATTATTTCATTTTGCCTCAAAGAATGATGATCAGGGAGCATATAGTTTTTTGTTTGTCTGTTTGAAGATTTATGTAAACAAAATGAGTTTGATAATGACTTACATTCAGCAATATTTTCCAGAGTTATGGGACTTTTTATAAATCTCCATGAATTAAATAACTTTTGGGAACATAGTGTCTCTAGTTCTTTGTGGCAGTAGGCATGGCACATAAAAGAACCCTCATTGATTGGCAGAAGTCTAGAGCACACATCAGTTTTTGGCACTTCACAAAAGGCTTGTGACATCTACGTAAAAGTGAACAATTCTTAGTCGGACATAAAACAGTAATTAAGCAAGAACAAATCTTGGTGACTTTTGTCATCACTAATGGTGTGCATTATGAAATCTCTCCATTCAATAGTAACATTCAGTATAAAATCAATTGCAAACAGCCATTGATGGAAAGAGTATGTTCCAAATGACCCTGTTTACCTCCTGGTTACCAGGAGAAAGAGAAATTCAAACTCTGAGTCACCAGGAGTTTAAATATGGCTGCTTTTATAAGATGTTTACTGAATTCTTAATTGAAGTTTGTCAGTTTACTACCAGATATTTCCGTTTCTACCACAGTTCTCCGACAGTTTTCATTTCAAGTGAAACCTTTCGTTTTACATTGATCTTTGTTGCTGAGCGGCCTCTCTTCCACAATTAGTCAGATGAAATCTGATGTTAAGAAAAAGCAGAAAACTTAGTAAAGTGGAAAGAGGGAATATACGGAACACAATTATGTATAAATTCAATTACTTCTTGATATGTCTTCTTCACTTCACTATGTTTATATTTTTTTGTGTATGTTTTGGGTACTTTTATACTGTAATGAATAAAGGTGTATGGGGCTAACTGAGTTATACTATTATCAGGTGGCCGGTTAAGATTTTATTTCTGACTAAAGATGGAATTTATTTCTCACTGGTGATACATCAGAACATTAACACCATTGACCATATGGGCTGTTAATTGATTTTCTGTTGGAATCGAGATAAACTTTATGTACCTTATAATACACCAGGGAATCAAGGAAGTGATTATAGATGTGTGGGTGATGTAACATCAACTTTACATCACAATAAAAATTTGTTTAAATGATATTAAAAGTCAATATTTTACAGTTTAATTCCTCGTCAGGAAGTTTTGAATTGGTTTTAATTCCTCTTTTGATGTCACTACATAATCTGAACTCATGAAGAACTGCATAAGATTTGACAATTTGATATCTTTTATGTACAGCAGTAAATAAATTTCATATTTCTGGAAATTGTCAACACATCGTATCATCCTCAGAGAGATCTTACAATTATACGTATTGATAGACTCTGAATGTCATATACCATCGGAATGTCATTTCCCCAACATATATCGGAACATAATTATATTTCGGTAATGTGTATCCAACATCTTTCATATTTAAGCTATCATTAAGAATTATTAAATATGTAAATTTAAGTCCCAAAATATCCCGACCTGTAGGGTTGACTTATGTATATACCCAGCTTGAATTCTGAAATTGATTTAAATATAATTATCTTTGTCAACCTCTAAAAGTAAAAATTCAGGTCGTGATCTTCATATATATTATAAGTCTAAATGAAATGCAGGTGAGAGTTTGTATAAACATTTGCATTCATACATAAATATGATTTTCCATTAGTCACAAAATAAATACAGAACATATACATGTAGCTTTGTAATGAGAAATGTTATTGGACCAAAAAAGTACAAATGAAAATTAATTACTGTAAATTTGTTTAATTTCACAGGGAGAAACATATTCACTATTATTAAATTTTGTGCAACATTGTTTCCAAAACAGACGTGTAACAGGTGTTGAAGTAAAGCTTCTAAACATTTTTGTGATTTGTGTATTTGATGTCTGGTTATACATGAATCCATTTTGATTGGAAATAACTTTTATACCGTATAAGCAGAAATTTTAGTGAGGATTCAATTTTGGCATTACAGGTAATTGAGATCGCTAAAATTGAATGTCGCTAACAATTGATTCCTCTTTGTAGGTAATAAAGGTATCTTGTTTTAATCATAAAATCACTCAAATTTCTTTTCACTAGAATTATATATCATATTTTAGGACAAAACACTAAATTTTCCTCTCGGTAAAATTTCTACTTATTTGGTAATTTTAATTGTTAATGTATTGTCTTTTTGATATTTCATAAGTATGAGGTATTATATTCAGGGGTGTTTTAATTTCACAATATTTCCTTTGATCGTGAATATAGCAAACCTAAATCCCCCGTGAATAAAAGAAACTACTTTGTAATCAAAGAACTAGATTATTTAGTTATTGAACCAGCAGGCAATTAAAATAACAGTTGTCCTATAGAAAATGGGTATTGTATATAAATATATGTATATTTATTATTATATACTGTAGAATCAAAATATTCTGTTGTGGTTTTAATTTTGTATATTTTGTTGTTTTCATTTATCAACAAAATTTAAACCTTGTCAAAACTTTACATATATTATATCTAATAATAGTAATGGGTTCCTTTACAAATAGGTTTATTTATTTCAGGGAAATTTAATGTCAACAAATTTTGTTTTATTTTTAAAATAACGAAATTTTAACCCCACAAAATTTTTTGATTCTACAGTATATATATAACACATGGTCATGATGGACTTTACAACCTTATCCTTTGTTTTCTTTCTATCAACAGGATGGCAAATGTACATTACTTCTGTGTGGTTTACCGTCAGCTGGAATCTCTGGTAAGATTTTCCGAAGATACAATAACATGAAGACTTATCATACCTGTAATGTAGACTTATCATACCTGTAATCTCTATGTCCTAGTAGTGCATGACCCTGAATGATAAATAGAAACATTGGTTCATGTCAACAGTGTGTCCACTATGAAGTACTGTATGTTAGGCTAAGTTAGTTTACAGTTTACCTTATTTGTCCCAATAACAAAGCAACGGTTAATGGAGACAGACAGACAGACAGATAAACACACATGTATACACAGACAGACAGAGGTCCATATCAGATACAGAGGACCTTGTTAAAAGACACTACACTAAGATAGACTTACCTTTCTTTACTTTCCATAAATATAAGTTTGACCAAAACCTTCCTTGAGAGACTACCTGACTTGACAGACCTGTGTCAACCTATGTCAGAAGACTGATCCACTGTATTTACTTAGTTTACACTTACTTTCCACTGACAGATAGATAAATAGGTATAATCAAATTCATAATTGAAATTTTTGAAAAAAATGTGGACACACTGCTAATTAACATTTTTATAAATCAATAAAAACAAATGCATGTAATATAACTTACATATAATTCCATGAATGCTCTGATAGACTAGTATTAATTTCTGTTTTGTTAATTTAGTTGAATAGATTTGTGTTAATGATTTTGTGAGTGTGAATCAATAGATTATATTACATATATGTGGTAACTCATAATTACCATATTTGGAATGGGTGAGCTACATTGACATTTAACCTTGTGAGATCATTCTGTAATGTTAGCAAGAATAGAGAGAATGTGATATGTAAGTTTTTCTGAATGAAGAGCTGTAAACATGGTATTTTACATTTAGTTTAAAGTTTTGAAGAAATTTACTTGTATGTGAATGAATCTGGTTGAAAAATTGCCTTGATGTATGTAAGATGTAGGATTAATTTGGTTGATGTGTTGTGAGATATATATAACTACCATGTGCTGATATACATGTGAGTATCATGTGGTGAGATACCTATATGTATCAAGTGGTGAGATACCTGTAAGTATCATGTGGTGAGATACCTATATCTATCATGTGGTGATATACCTGTAAGTATCATGTGTAAGTATCATGTGGTGAGATACCTATATGTATCAACTGGTGAGATACCTGTAAGTATCATGTGGTGAGATACCTATATCTATCATGTGGTGATATACCTGTAAGTATCATGTGGTGAGATACCTATATCTATCATGTGGTGATATACCTGTAAGTATCATGTGGTGAGATACCTATATCTGTATCAAGTGGTGAGATACCTGTAAGTATCATGTGGTGAGATACCTATATCTATCATGTGGTGATATACCAACAAGTATAATGTGATGAGATACCTATAAGTACCATATGATGAGATACATACATATACATGTATATATATATATACACACAATAAAACTTCGATGAGTCGAGGTTCAAGGGACCACCTAGAAGAGTTCGAAACAATGGGACTTCGACTCATGGATGGTAACGAAGAATTATTTGATTTTTAGTTTTAAAGGTTCTATAAGGTGCCTATGACTGTATTTAAAACATATATACATTGTAATTAATTATTAGTGCTAAATTTAACTTAATGTTCGAGAAATTAAAGCATTGGGTTAATAAAAGGACAAGAATTATCATGGGTCAATTTCGTACGAATGTAAATTTTCACTTCAAACTATATGTAGGAATTTTTATTGTTTTTATAGAAATGGGCCCAAAAATTGATTCAAAACATCAAGAAATTTGACTCACAGAAGTTCGAATTATAAAATGTTTTTAAGTAGCATTAAATAACAAAACAAAATTATTTGGGACTTTGTCAATAGTTCGAAACATCGAGAAATTTGTCACATTGAAGTTCGACTCATCGAAGTTCTACTGTGTGTGTGTGTGTGTGTGTGTGTGTGTGTGTGTGTATATATATATATATATAAATATATGTGTGTGTGTGTGTGTGTGTGTGTGTGTGTGTGTGTGTGTGTGTGTGTGTGTGTGTGTGTGTGTGTGTGCTTCAGCTAGTCCTGTTGACTAGTAGAAAATCTGTATAAACATTAAAATATGAACATGAGGGATGAAAAATGAAAGTGTTTGATGTATGTACATTGAACACCAGAATTACCTAATCAGCCCCATAAATTTTTTTCTCAACTCAAACTAAGATAATCATAGTTGCTTTAACTCTTGAGAATATAAAAACACGAAATATAAAACAGACAATTCTGGTACTGATTCAGTAAAACTGTGCCAAATTGGTAATTTATCAAACCACTTTGGTACTAGTGAATTCGTCGTAGGACTTAAGTAAAATTTGTTTCCTACTAGTCCAACTGACTAGTAAGACAGAAATGCTAAATTCGACCCCTGATCAAGGAGATGATTGATTGCTTTTGTTTGATTTATAATAATGTATTTTAGAAGTTTAGAGTGCCATAAAAATAGATGTGGTAGAGTAGATACAAGTCTCACGCTTCTAGTTGGTGAAAGTTCTGGAATTTATGCAGATTTTGAGAAAATCTGGGTACATTGTAACCAGGTTCTCTCCTCCACCATTCAATTGTGGCATGAAACACCAATCAAACAAAGAAACAATAGAGATTTGTAAAATGAATAAATGTAAAGTTAAACATTTATACAGTAAATCTTGCTTTAGTGACCACCTGTGTATAAAGTCCACCAGGTCATAAAGACTTTTGTTTTTTTTTATGTTTCCAACAGTACCATTTGTGTACAAATCAACCTCTATATAAAGACCACATCCCTGTAAAGACTGGCTTTCTTGTGTCTGTAAGAGGGTCTTTATATACAGGTTTCACTGAGCATTCATTGCTTTTAAGTAAGTAACTTTAGTAAATAGCATATTGATCTGTGAAATGATTGATTTCTCATGTGTGTGTGTGCCTTGTACAGTGTATAATTGTTGGTGTGTGTGTTTATATGTACATTTTGGTGAAATGTTAAATTGTGTAAGTAGATATGAGATATTTGTGAGAATGTGTATACCATGGTGAGATGTTTTAGAGTAGAGTATTTGTTGCAGTGTTTGTGAGATATTCATCCTGTATAGGTATTTGTTAGGGTTTTCTGTATTGTAGGTCTCTTTTTGGCGAGAGATATGCATGTGCAATATGGATGTAGTGAATATAAATTATATGTGGATGAAATATGATTTTTGTATAGACCCTTTCACGTGAACTGTGGTCCTATGACTTTGAGTGACAAAATGATGCAGATGCCCATAAAAACAAAGGCATCATTATGGTAATTGATTGTTTCTTGACGTTGTTTTCCAGGAATCTGTATCATTTTGCTATTCAAAGATACAGGATTGCAGTTATTGTGAAAAGGTCTATTGTAAGGTGCTACATGGTTCGAGATATGCATGTATATATAGATGTATTAAGTATATATAATTGTGAGATGAAATATGATTTCTGTATCGTAAATGACTACAAAATTAGATGTATGTATGTACACTATAAAAGTACTGAATATATATTGTGAGATGGAGTATGATTTCTGTATTGTAATTGGCTGTATAGTGAAAGATATGTACCAGTATGTACAATATAGATGTAATAAGTATACATGTATATCATGGTGATATGAGTTCGATTTCTATGTTGTAAGTGGCTAAATAGTCAGAGATATGTATGTACAATGTAGATGTAGTGAGGTCATATCATGGTGAGATGAAGGATGATTTCTGTGTTATAAGTGACTAAATAGTGAGAGAATAGTGAGAGAAAAGTATGTACAATATAGATATATTGAGTACACATGGTGAGACAAAGTATGATTTCTGTATTGTAAGTGGCTACATTGTGAGAGGTATGCATGTACAATATGGATGTAGTGAGTATGTAGTATGATGAGAAAAAAGTATGATTGTTATATGGTTCTATGGTGAGTGATTTGTATGTATATACAGTACAGATGTAGTGATTGTATAGTATGATGAGAAAAAGTATGATTGTTATATGGTTCTATGGCGAGTGATTTGTATGTATATACAGTACGGATGTAGTGATTGTATAGTATGATGATAAAAAGTATGATTGTTATATGGTTCTATGGCGAGTGTATGTACAATATGAAATGATTACGTTGCCTTGACCAGTTTATTTTTTAGTCTGTATTGTGATGGACCATGCTTATTGTTTTGTCTATTTCCTGCAGCATTCTACCCAAGTACTCAAAGGGCTGATGGAAGAGGTCTGTGCATGCAGGTTTTATTTCTAGTTTTTCTTATTTCAGATTTGTGAATATTTGCATGTTTCATTTCTGTTTTACTGTTTATAGTACTCATTTATTTCTTAACAATTTTTATGTTAATTAATCATCTATAACTTCGTCTTTGATTTAAATATGTAAAAGACAAATATAAAAACTTAAAATACATGTACAATTTTTATCTGAAAATTTTATTCAAATAGAATTTAAATTTACTTATGAATATTTGTGTAGTAATTCTATAATATATGTATAGATCCCTGTATACATCTATTTCTATGTTTATTGCTTTTGTTCTGAATTTTGACTACAAATGCTCAATGTTTCATTTTATCATTGAATGACAAGCTCATTCCTAATCCCACTCCTGCGTGTGAGTTTGACATCAATCTCCTTGTAAATCAACCCCCTCAAACCTAGTGTTAAATAGCATATAACTAATAAAGACATTTTTACATCTTTTTTATTTCTATAACTACTGTTTTACTTATAATTAAGTACAGAAACAGTGACATTGAAAACTCCCAAATAAAGTTAGTTTTAAAGTTTTCACAAGACTTGAGGGAGTCTGAATTATGAATTTGATTAAGGATGACACTTTGATTGGCAAAGGAACACACTGAGAGGGTAAAGGTAACACTTTTATGGGCAAAGGGTGACACTTGAGAGCTAAACGGATGTCACTGTGGTGGGTAAGGGTGACAGGATGACATAAGGGTGTCACTTTAGTGCAAAAGGGATGATGCTTTGGTGGGTAAGGGTGTCACTTTAGTGCAAAAGGGATGATGCTTTGGTGGGCAAGGGATGACACTTTAGTGCAAAAATGATGTTGCTTTGGTGGGCAAGGGATGACACTTTAGTGCAAAAAGGATGATGCTTTGGTGGGCAAGGGATGACACTTTGGTGCAAAAAGGATGATGCTTTGGTGGGCAAGGGATGACACTTTAGTGCAAAAAAGATGATGCTTTGGTGGGTAATATTAATACTTTTATGGGTAAAGAATGACACTGATAGGTAAAAGATGATACTTGTGAGAGTAAGGGGTATCACTTTGGTGGGTAATGGGTGAAACTCAGAAGAGTAAAGGTTGTCACTTAGGTGGGTAAAAATGACATTATGATGGGTAAGGGTGAAACTTAGGAGGGTAAGGCTTGTCACTTTGGTGGGTAGGAATGACCCTTTTGCGATTAATGGGCAAAACTTAGGAGGGTAAGAGTTGTCACTTTTGTGGGTAAGGATGACCCTATGATGGATAAGGATGAAACTTAGGAGGATAAAGCTTGTCACTTTGGTGGGTAAGGGATGACCCTTTGGTGGGTAATGGGTGGAACTTGGTAAAGTAAAGAGTCTCACTTTGGTGGGTAATGAATAATACTTTGATGATCAAGGGATGGCACATGGATTGGAAGGGATGACACATTTTTGGGTATGTGGTGGCATTTTAATTGATAAGGAATGATACTAGGTTTGGAAAGGAAGCACACATAAATGGGAAAGGCATGACATTTGAATGTTAAATGGATGACCTTTTGGTTATCAAGGGATGCTACTTAGGTGGGTCAAGGATGAAACTGTCATTAGTATTAATGGTGACTTTTTTTAAGTGTTATGATATTTTATCAAATAAAGAGCTGGTACAAAGAATTAAAGCCTGGACTTTCCACAGTTGATTGTAGCATATATAGACCACCACAAGCAGTATAAATACAAGAACAAACTATAATAAAGTGCTGCTGTTGTTTTACTTAAATTTGTGCTTGCTGAATAAATTATGCTCCTTAATATACAAAATTTGACTGAAAATATGATTTATTGATATTTTGAAATGTATAAGAAAAGTAGGTCGGCTGGAATTAAGGTGCTTGATTCAAATTGGCTCCCAAAAAGTTTTATTATGTTACCCGAGTTTTGACATCATGCTGTCAGTTCTCGTCTGTCATTGTCCATAGTATATAAATAATTGAACGCTTCTAACTTCTTGAAAACTACTAATCATCTTATAATTTTGTAAGAAGCTTTTTGTATGTTAATTGGAACACATATTGTGAACTTTCTATATTCTTTAACCCCACGGCCCTTTGGTTGGGTCCAATTCTGCCAAAGATAGCCCCATCTATAAAAATCTTCTTTACATCTGCTCATCAAGGAGAAAAACGATTGCAAGGGTAGAAAGAGTGCAATTGATCACAGCTTACCTTACTACAGCTTAAATTGTTTCTCTTCCTTTGTGTCCAGCAAGCATTGAGTTACATTTTATTTTATCTAAAAATCTTTTATTCACTGCAATTTCAAAATATGACATAAGATAATGCTATCAAATAACTGCTTTGATTGTTATATAATTCTGGTGTCTTGCCATCACAGATTCTTTTTTCTGAAATTTCAATTATTGTTCTACAATATATTCACCAGTGGTCTGCGTCATACCTATCATTATGCTCCTTGCTGTAGTACACTATACAAAATGTCATGTTAATGACACTACATGTATATTTACTGTCAGGCTGCCTCATGACACTCGTTTTGTTGTCACAATATTTTGTTAGTTACACTGTATCAATTGTCATAGTGTGATGTGTATGACACAACACTTGAAATTCTATCTTGTGGCTATCACTTGTCATGCCATCATGTCACTGGTACAACACTAGTCATTCTGTTTTGTGGCTATTACTTGCCATGCCATCTTGTCACTGATACAACACTCATTATCAGTTATTTTGTAGTTGTAGTTTTATGTCGTGTCATCTTGTCACTGACACAACACTCATCGTTCTATTTTGTTCTGTTTCGTGGCTATTATTTGTCATGCCATCTTGTCAGAACACTCATTGTCTTTTTGTTTTGTGGCTATTGCCATGCCATCTTGCCAGTGACACAACACTCATTGTCATTTTGTTTTGTGTCTATTGTCATGCCATCTTGTCAGTGACAGAACACTCATTGTCTTTCTGTTTTTTGGCTATTGCCATGCCATCTTGTCACTGATACAACACTCATTATCAGTTATTTTGTAGTTGTAGTTTTATGTCGTGTCATCTTGTCACTGACAAACATCATTGTTCTATTTTGACTGTTTCGTGGCTATTATTTGTCATGCCATCTTGTCAGAACACTTTTGTCTTTTTGTTTTGTGGCTATTGCCATGCCATCTTGCCAGTGACACAACACTCATTGTCATTTTGTTTTGTGTCTATTGTCATGCCATCTTGTCAGTGACAGAACACTCATTGTCTTTCTGTTTTTTGGCTATTGCCATGCCATCTTGTCAGTGACATAACACTCATTGTTATTCTGTTTTGTGGCTATTGTCAAGCCATCTTGTCATTGACAGAACACTCAATGTCATTCGATTTTGTGGCTATTGTCATGCCATCTTGTCAGTGACACAACACTCATTGTCATTCGGTTTTGTGGCTATTGTCATGCCATCTTGTCAGTGACAGAACACTCATTGTCTTTCTGTTTTGTGGCTATTGTCATGCCATTTTGTCAGTGACACAACACTCATTGTCATTCTGTTTTGTGGCTATTGTCATGCCATCTTGTAAGTGACAGAACACTCATTATCATTCTGTTTTGTGGCTATTGTCATGCCATCTTGTCAGTGACAGAACACTCATTATCATTCTGTTTTGTGGCTATTGTCAAGCCATCTTGTCATCGACAGAACACTCATTGTCATTCTGTTTTGTTGCTATTGTCATGCCATCTTGTCAGTGACACAACACTCATTGTCATTCGGTTTTGTGGCTATTGTCAAGCCATCTTGTCAGTGACAGAACACTCATTGTCTTTCAGTTTTGTGGCTATTGTCATGCCATTTTGTCAGTGACACAACACTCATTGTCATTCGGTTTTGTGGCTATTGTCATGCCATCTTGTCAGTGACAGAACACTCATTGTCTTTCTGTTTTGTGGCTATTGTCATGCCATCTTGTCAGTGACAGAACACTCATTGTCATTCTGTTTTGTTGCTATTGTCAAGCAATCTTGTCAGTGACACAACACTCATTGTCATTCTGTTTTGTGGCTATTGTCAAGCCATCTTGTAAGTGACAGAACACTCATTGTCATTCTGTTTTGTGGCTATTGTCTTGCCATCTTGTCAGTGACAGAACACTCATTGTCTTTCAGTTTTGTGGCTATTGTCATGCCATCTTGTCAGTGACACAACACTCATTGTCTTTCTGTTTTGTGGCTATTGTCATGCCATCTTGTCAGTGACACAACACTAGTCATTCTGTTTTGTGTCTATTACTTGTCATGCCATCTTGTTACTGACACAACAATTGTTATCATTCTGTTTTGTGGCTATTGTCCTGCCATCTTGTCAGTGACACAACACTAGTCATTCTGTTTTGTGTCTATTACTTGTCATGCCATCTTGTTACTGACACAACAATTGTTATCATTCTGTTTTGTGGCTATTGTCCTGCCATCTTGTCAGTGACACAACACTAGTCATTCTGTTTTGTGTCTATTACTTGTCATGCCATCTTGTAACTGACACAACACTTGTTATCATTCTGTTTTGTGACTGGCACTACACATGTTTTTATGTGGATGACATGATATGGTTATGTGTTGGTGTGCTGTCCTGTGGCAGACTGAATATCTATTTTTATTCATTTATAACACTACATTTCCTATGCTATTTGGTGGCTGACATATTACTTATTGTCTTGTAAATGGCATTACACTTGTCATGGTGTCTTGTTTTTGTTATACAGACTACTTTGTGAAATACACATTGTTTTTGTCATATTGTCTTGGGGCTTGGTCATATAACACATGTCATGTTGTCTTGTGTCATATTGTTTGTGGCTAACATTAAAAATTTAGCTGAATATTTGTCATATTCATGATATTATGTTGTTGATACAATACTTATTGTTATGCTGTTTTGTAGCTGACATAATACTATTTGTCATATTGGTTGTGGCTGACACTATACATTTGCCTGATTATTTTTCATATTGTTTGTGACTGACATTAAACATTTGTCTGATTATTTTTCATATTGTTTGTGGCTGACATTAAACATTTGGTTTACTATTTGTCATTGATTATGGCTGACATTATACATGTGGCTGACTATTTTTCATGTTGTTTGTGATTAACATTAAACATTTGTCTGATTATTTTTCATATTGTTTGTGGCTGACATTAAACATTTATCTGATTATTTTTCATATTGTTTGTGGCTGACATTAAACATTTGGTTTACTATTTGTCATTGATTATGGCTGACATTATACATGTGGCTGACTATTTTTCATGTTGTTTGTGGCTGACATCAAATATTTGCCTGATTATTTTTCATAATGTTTATGGTTGACATTAAACATTTTGTTGACTATTTGCCATTGATTATGGCTGATATTATACAGTAAAACCTTTTATAGCAGCCACCTCTATATAATGATTACCTGTTTATAAAGGCCAGTCATTTCAAGTCGACTGCATACTTCAACTAAATTGAACCTGTTTATAAGGGTCACCTGCACATAAAGGTCAATATTTTCTGGTCTCTTGGGTGTCCCCTATATACAGGTTTTACTGTATATGTGGCTGGCTATTTTCCATATTGTTTGTGACATTATACATTTGGCTGACTATATAGACAAAATTCTTCAGCTTCTGTACATATAATTTTGCTTAAAATGTTTCAGTGTTTTGGCTGACGAGCTGCAATTACTGTTTTAAATTAAATATGGTTTATTTCTTCTTTTTTTTTATTTGAGTGTCTGGTGCAATTGTTGCTTCATCTTCTATTTCACTTTGGCTTCAATTATTGTATTGGTTTTAGATGTTTTTGTATTCATAATGTCTTATCGCAGAATATCTGATAACTGCAGTAACTGATGTTTGGCAAGCCTCGTAAAATTACATGATGAAATAAACATCTTATGTGTTGTTTACCACATCTCATATAATCTAATCTCGTATGAGAACCTCTATCTGTCTATGTGTAAGATAAAACTACTGTTGTTTTGTGATGATAACTGCAGTTACTGATATAACTGATTGATAGTTATAGCCACTTTTTCTTTGTGCTGTTCACTGGTATAATTGATTGCTATAGCTAGTGATGTGCTATTTTGTGCTGATAACTGGCATAAGTGACTGATAGATATAGCTACTGATGTTCTGTTTTGTACTGATAACTACAGTAAATGGTATAAAGGACTGATAACTATAGCTGCTGTTGTTTTGTGCTGATAATTGCAGTAAGTGGTATAGCTGACTGATAGCTATAGCCACTGTTGATTTGTGTTGATAACCGCAGTGAAATGTATATCTGACTGATACCTATAGCCACTGTTGATTTGTGTTGATAACCGCAGTGAAATGTATATCTGACTGATAGATATAGCCACTGTTGATTTGTGTTGATAACCGCAGTGAAAGGTATATCTGACTGATAGATATAGCCACTGTTGATTTGTGTTGATAACTGCAGTGAATGGTATAGCTTACTGATAGATATAGCCACTGTTGTTTTGTGCTGATAACTGGAGTAAATGGTATAGCTTACTGATAGCTATAGCCACTGTTGTTTTGTGCTGATAACTGCAGTAAATGGTATAGCTTACTGATAGATATAGCCACTGTTGTTTTGTGCTGATAACTGCAGTAAATGGTATAGCTTACTGATAGCTATAGCCACTGTTGTTTTGTGTCGAAAGCTGCAGTGACCGGTATAGCTGGTTTCAATTACTGAAGTGAATTGGCGGACAGTAGATAATTTTACTGCTGGCATCCTGCATTTTGTTAATTTGCTAGTGGCAAATATATTTTATGACATGTATTTTACATATTTAGTTTGTACAAATGTTGTTATTTTGTTATAACGTAGTGATGGCATTGTTGTATAACAGTCTGCTTCTTTCAATATCTTGAGTTCATCAAATCCATGCGATATTTTCTTGTATTTTTCTCATAAGATATATACTATATAGTCATTTCAATAATTATGAGAATGGTAATGTTGGTATATTTCTATACCATGTTCATATGTTACTTCCCACACACACCTTGTCAGGTCATAAAACACACAATCAATTTCATTGAAGTCAGTTGCTAGGAAGACCATCTGCAATTATAGCTCTTGTAATCAGGAACATCATTTTTTATCAGCTGATCAATGGTTATTATCTGTCAATCAGCTATAAAATGTAACAAAATATGTCATTTTATTATCACAAAACAAAATGTAATATGTGATGTCAACACAGGCTTCCTATGTTGAAATCATTGAATTTCTACCTGAAAACAGTACTGATAGACAAATAATGGTCAGGATAGATTGTCTTTTGACATGTCATTACATCTAGAAATAGAATTTATTTCATTAATATATCTATCTAGTTCTTGTGTACTTTTTGATTTGTTATTTTTTTTTTTTTTTTATATTTCTTCTTGTTTATACTTAATCTAATTAATTGTACATTTATGAAATTGTCATACGAGTACTGTTACTGTTTTTTTTTTTTAATTGACATTTGAGTACCACTACAAATTAGCTTTTTTTTTACTGTATTCCCTATTTTTTTTAGGTTTTATTGTCATATTACTTCCTGTTTCATACATATTCTAAGGATTTGTACATCTTTATGACATTCTAGTATTTCTTTATTTGTTATGCTGATTCTGTGTTTTCATTGAAAGATGTTCTTTCACATAGATTTATGGTTTATTGGTCAAAATATTATTTTTGCTTCAGGTCATCTTTTTAAAGTTTTTTGTTTGTTGTCCTGACCAGAAATTTTAAAAGTGGGTCAGTCTGTAGGCGAATCTTTTTTTAAAATTCTTACATGATATATAAATTGGACAAGTTTTGCAAATTGTCTCCTTTCACAATCATAAATTTTCTACATATGTATCTCTCTCTCTCTCTCTCTCTCTCTCTCTCTCTCTCTCTCTCTCTCTCTCTCTCTCTCTCTCTCTCTCTCTCTCTCTCTCTCTCTCTCTCTCTCTCTCTCTCTCTCTCTCTCTCTCTCTCTCTCTCTCTCAGAGTTACTAAGTTTTAACTAAATACCTATCTATCTACATACATGTGTAAACAGATTTATCATGCCAATCTAGTGTTTGTACAATTATAGATTTTGATTTTCTAGATATGTAGACATATCTTAATTCTCTGTTTAGCATGTACACAATTCTGGCCATCGTTCTGTAGGCAGAAGTTAAATGGAAGTTTGTTAATGTAATTTTATTATATTGGTTGTATAGCTATGTATCTTGATTTTTTGTTTAGAGTTCTATAGATTGTCTAACTTTTTCACATGTACACAAATTGACAAATATGTTTTATGTCTAACTTTGGTATGACTTACGTATTTTGTCATATTTGCTTTGTCTTTAGTAATTGCATTGAGTTTCTAGACTATGTGTATTTGTGTATTTTGTCTTCAGTGTTGGTATAGAGTTTCTATGATTGTATCAGTGTTGGTATAGAGTTTCTATGATTGTGTTCAGTGTTGGTATTGAGTTTCTATGATTGTGTTCAGTGTTGGTATTGAGTTTCTATTATTGTATTCAGTGTTGGTATTGAGTTTCTATGATTGTGTTCAGTATTGGTATCCAGTTTCTATGATTGTGTGTATTTTGTCTTCAGTATTTGTATTGAGTTTCTATGATTGTGTGTATTTTGCATTCAGTATTGGTATTGAGTTTCTATGATTGTGTGTATTTTGTATTCAGTATTAGTATTGAGTTTCTATGATGTTATTGAGTTTCTATGATTCTGTTCAGTGTTGGTATTGAGTTTCTATGATTGTGTGTATTTAGTCTTCAGTATTAGTATTGAGTTTCTATGATTGTGTGTATTTTGTGTTCAGTATTGGTATTGAGTTTCTATGATGTTATTGAGTTTCTATGATTCTGTTCAGTGTTGGTATTGAGTTTCTATGATTGTGTGTATTTAGTCTTTAGTATTAGTATTGAGTTTCTATGATTGTGTGTATTTAGTCTTCAGTATTAGTATTGAGTTTCTATGATTGTGTGTATTTTGTCTTCATTATTGGTATCAAGATTCTATGATTGTGTGTATTTTATCTTCAGTATTGGTATTGAGTTTCTATGATTGTGTGTATTTTGTCTTCATTATTGGTATCAAGATTCTATGATTGTGTGTATTTAGTCTTCAGTATTAGTATTGAGTTTCTATGATTGTGTGTATTTTGTCTTCAGTATTGGTATCGAGTTTCTATGATTGTGTGTATTTTGTCTTCAGTATTGGTATTGAGTTTCTATGATTGTGTGTATTTTGTCTTCAGTATTGGTATCGAGTTTCTATGATTGTATGTAATTTGTCTTCAGTATTGGTATTGAGTTTCTATAATTGTGTGTATTTTGTCTTCAGTATTGGTATTGAGTTTCTAGACAGTATTTGTCATCTATAGTGGTATAAAGACATTGTGTGTTTGACCTTGTTATTTAACTGTAAGACAATGAATATGTGTTTGAACTTGGTATTTAATTGTTAGATATTGTGTGTTTGACCTTGGTATTCAATTGTTAGACAGTGTATATTTACACATATTTTTGTTATGGAGTCCAGTGTTTATTTCATCATAACTATTGGTGTTGAGTTTCTGGACAATTGTAAATATGACCTTGGTATTTGTTTTTAGGGTTTTTTTTTTCAGGCAATATGTATTTGTTCTTAGTATTGCTATGGCATCCAATGTATAGTTTGACCTTTGTATTGGTTTTTCCACTTTTTAGACAATGTGTGTTTGTTCTTAGTATTTCTATGGCATCCAATGTTTAGGTTGACCGTGGTATTGGTTTTTCAGTTTTTAGACAATGTGTGTTTGTTCTTAGTATTGCTTTGCCATCCAATGTATACTTTGACCATGGTATTGATGTTTTCAGTTTTTAGACAATGAATGTCTGTTAATGTTGTTTTTAGTAATGCTATGGCATCCATTGTATTGGTTTTTCAGTTTTTTGACAATGTGTGTTTGTTCTTAGTTTTTCTATGGAGTCCAATGTATAGTTTGACCTTGGTATTGGTTTTCAGACATTGTGTGTTTGTTCTTAATATTGCTATGGCGTCCAATGTATTGTTTGACTTTGTTATTGTTTTTTCAGTTATTAGACAATGAATGTTTGTTAATGTTGTTGCTATGGAGTCCAACATATAAATTTACCTTGGTATTGTTTTTTCAGTTTTTAGAAAATGTGTGTTTGTTCTTAGTATTGCTATGGCATCCAATGTATAGTTTTCCAGTGGTATTGGTTTTTAAAATTTTAGACAATGTGTGTTTGTTCTTAGTATTGCTATGTTGTCCAATGTATAGTTTGACCTTGGTATTTGTTTTTAGACATTGTGTGTTTGTTCTTAGTATTGCTTTGGCATCCAATGTGTAGTTTGACCTTTGTATTGGTTTTCCAGTTTTTAGATAATGTGTGTTTGTTCTTAGTATTGCTTTGGCATCCAATGTATAGTCTGGACCTTGGTATTGGTGTTTTCAGTTATTAGACATTTTAATGTTTGTTAATGTTGTTGCTATGGAGTCCAATATATAAATTGACCTTGGTATTGGGTTTTTTTCCCGGTTTTTAGACAATGTTTGTTTTTCCTTAGTATTGCTATGGCATTCAGTGTATAGTTTTCCCTTGGTATTGGTTTTAAGATTTTAGACAATGTGTGTTTGTTCTTAGTATTGCTATGACATCCAATGTATAGTTTGACCTTTGTATTGGTTTTTCAGTTTATAGACAATGTGTGTTTGTTCTTAGTATTGTTATGACATCCAATGTATAGTTTGACCTTGGTATTGGTGTTTTCAGTTTTTAGACAATGAATTTTTGTTAATGCTGTCTTAGTATTGCTATGGTGTGCAATGTAGAGTTTGACCTTGGTATTGGTTTTTTAGTTTTTAGACAATGTGTGTTTGTTAATGTTGTTCTTAGTATTGCTATGGCGTCCAATGTATAGATTGACCTTTGTATTGGTTTTAAAGGTTTTTGGACAATGTATGTTTGTTCTTAAAAATGGTGTTTTCTAAACAGATTAATGTTAATTTTATTTCATTTATTGATAGAGTTATCTTGACTCTTGACTTTACTGATTATGATATTGTGTATAAAGACAGATGTTGTACGTCCCCTAAGATTAGAATTGAGGGGAATGGGCATACTGGTTTTGGTCAATCTGTTTGTTTATTTGCATCATATTATCACTTAACTTGGGCTTCTTTCCTAAAATTTTAACAAAATTAGGTATGGTGTTTTATATGAATGAAACCTAAGTTCAATATGTCCAAGATTTGGCAATATTTGTGAAATTAATGGACTATGTTAATGGTGTTGATTTATCAATCAACATTGCACTTGTAAATGATATATTTATCAGCGTTTTCAGACATTGTTTCCAGTGGAGTATTCGCTGTACTTGTGTAGAGAGACATATCCTGACTTTATTAGTTTCTTTCACCTATTAGCAGTATTAATTACATGCAGAAGTCTTTGATTGAAATTCAAGTCATACCTTCAATATTCTTTCACAGGTAGGCCTAGGTACTGTCCTTTAACCAAACTTTCAGAATCTATCTCAATATACGCCCCTGCCCCTATAAGCTCCCCGATCAGTTTTTTAGATGTCACATGGTCTCATTATCCCTTTCATATCCCACTAGGCTAAATTCTGTTGACAGTGTAATCACTTTCTATATACAATTCAGAGCAGTCTCTAGTGTAGTGTAGAAAAGCAACTGTTGATATGATGTAGCTACCATCATTGCTGGTCTGGGTCAGAGGTGGAAATGTTCTGATAACTATGTAATTCTCTCCTGCACCATTTAAACTGGCATCACTTTGTAAATTATATATTGTGTGTGATATAATACCCCATCAAGCAGACAAGTTGGTGTTGTGATTTCTGCATTTAAGTGGAAAAGTTTTGTCAAGACGTATACTGTTAATTGTGTTAACAGTATTTGATAATCTGACCACTGAGTATGTACCGGTACCATGCATGTAGGCATATATAGCCTGGAATCTAAGTATAACCTATATATATATATATATATATATATATATATATATATATATATATATATATATATATATAGATCTGCTGTCCATGTTTTGCTGACTAATTTTGCTGGATTGTACTATTCATTTTGTACTTTTAAACAATGGTGTACAATACACAGCTAATGATCAGATCAAATATTTCAGCTCGGAGAAGAATTTACAAAAAGCATGAAAGAGACAGTGAAGTTTAGCAAAAAGAGTTCTGATCTAGACAACAGTAGAAACATCAACACAATATACTTTGAACTTTACCTGGCTCTCCAGGAATTTTACAGCTATAAAGAAAAGATTCCTGAGGGGTATGTTCATTTTTGTACTGGTTTTGATTGAAAATTTTGAGATCTGATGACTTCTGTTGTTTCAATCAGATCACTGATTATATAGTTATCAGAGTAACATTTATTACATTTTAATGTACAGATCTGGGGGCCATTTCATGAAAAAGTTGTAAGTCCTAAGTCCTAAGTCTTATGTTATTTGATCTTAAAACCAAACCTTGTATAATATTATCAATGCTACCCTGACTAAAGTCTTAAGGTATATTTGCATATTTTCAAATAAGATCTTGATAATCTAGGAGTATTTTTACCTGCTACATTTACAAAGATAAATTATGACACATACAAAAAAAAGTTACGTGTATGTACAACCTCTGGGCAGCCAATAAAGACCTGACCTGATTTGGTCTTAAGTCACTGGTCCCAAGTCTTTATAAAACGATCGCAAGTTGTAAGTGTGGTCCTAAGACCAAGTCTAAGACTTGGACCTTTTGTAAAACAGGCCCCTGAATTTTGTATTAAACTGTAAATTTTGTTTTTCTTCAGGGAGAAGAAACACATAAGTACACAGTATTACAGGTGGTTCAAGTTTGCTGTACAGAAATGGGTCAATGTCGCTCAAGAGAAAGCAATGCAGAGAATTCATAAAGCAATTGACCTTGACAAGGTCAGTTAATAACAATAGAACTTGTCTAAGTTATAAAATACTTATACATTTACAATAATAAAAAGTATTTTGCATACAAAATTATCTTGTAAATATATTTGTGATTGTTAGAAGTGCCCATTTTAAAAAAATTCAGATTTGATTTAATGTAAAATGCATCTATTTAAATGGGCATTAGTTGTTTTAATCCCCAAAAATTATTTTTATTTTTTGTTCTTTTACTACTTGTACTTGATGTACAA
Organism: Atrina japonica; assembly: GCA_030159075.1. Taxonomy (NCBI): domain Eukaryota; kingdom Metazoa; phylum Mollusca; class Bivalvia; order Pterioida; family Pinnidae; genus Atrina; species Atrina japonica. The sequence goes on from BROG01000115.1 coordinate 914,743, forward strand.
TAACACATAAGAGCTATACACAGGCCTAATATATTTTTTGTGAAAATAAGATCAGGTCAAGTATGGTATGCATATACAAATAGTAAGGTTGAATTAATCAGTTGCAAGTGAGTAATTGCCCAACTTAAGTAAATTCTGGAAAAAGTAAATTTCATCGAAACATATTAAAATGAGTTTTCTTTACAAGTCTTACATTTCATATCAATAAATATTTGTGAATGACTGTTGTACAGGAATCATCAAATAATTACAACAAAGTCATCAAGATTACACATGACCAGACATCAAATTTTGACCTTTTATACAATGGATACCTTAACTCATCTACCCCTGAAAAACAATGGACTCTTCAGTATATCAATGGCTTAGACCAGTCCAAATGTGTCTTTAGGGGTGAATGACTTAAGGTGGATGGTTTTTATAATTTCTAGGACCCTTTGTGAGGTCTTTAGATAAACCTATGCAGACTTAGAATTATGGTTTTTTTTTACATATTCATATCATTTTAAATCATTTTTTATACTCAACTCATCTAGTAATTATGAAAAAATATACAAGTTTTTGTGAAAATATAAATTTTGACCTTCCTGGCAATTTGTGAAAAAGAACTTTTAAACAGTTGCTATAGTAATGGAGGATGTAAATTATCATGGTTATACAATTCTTCTGAATAAATTCATTGCAAAAGTATTTGTATACACATGTACCAATATATATCAGTATGGAAAGTTTTTATTTTGGAATTCTAAAATACATCATATATAAATTCATTTTGATGTAACTTAAGTATTCATAATTTTCAAAGACTATATACCTGAAAAATTTTGCCTTGTTTCATTTTCGCCCCTAGATGAAAGGGCAAATTTCAGATAAGGGTGACATTTCAAGCTAAATGATTTTAACATGAAGCCATGCTCATACATGTCATGCAGGTAAATGATTGGTTGGTTGGTTGGTTGTATTGTTGTTTAACGTCCCATTCAAGAATCTTTCACTCATATGGAGACTTCAACTATACAGGTGAAAAACTTCAAAGTTTGGCCTATGCTCGGCACTTACAGTCATTGAACAGTGAGGTTTCTTTGACATGCCGACACCTACTGTGACACAAGACCTCGGTTTTTACAGTCTCATCTGAAGGACAGGAATCCGACCAGCCGCCAGCTGGACTCAAACTCACGACCTCATAATCAAGAGTTGAGCATGCTACCAACTGAGCCAGACTGACTCAATACAAATGATAATTTAGGTCAGATTTAAGAAGGGGTTAATATGTTTTCTGTTGCAAAAGGGCAAAGGTAATCAGGGCGAAAGTTAACAGGGCAAATATATAGGCCTTGTATCAACAGTTCAACTAACACAAGACCTCGGTTTTTACTGTCTCATCTGAAGGACAGGAATCCGACCAGCCGCCAGCTGGACTCAAACTCATGACCTCATAATCAAGAGTTAAGCATGCTACCAAATGAGCCAGACTGACTCAATACAAATGATAATTTAGCTCAGATTTAAGAAGGGGTTAATATGTTTTCTGTTGCAAAAGGGCAAAAGTAATCAGGGCGAAAATTAACAGGGCAAATATATAGGCCTTGTATCAACAGTTCAACTAAAAATGGCCTCTCATTTTAAGCATTTTGTATTAATCCTGGTGTAGGATCTTGATTTCTCATAATTTCTTAACCTTATCACTTTTTTCTACCGTGGACAACAGGACAGCATACAGGTATACCAAACATTTGCTGAATTTCTTATCATATTCTTAGTATGGAACTTGGTATGCACATGACTTTACACTGTGTTCTTTCTGTGTCACACCAATATATATCATGTAACTTACTGGTCAAATTGACTTTGTAAAGGATATGAGTTGTGGCAAAAGAATAAATTCTACCTTACCTTTTGCTACATTTTCATAAAGTGCATAGGTGGTGTGTGTGTGTTTGTTTGTATATATACAGGTGATATATATATATATATATATATATATATATATATATATATATATATATATATATATATATATATATATATATATATATATATATATATATATATATATATATATATATGATGTCTGTAGGCCTATGTATAGCATACTGACAATGTCTGTAGTCCTATATATAGCACACAGGTGATACTATAGGCCTATATATAGCACACAGGTCTGTATATAGCACACAGGTGATGTCTGTATATAACATACAGGTGAATTCCTGATGTATGTATATATAGCACACAGATGATCTCTGTATATAGCATACAGGTGATGTATGGATATATAACATACAGGTGATGTCTGTATATAGCATACAGGTGATGTATGGATATATAACATACAGGTGATGTCTGTATATAGCATACAGGTGATGTATGGATATATAACATACAGGTGATGTCTGTATATAGCATACAGGTGATGTATGGATATATAACATACAGGTGATGTCTGTATATAGCATACAGGTGATGTATGGATATATAACATACAGGTGATGTCTGTATATAGCATACAGGTGATGTATGGATATATAACATACAGGTGATGTCTGTATATAGCATACAGGTGATGTATGGATATATAACATACAGGTGATGTCTGTATATAGCATACAGGTGATGTATGGATATATAACATACAGGTGATGTCTGTATATAGCATACAGGTGATGTAAGTATATATAGCACACAGGTGATGTTGTATATGCATATAGCATACACGTGAGGTCTATAGCACACAGGTGATGACTGTATATATTAGCACACAGCTAGTGTTTGTATATATAGCATACAGGTGATGTCTGTATATAGCACACAGGTGATATCTGTAGATATAGCACACAGGTGATGTCTGTATATATAGCACATACACACTTTTATCAAAGTAGCACATAGGTGAAATATTGATATACATGTAGTCATATGTAGCACTTGATTTTCTCTATTGTTTGTCTACACACATTTTCTTCAGTGCAATTTTATAGCAAACACAAGTATTTTATATATTAGAATATACACCATAGCTCACTGTATTGTGAAGGATAATCTTAGGCTTACAATATTCTCTAGCTTACAGCTATATAATGTATTTTAAACACAACTGACTTTTGTATGCTGCACACATGTATTTATATATTATTGCACAAGTGATTTTTTTACATAGCACAGAGGTGTTGTTTATATAGAGCACACACTGGTGTTTAATTTATAAGCACACAGCAATATACACACAATGTTTATATACTGGTACAGTAAAACCTGCTTTAGTGACCACCTGTGAATAAAGACCACCTAGTCACAAAGACCATATCTAGCTGTCCCCAATAGTACTTTTTGTGTACAAATCAACCTCTGTATAAAGACCACCATATCAAGTCAGTTTTTTTTGTGTCCCTAAGGAAGTCACTATATACAAGTTTCACTGTAATTGATACACATTTTATCTCTTAGGTGAACTATTTACAGCATCATTTCTGCGGTTGTCGTCAAACAAAATCTTATGATTTATTTTAGAGACAGTATGACATGCTTTCCAATTTAATCAAAGCTTTATCATTTAATGAATTGTGAATATATATGTATGTTTACTGATGGTTATCAGTCAGAAAACATCATCTGAATGAAATTCAATGGTACACATATTCATGTATATCTGTATCTCCTTCCCAAAGAGTTAGAGAGAGGGTTTTACCATGGTTGCCTGTCTGACTGTCCATCACAAATCATGTCTGGGCTACAACTTTCGAAGCCCTGGGTCAAATTTCCAAGGTCAATTTCAAAGTCATATTGCACCCATGGACAGAATTTGTGTTCAGTCTATGACTTTGCGGTCCATGTTTGGATTGCATTCAGACTTACATATGTCATTGGTCATGGCCTAAAGGTGTGTCATTACTTTAATTCTGGGCCATATCTTGAAGGTGAAGGTCAAAGGACCCCCATTGACAGAATTTGTGTCAGGGCTATATCTTTCTAACCCTTGCTTGCATGCAAACTATAAAACTTTAATAAAGTATAGGTCACAACTTAAAGGTTTGTGATAACCTTGAATCTGGGTCTAATTTTCAAGGTTAATGTCTCAGTGAACCCATGGACATTTTAATGTCCAGACTATAACTTTTCAACCCTTCCTTGGAATGCATTCAAATTTTGATATGTTATTTGTCATGACCTTCAGGTGACCTTGACCCTGGCTCATATCTTCAAAATCAAGAGCACCCATCGACAAAGGGGAGGAGACATGTTTTTGTTAAAAACAATAATTTTACTTTCATTTTTTATCATCTCTTTTGTATGAAAAAACTAAAATTGTGTGCCTTAACAATCATTACAGGTAGCTGAGGTGAACACAGGTGCAAAATACAGTACATCAGCTGTGGATGTGTGCTGTTGTTTTTCTCAGGTATGTGTTTAACAGTAAATTACAGAAAGTTAAAGAGCCGGCCTGGCTCAATCGGTAGTGCGATTGTAATATTTCAAGTTTGGATTGTAATAAAGTAACCAAACTTGGACTGTAAGTTCATCTAAGGATTGCTCACACTTCATTGAAATCACATGCCCCTGGGGTGGGGTGGGTCAAAATGTAGGACATTGACAAAATTTGTTAGGACTGGGGGCATTTGTGTTTCACAAACACATTTTAGGACTGGGGGCATTTGTGTTTCACAAACAGATCTTGTTGAATCAATGTAATCATTTTAGTCCAACGTATTTACTGGTCATATACCTCAGAATAAATGAGATAGGTCTTTATATCCATGTAAAAGTAGCTTATAACTGAGAATACAACTTGAGTTGACATTAAATTAATGAGTTGAAGTCATTAGTAGCTTACAACTGTGAAAACAGTTCAGAGTTGACATTGAATTAATGGGTCATGAATAAGATGACATTGTGAGTAGGCCAGCAATGGGTGGAAAAGACATTTTAATTTTTTGATTCAATGAAATTTAATCTCAACAAATTTATTTTATTTTGAAAACAATGAAATATTAACACTATGACATTTTCTGATTCTATATCCATATTAGAACTACTGAGTATTTTTAAAACAATGTACAATACAAAATACATTCATTGAAGAGTCTGTTGACACAAACTATGTGCATCCTTGTCTATGGATCAAAGAAAATATATACATAAATGAGGGGAAAATGTAGCATTGCAGCATTCTGAATTTGCATATTTTGACTGGATTGCCACTTAATGTACTAACATAGCTTTTGTTTATTTCTAATAGATGACAGAATTCTGGAGACAATTGAGTTGGCCTGACTTAATAGATGCATTTCCCATGGTTTTACAGCTCACAGAGGTATGCAGTAACTATAAAAGTAATTATTGACCAGAAATTGATATGGTTCCAGGAATTTTAATCCGGAATTTTACATTTACACAATTATCACCAGTTTGCAACTTAATTAAATGATGATAGACAAATGTGACACAATAAATGTACCAGTATACAGTAAAACCGGCTTTAGTGACCATCTATGTAAGAAGACCACCTGGTCAAACCTGATGTCCACAATAGTACCATCTGTGTACAAATCGGCCCCTATATAACGATCACCTCCCTATAGAGACCAGTTTTCTTGTGTTCCTAAGGAGCTTGTGATATACAAGTTTCACTGTAGTGCTATAGTTTTTGTCTTTGTCATATCAATTACCATAATGAATTTTTGTGAAATTCTAGATAGACTTGGTTCTTGATAATAAACACACTGAGAGTCATGAGTTTGTATATATGTTATCAATATAAGCTTGATTTTTTTAACATTACAAAATGACATAATATGTGCAGTACATTTACATGTAGTTTAAACTTTTTTTATTTTGCAACGATCGACAAACAAGATATGTCAGCTTACATTAATGTCTCTCGTTGGCCTTGATGTTGGCGTGTGGGGGTCCTTGCTGTGGGAGAAAACTGGAGTACCTGAAGAAAATCCAGGTGTCCAACTTGGCGACCACCATACCAACATTGCCCAGTATATTTCTTGACTTTTGTGATATTATAAAAGAAAACATACAGATGTACACATGTTTTTTAATTAATTCATCATCCCCTGAAAAACAATGGACTCCGCTGTAAATCAATGACCTTGACCAGTCCAAATATGTGTCTTGGGGTGAATGAGTCTAGACAGTCCTTAAGTATATGTCATCACATTATTCGACAAGATTACGTGTAAGTAATGTATTGTTTTTGTGTCTCTCTAGGAGATTTGCAATGGCGCTAGAGTGTATGCCGATTTGATACATCAAATCCTAATAGACAAAGGTTACTATGATGAGGAGGGTCAATTTGACATCACAGAACAGGTTGGTCATTTTTGTAAAAGCTGTATCTATGATCTGTACAATGTCAATATCTTAACGTTTTGGATTTTATATCAAAATTTCAGTACCTGTTACAATTATATGTGAACAAGCAAACAGTTACATACATATGCATGTAATTTACGAACTAATCAAACTTAAGATGCTAAGAATTTTGGTATATTTACCAGTTTAATTCCTTACAAAAGGCTGCAGGTTTTCATTTTGTAGCATTCAGCCTAATGTAATTAGGTTTTTTCCTCCACTATTGAAAAATGGCTGCCATCATATGGCTGAGAACTATTAGTTTAAACTATTACAACGGTTGGCAAACAAGTTATGTCAACTTATGTTAATGTCTCTCGTTGGCCCTGATGTTGGCATGCGGGGGTCCTTGCTTTGGGAGGAAACAGGAGTACCTGTAGATAACCCACGTGTCTGACTTAGCTACCACCATACCATCTCACATACTCTCCTGCCAAATCCAAGGATCAAACCTGGGTTGCATTTGTGAGAAGCAAGTGTGCTAACCACTGCGCTACTTGGACACCTTATTAGAAAATTATTAGAGCATCATGCTTTAAACCACAAGGTTTCTTACCTCTAATTAGCATGGATTTGAGTCCTGCTTGAACCTTTATTACATTGGGATATCTGTTATTTGAGATAACTGAAATTTCAAATAATATATTTCTTTATAAAAATTGGGAGAAACTGTTCAACTTTTACATATCCGAAATCTTGACCTTTTTCAAGGTAATGAGATTCCACTGTAAACATATATACCCGTGTTACCTTTGTTTTTATCAGCTCTGTATCACTATTAACAACATTGAACAAGTACGACGTGCTGTAAAACAGTTACCAGAGACTTTGAGTTTTGTGGACATACAGTATGCAGTAGAAAACGGTGATGATGGAAACCATGGCATCCGCTTTAACCTGCACACAACTGTGAAAGAGGCAGATCAAGTCATGATCAACAAAATTCAACAAGTTGTGGACAGAGTTGCTGATAAGGTCTGTGACTATATCTCATCTGGTACCAAGTTTACTCATAATTTTCATCAGTTCTGTCTTACATTATAATTTCTTTATTTTTAGTTAATTTCAGGTGTGTGGAGTTAGTTTGACGAGTGAAAAAAACCTCGTGATGTTAGTTTGACAAGTGATGAATTGAAAAATGATGAAACCTTGAAGTTAGTTTGAAGAGTTACAAAATGTTTTTTTGAGTGACAATTTTTTTCTAAAATCTTTATTTTAGAGTTCGAAACAAAGACTTTGGGCATTTTTGAGTTAAATCAGGTCTTTTATCAAAATGTTATGTCAAACATCCCTCTTTTGATGAGTGTCAAAATTCGTTTTTCTAAAAACTGTATTTCTCATGCATCAATTTGTTTGATGAATTGACAATCCAAGTAACCATGATGTATGTTTGACATCAAATTATACAAAAAAGACCTGGTGTATAATTAAACTGTACAATAACATTGTCTTGAACTGAGAAATAAAGGTTTTAGAAAAAAACAATTCATCACTCGTCAATCTGTTTGATGAATAGACAAAGTCACCATGAGGGATGTTTGAAATCAACTTTTGAGAAATGACCTGACTTATATTTAAAATGACCAAAGACAATGGTCTTAAATCAAGAAACAAAGTTTTAAGAAAAAAAATTGTCACTCATCAATTTGTTTGATGAAAATCTAGTCAAGCTAACTTCACAACATTTCATTACTTGTCAAGTTGAAACATAATATTTTGTCTTTCTTCAAATCTTCACTCATAAAATTAACTTCACGGACCTGATAATTTTTCACTTTATAAAAACATATTCCCTGATCTTAGCTAACTTCACAACATTTCATCAATTGTCAAGTTAAAACATATATTTTGTCTTTCTTCGATTCTTTACTCATAAAACTAACTTCACGCAAGTGATGATTTATCACTTTACAAATACATATTCCCTGATCTTAATAGAAGACATATTAAACATTTCAGACTTTAAACAATATTGATCAGCAGTAGGATATGTCTGTACAGTCTTTATATCTCGCTGTAACATGTGTGATGCCGTGAATGTGATAAGTGTATTATGTAAAAATAGAATTTTCTTCTTTGTTCTATATAGTACTAAATGTCTAAAAAGTTTGAAATATTGGATTATAAAATGTTGATTTTGTTCTCTTTTGAGTTTTGAGATTTTTACTAGCCAGTACAAACTCATTTTGAAAAGTAGGCCTAACTTACTTTCATTGAGCTTAGTGTCAACAATCATAAAAACAAAAGTCAAACCATTTACAAAAGGAATGTGTTTAAGGCAAAAGATGTAAGTTTTTTGTTTTTCTGTTAAAATCAATTTGTAGATGAGACCTGATATAAAGAAAGACATATTCCACTTGAACTGGGCACCAGAATCTGTACCTGCAGAGGAGGTAATTATGCTGATTTATCCTATCCCTTTAGCTTGATGTTTAACATAAATGTCAAATGATGTAAATTGCCATGACCTGCTGACCTTGATTCTTGATCCTCTTTACTACCTCTGTACTAATATCTTGTTGTTTCATTGCTGATTCTTACTAGTTCTCATTGTTTTATACTAAATTCTCTGTATTACGGTTTTATTGATTTATACCAAGTTCTCATTGCTCTGTACTTAGTTCTCATTAATTTGTAGTAAGTTCTCGGTGCTCTGTATTAAGTTCTCATTGTTTTATAGTAAGTTCTCATTGCTCTGTACAAAGTTCTCATTCATTTGTACTAAAATCTCAATGCTTTGTATTATGTTCTCATTGATTTATTATAAGTTCTCTTTGCTCTATACTAAGTTCTCATTCTTTTATACTAAGTTCTCATTGCTCTGTACTAAGTTCTCATTGCTCTGTACCAAGTTCCCAATGCTCTGTAATAAGTTTTCATTGTTTTACACTAAGATCTATTGCTCTGTATTAAGTTTTCTTTGATTTGTACTAAGTTCTCAATGCTTTGTACTAAGTTCTCATTGATTTATACTAAGATAATATTCTGGATCACGGCCACAGACAGTGACTCCGTTTCACCAATCATGCTTTTCACCGAACTTGACCTCATCACTAATCTTGACCTTTTTACTGAATTTGACCCGATTATCAAACTAGAAAGGTTTCCCTGGAGCATTTGCGACCTGTTTGGCATGCCAGCAGAAGACGCTGACTCCTTCTGGACACCTGGTCTTATCCCGTTTGAGATTCGTAATTGTTTGTCATGTTGAGACCATTTGCACATCTAATTCGTCGTGTTATAATGCATTTGAGTTTTTGACTATTGATTGGTACTTCTTCAGTTTTACTTCTCATTGATTTGTACTAAGTTCTCATTGATTTGTACTAAGTTCTCATTGATTTATACTAAGTTCTCATTACTGTGTACTAAGTTCTCATTGATTTGTATTAAGTTCTCATTGCACTGTACTAAGTTCTCATTGATTTATACTAAGTTCTCATTGCTCTGTATTAAGTTTTCAATACTCTATATTAAGTTCTCATTGATTTATACTACTAAGTTCTCATTGCTCTGTACTAAGTTCTCATTGCTCTGTATTAAGTTTTCAATACTCTATATTAAGTTCTCATTGATTTATACTAAGTTCTCATTGCTCTGTACTAAGTACACATTGATTTGTATTAAGTTCTCATTGTTTTATACTAATTTTTTCAATGCTCTGTATTATGTTCTCATTGATTTGTACTAAGGTCTCATTACTCTGTACTAAGTTCTCATTGATTTGTACTAAGTTCTCAATGCTCTGTACTAAGTTCTCAGGGCTCTGTATTAAGTTCTCAGTGCTCTGTATTAAGTTCTCATTGATTTGTACTAAGTTTTCAATGCTCTGTATTAAGTTCTCACCATTTTATATCAAGTTCTCTAGTGCTCTGTATTGTATATACAAGAGTATTCATTGATTATTAGATATTGTAAGTTTACATGAATCAGTTGTATCATTTATTTTTGTAGATAGGTGCCATTTATACAGATTTTGTTTTTTGTAGGCAGTGGATGATTTGATGAAGTATTTAGACAGTAATCTACTAACGTTAAACAAGCACCTGTTGAAGACTAACTTTGATCGCATTCTCTTGTCTATTTGGGTTGAGGTACTGGAAGAATTCAATGACGTCCTCACTAAAGAAGAAGCTGTAAGTTGAAACTGAAAGTGTGGACATCTTCAAACACAATATTATTTTCTGTACAAGCAGTTTAGTCTGTTAATTCCCTATCCAGTGGATGATTTGATGAAGTATTTTGACAGTATTTTCTAACGTTACAGGCAATTCTTAGCTGGCTGGGACAAAAAGACATTTGCATATTGTATAGTTTGGCTTACAGGTAATTCTTAGCTGGCTGGGACAAAAAGACATTTGCATATTGTATATTTTGGCTTACAGGTAATTCTTAGCTGGCTGGGACAAAAAGACATTTGCATATTGTATATTTTGGCTTACAGGTAATTTTTAGCTGGCTGGGACAAAAGTCTGGAGAGCTAATGTCATACCCTGGCACCGTTGTCCTTGGCCTCCATAGATGATACTTTAACCTGGCCTACATCTTTTTAATCATGAAGGACAGGGCTTTGATATTTCACATATAAATTCCTTATGACCAGAGCTTTCATTTGATACCTTGACTTTTGACCTAGTGACCTTGACTTACTTTTCAAAAACTTTAACCTCATCTTTATCTTTTAAATCATGAGGGATAGGCTTTCATTTTTTACATATAGATTTCTTATGACCAGAGTCTTCATTTGGTACCTTGAATTTTGACCTAGTAACCTTGACCTTGGACTTTTACTTATTGTTCAAAAACTTAACCTTACCATACATTGACCATAAAACCTGACAGCTGTGGGTCAAAAACCTATTTTGAAAATTTACACCCATTTCAGGCGAGCTTTGGTGTCTCTTGACATGTGTTGGTGTAGTATTTGTCACTTTGCATTTTGTTTCTCTATAGACTGTGTTATTTGTGTAAATTCATATGTTTGTATCTATAATATTTTCTCTTGAAATTGATAATTATGTATTTTGGACCAGTTTTAGGTCACCTGCTTTATAATAATTAATTTTGGGGACATTCAAAGACCAGTCTTTGATATTGGACAATTATTTATGTTTTGTAGAGAAAACCTGTATTTTACCAGAGAATGTATGTTGCACTTGGTCTCTTGGTGGACTTTTTCCATGCTGATGAGAAGGGATTATCCCTACAGAAAATTCATTCTGACCAGTATAAGGTAACCATCTCTTTTTCTAGGCATTCGATCCCATTTGCCCTGTTGATTACAAAACCTGTTTATTTTACAGCTTGTCATAATAAGCAATATAAATTTTTGTGCCTTTGATTTTTCTGCAGGTTTTGATTTTTTTATCACAGAATACTACATGTATATGTATTTTTTACTAAATATTGTCATACCTAAGATTTTTGTCAATTCCACACATTACCACACTTCTTTTATCATTACCTTTTGTTATGCTTTCTCTAAATCAAATTTTGACATGTGTAAGAAAAACTCAGAAATGAATACAGTGCAACTTGTATGTAATGGCCTCCTTAGGGACACAAGAGCTTTATAGGGAGGTGGTCTTTATATAGAGGTTCATTTGTACACAAATGGTGCTATTAGTGACAGGAAAAAATGTTCTTTATGACCAGGAGGTCTTTATAAACAGGTGGTTGCTAAAGCAGGTTTTACTGTATTGCTATTTATAGACAGTCTGTAGTCAATCTACTATCTTTTTGCAGGACTTGAAAAACTTACTGTCTCTCCACAGAAAAGACACAACAGCTTTGATCGCCAGATTTTTTGAAGAAAAATTACAGCAACAGGTACACTACATAACAATATGTATTTAGCATTTTCAGATTCTTTCTTCAGTTGTCAAATTATCATACTTCCCTGTATTTCTTCATCCTGTTACAAAGTTTTAAGTCCACGGATTGTCCCTAATTATCCCCTCATGATGAATTGCTGAGGGGATATAGGGATCTGCCTGTACTTAAGTACATACATATGTACTATATTTGTCCGGAGCATAACTCTCAAACTATGCATGATAATTTCATCGATAATTTCATCGTAGTAGGGTGCAGTGTGCAAGAACTGTAACTGTTGCTTCCATTATTCCCCTTTGTGAAAAAAATTTAATTTTTTCCTCTGATTAATTCATAATTCATGTTCATCATCAAGATTCTGCCGCGAGGGAAATACCGGTAGTATCGTCTGCGATGCCTTGTTATTGTAGATTTTTGTGGTAGTATCATAAGACTTAAATTTTCGCTTTTTGATATCCATCACTACTTCCACTATAGATAATTTACATGGGATTAACAGTAAATCTAAATGTCACAAGATTCCATCTCTGGAAAATCACCTATTGAATATTGACATCACAGGACTAATCATCTGACCTTCAGATATACATGTAGCTGAGAGTTTGTTGCATATTCATGTCTTAATAATCATCATGCGAGTCCATTAAGACCCTCTAAATCAAGTTCTGTTTCTAGTTGACAAAAGGGAATTAACTAATGCTTGTGATTCAGTCTGCAGAATATGCTTCTTTCATGAAGAAAAGACACCAGATTGAGCACTTTCCACACAATTCAAAATGGATTACCTAATCAAAATACTGCTATTGATTGAGGATAGTTTCATGGCCAGTTCTCAGTGAGAATGATACCTACATCAAGAGTATTCACATTTTTTTATTGTTCATTCATATAAACTGGCAATAGAAAATCAATATTTTGTTATCCTTCCTGATTTTTTTCAGTGACCATGTCAAATTGTTTGTTTGTCTGTTGTCTATTTGCAATAGTTTGGTTTCTGTCTTTCTGATCTCAGATGAGATTAATTATGGCCGACATTCAGTACTATTTGTGAGAGTAATGAAACTTTATAAATCTTCATGAACCTAGCCATGATGTATCATTGTTGAACATGGTCTAAAATATCATTTAAATCATGAATTCTCGGGAGCATATTATTCCTCAAACACATCTTGTTGCAATCAGTAAAATGAATTTGTATTTCACTGACCATACCATATCTCTAACATTTATAATATTGTTTGCTGTTGATATTTTTTCATCTAACTTAATAAATGTACTATATGTCTTTCAGAGTGAGGTGAAGAACACAGATTATGGAGTTTTGAATGTCCGTGTGTGTTACAGGCAGGATACACAATCAATGTTTGTTGAAGGTAGGTACGGTATTCGTCTAGAACCAATAGACTAGGTCAATAAGACATAAAGATTGAACCTTACAGGAGAGTTGAATTCTGCCTCCTGATATAATATCCTATGTGTTCAAAGTTTTAAATTGAGGAACAGGGCCCAGTTGCACAACACATTGTTAAATTTAATCTACAGTTAGCCCATTGGTTTAACATTGGTTAACTTCACATTAGATTTAACAGCCTATCGTGCAACTGGTTCCAGAACTTTACAGGAGGGTTGAATTGTGCCTCCTGATATAATCCTATGTGTTCCAAGTTTTTAAACTGAGGAATTAGGATTCTTGTCTCAACCTATTTACCCCTAAAGACACAATTGAACTGGTCTTAGTCATTGATTTACAGAAGAACCCATTGTTTTTCAGGGGTTGAGTGAATCCCGAAGAATCTAATCTAAAGCTATTGTTATTATTATGTGCTGCAGTTGACCTGAACTTGAGTGATACAGTGGATTTCTTATCAAAAATGAATCTTTGGTTTTAGAGGTGACTGTCAACATTTCAGCCAGTGTAATTTACCCAAGTGTGAACCTGTTTAACCTAGACTGAACCTGGTCAACCTTTGGCCAAGTCTGTGAACCTTAGAAGACTCTTGTACAATAGGAATCTCAGATAATAATGATCATGATTCAGAATATTCTTTTGGCAATATGGATCTCTAGTTACAAAATTATTACATACTGCATGATTATAAAGTTATATATAATTATATGTGCGTGCTTGCTATGAATTTCACAATTTGTTCCTCTCTTTCAGTTCTGAATGCAAAAGACATCATTCCATTGGATGCAAATGGTAAGACAAATTAATAGAAAATTGAGATGTGAAAACTTAGTGTTCCTATGTAAACTAAATCAACATATTAGTAGAGTCTGTTATGTAACAAATTTATCGCTGTGGTAATTTTATGAATAAAGCAAACAACCACTATGATTGGTTTCTATGATTTTTTAGAAATGCAAAGTTTGATAGACTTTGTGTTTACATATCACGTACAAGTATATACTTACAACCTTTTTTTCCTTCAAAATAATTAGTTCCCTACTTGTGAAACGGGGTGCAGATGGGGGTACTGTAAATCTAAGTCTTTTTCTGCGTCCGCCCATCCATTCAGTTAAGGTTTTGGTTAAAGTTTTACAATTGTTCACTATTCAATGTCATCATCAATACTCTGAAAATCTTGTTGTAAATGCAGGATGTCATCAATACTTTGAAAACCTTGTTGTAAATATAAGACTTCATCAATACTCTGAAAACCTTGTTGTAAATATAAGACTTCATCAATACTCTGAAAATCTTGTTGTAAATACAAGATGTCACCTGGTTGAATCTGTTGATAATTTAAAGTTTAATCAATATGAAATTTTCCATTTGATATAGTTTGCCAGTTGATGTTGCATCAGCTATGAGGCAATTCAGACCCCATCATGATGCAGTCTTAAATGGAATTCTGCTTTAAAATTCCTCAAGTAACAATTGCATGTAATGCATTGTTAGATGTTTATGTTGTACTGGTGTATCCTATATCCCAAAAATGCATCTTACTACAAAATCATAGCTCAAAAATGTGGTAAATGAGCATTTTAGTGAAGAATGAAGTTTTAACGTAACTCTAAGTTTGATTTATGTTGGTTTTGTTTAGTTGAGACAGATAAACATGGCAAGTCAGATAATCTTGTGTCAGCATAGGCAAGACAAGTCAGATAATCTTGTGCCACCATAGGCATGGCAAGTCAGATAATATTGTGTCAGCATTGGCAGGACAAGTCAGATAATCTTTTGCCACCATAGACATGGCAATCTTATGTCAGCATTAGCATAAAAAGTCAGATAATCTTGTGCCAGTGTAGATGTTACAAGTCAGATATTCTTGTGTCAGCATAGACATGACAAGTCAGATAATCTTGCATCAGTGTAGATGTGACATGTTATATAGTCCTGTGTCAGTGTATGCATGACAAGTCAGATAATCTTGTGTCAACATAGGCATGACAAATCAGATAATCTTGTGTCAGCATTGACATGACAAGTCAGATAATCTTTGCTGGGTTGACATATCTGTAACTGGTGATATCAGACAAATAACAACAACAATAACAATATAAGTTGTTGTAGTCAGACATTTCCATCTAGCTGTTAATATGTTGTGTAATGGTACAATATTACATACAATATAGTTTTGTCCAAAGCATGTATTTCCTGATGTACACCACTAATAACAACAAACTGTTGTAATAACATACCTCCATCAGTATGTTTTGTACTGTTATGTTCTCATTTCTCCAGGATTCAGTGATCCGTATGTTACAATACAATTTTGTCCGGAGCATGTGTTTCCTGATGTACCATCACAGGAGACAGTGATACAGAAAAAAACACTTAATCCAGTCTTTGATGAAACATTTGAATTGTAAGTCATTAAATATACATTATATACATGTAGTCTTTGGAAGGATATTTTTATGCTCCTGAAATCAAAGGTAGAATCATAATGCTTTGGTCCTTCTGTTTGGACATATATGTGTTTGTATGTTTACATAATTTCGGCTTTTGACAAATAACTCAAGTTTTATTCCTCTGATTTTTAACAAACTTAAGTATGTGGTTATCAGCAAGATCAAGGATGAGTTTGATTGTGGTCAATATGTGCTAGAGTTATGGGACTTTAAATTCTTCATGAATTGCTTACTGTGTGTCCCAGCAAACCTGGAATATTTTGTGTCAAAGAAATTGTTGATTTATTAATAAAATTGCTATTTTTTTTTTTCAAAGACAGTTTTAGTTGTAATCAATTTTGCATTTCAATTCAAAGGAGTCCCTCCAATACTCAATATACCAGTTTTACCATTCATGATTTTATGAACCTTTCAGCTGTAATGGCTATGGCCATTGTCCTTGTTGATTTGCCTAGGAACAGTTTATTATTATTTTTTGGATGCAAGCAACTCTTCATTTGTAAGTCACCAAAAACACAAGTGAGCAATCTGTCAAAACATCCCTACACATGAATAGACTCTTCCTTTGACTTGCAGACTAGAACATTGTACTCCATATTTGTCACTAGCACTTAAGTACCACCTCAGTTTATGTAGTCATTAGCAACATATGGCACTAGGGTAACACTTCTATTATGTTTGAGAAAAGTATGACATATGTCATTCTACAATTTCTAGTTTTACCACCTCTGTGTGATTAACCAAAATGTTAAAAAAAATTATTTGTAGTCAAATTAATTCCTCAAAAACATTTCCAAGCATAATAAGTAATAGCATATGTATCCATTGTGTTATTTTGTAGCTCTGTCACAGCAGAACAATGTCAGGAAAAGGGAGCTGTCCTTGTTTTTACTGTTATGGATCATGACTATGTGTTTCAAAATGACTTTGCTGGTGAAGCATACCTTAGATTAGCTGATGTGCCAGGCATTGATGGAGATGACATTACTGGGTTTGAAGCCCTTGCCATTAATGCATTGCCTCTTATGCAGCCAAAACACAAAGGTTGGTACTGTTTTAGGTTTTTAGATCATTTGAGCCAAAGACTCAGGGTGATATATGGTTATCATCTTTTGACGGTCGTAAGTTCTACACATTTTCAACTTCTTAAGAAACAATTAGCCAATTTCAACCAAACTTGGCAGGATGTATCCCCATTTTAAGCTGCATAAAGTTCTTGAATAAAAATGAGCTAGAACCCATAGGGGCTCCAAAGGACCTAAACTTGATACATCTTATTAAAAAAATTCTCATGAACCAATGATAAGATAACTTTCAAATTTAAAAGATTGTTCACTAAATATCTACAGAGTTTGCGAATGAAAACGAATCCTGTCTATAATTGAGCCACTAGGTGGCACTTCAATAACAAACATGTGGTTTACAGTTTTATAAAAATGGCTTAAGTTATCTGAAGTTTTGTCACAAAAATTTTAGGTCATGGGGTCAAGGTCACAGGCACCTAAGTTAACAAAAAATACAAGTTTTTGATAAACTTTTAGACATTTCCAACTTTTTTCATTAATCATTGGCCTAATTTCAACCAAACTTGACAGAAAGTACAATTATACCCATGTGAAACCACATAAATTTTATGAATGAAAAAGGGCAGGGACCAACAGGGGCCCCAAAAAGGACAAAAACTTGGTACATCCTTAAAAATCTTCTTCTCATGAACCAAAGATCAAATATCTTTCAAATTACATGTATGTATGCATGATTGTGAAATCAATAGGATATCCACAAAATTTGCGAATAAAAACTATATCTGTCCATAAAGGAGTCACTAGGGTTGCTTCAAATGATGAGGTACAGTTTTATACAAATTGTGTATAAACGCAAAACTGATTGACTTTTGTCGGGAATCATCTATGGATCCTGAATGAAAAGGGGTTAAGACACATAGGGCCTATTCTGTAATTATGTATTACTCAGGTGACAGATGAGTCTCAGTGGGTCTCTTGTTTCTTTGTTTTATATATGTCTATTTTGTTTTGGTTGTGTATTATGTTTCGGTGTTATTTGTGGTACATTGTGCACAAAATGCTCAAGTAAAAAAACAAAATAAAATTGCCCAATCTCAAATTGAGTTGATCTCTAGTATTTACTCAGGTAAGATATTGATGCGTTAAATTATATTTTACATATATTATATTCCAGAGCGAGGTGCACTAGATGTTCTAGAATTTAGGACATGGGACAAAGAAGCCCAAGATTTTGCAAAGAAACGAATGAAAGTGGAAGAGCAGGCCGTGTGAATGATATCTACAGGAACCGATTTGTCAGTGCTATATCAACAGTTCAGAACAACCGAGATTATGTAAACCATCTGGAGTTTCATATCTACATTAACATCTGAAATACTGTCACTTCTGATGTAGCTTGTATATGATATCACTTTATATATACTATAAAGCTGATATCATTTAAAACATATTAGATATCCTACATCCAATTCTGCTTTGTAATTGAGATATCATTCGATATCATTTCAGATACTATATTATCTGATTAGCTAGATATCTGGGATGTAACTAAATATTGGAGCTGGTACAGTGTAATTTATCACAGAGGGTTTAGAATATAATTGATATCCTATCACAACTGATATCTTTCTGATGTCACCATTGATATTACTTTCATTTTATCATGTATTTGATATCACATCTGATACTGGACTGATATCCTGTATGGTCAAGTTTAAATAGATTGTTTAGCTAATACAAAACAATGTAAATTGCTGTTGGAGATATTTTTTACATTACAAAGGACATTTTGATATTCAGAAATATATATGGTTATTGTTCTGAAACTGGCATTTATTCTAAGTCAGTGTTGGAAATTTTCAAATCATTTTACACATGCTGAGATACAGACATTGACTGACATTCAGCATGGAGATATTCACTGTTAAACAGCTTAATACTGGAAATGGTGGAATTTTTCCATTTAATACTGTAATTGCTCAACTGTATTAGTACACATTTAGCACTCTTCAGAACGCTCTATTAAACTACCTCTAATAAGAGACCACCTGCTTTATAAGACATTATTATAACTCCACTGATATTTTTTCATATAAACAATCCCTAAAATTTACTGTAAGTGACTACATGCATTAGTTTGGAGATGAATACCATGTGGGCAAGGCATTCTGTGTCAGCCAATCAGTTCAGATTGATTTTAACTTTTATCAATCCACTAAGAACATTAAATTAATCTGCTAGCCCATAAATTAATCTCACAAAGAACAACTGTTAAGTGTACACTGACAGTAACTTTGATCCTTGTTATTGTTAAACATAAATTAATAAAATTGAAGCTTCATCCTTTAGTGTAATGTTTGTTTTATTGTAATAAAACATTAAAAGTAAACCATTGTGGGAGTTACCAAGATTCTAGTTCCCCTTGACCTCTCACAATTGTATACCAGTACTTTATAATATTCATCCTTGATAATACTGGTACTTACAATTTGTAAATTTACAATATCTTTGGGGTTCCCAAGGTTTTATTTTTTCTTTATTTATACATGTATTGATATCAGACCACCTTGACATATATCATGTGTATTTCAGTTTTCATTATTGAGTTTGTTACAATTCAAACAGAAGCTTTATCACTATGAGATAACTGAAGATGGGCATTATCTTAAGACATTCTAGTCATTATAAATATTTATTAAACAAATCATATTTCATTTCCTACATGGTAACATCTTTCCATTTTTCAGATAAGCACAAAATTTTGTACAACACATATTACATCACAATAAAAGTGCTCTATGCCCATTCTGTTAATGCTGGCACATTCTGTGCACATGATCACTGAATGATCCTTTAATACATTCAGAGTAGAGACCTAAGTAAACCTGAATTTTTAAATGTATAATCCTGTTTTAGAGAATTTTTGTGTGTACTTTCATTTTTACAAATGGCAAACGAATATAGGCTACATTCTATATATAAAGTGTCTTGTTGGCATAAATAAGGTTTGTGCCATTTTTATAGAAAACCACCATGATTTCCGAAAAACTTGTATAAAAAAAAAACATAAAAACTTTTCCGATATCCAACAATTTTTCTTGACTGGCATCCATACAAAGTTTCTGATATCCAACAGATGTCTGATGCTTAATAGTCAATCTGTTATTCTGTTAGACTTGCCAGATATCCAAAAGACCTGTCCGATATCTGACATCCAAATTTGTCCGACATCAAAGACTTTCCCGATATCCTGGTTTGATACAGTTGGTAAAACGATCATTTAACTCTTAATTGTGTGTCAGTCTTGTATACTTATGTACATTACATTCTACTTATTTTCACAATTTTCTGTTGTGACAAAATTTTAATAAATTTAAATGGAATTGTTTGTACAAATGTCAAACACCTGTGCACCAGTAAACATAAATACATGTAGCCTATATGCACTTTGTGATATATGTTGATCCCAAATTGTAGAAAATTTATTGCATTATGCCATGCACCATTTTTCTTTTACTAAACAAATGTTATATGCTGTCAGATATAAATAATATTCCAATTTTATTAGAGTATTTAATTTTGATGAGTACTGTAGCTTATATATTGTAACACTGTAAATACGGTTTTATTTCATATAAGAATTTTATTTACGCTTAATTTCACAAGAGCTCTTGTTCACAAAAATAAAATTATTGCGCAATGAAGTATGATAGTAGTATGACAAAATTGGCATTTGAAATTGCGACAATATATTCTGGTGAATAAATTTAGAACTTGTGTATCTGGTAAACAAAGTCCTGTGAAAATTTACAGATTTACAGTACCAGAGACTTTTCTTCAAGGGTTGTTATGTGTGTATTTATGATGATATTTCACTAACCATAATTATCAAACTTCAAATATTGATGTATTATAATGAGATAGATTTCAGTCAAACTGGATGCTGATTTACCTATTTATTAGGGATTTACTGTCATTTTTTTATCATTTTATTTTTGTTTACTATTCCAATATTTATAATTTGTTTTTTAAACCTTACGTAATTTAACATGTACAATACATTGTATTTATATAACTTATAAACTATTTTCATTGTTGAATGTGCAATATATACACACACATGGTTAAATATTTAATGTAAATTTTCATGTGAAACTACAAATATTGGTGTATTTTTATTTGAAATAAAATTTCAGTCAAACTGAGAGTGATGTTTATTCTGCTAGGAGATAACTTGCAACATATATCAGACATTAGCACAGCTGATATTCAGAATGTATACTGTTGAGCTACATGTATTCTAAACTGGTTTCTAAAGACAGTGCTAAAAAAAATTATTGACCCAGATAGACATCGTCACATGTCCAACATGTGCGTCTCTTGCTTTTTGACATCATTGGATCGTGACATCATAATTACTCAAATATTTAGTTGTGATGTCAGAATAGAAAAGTTGCCAAAAAGTGCCATGTCATGCATTTGGTGATTGGTCATTGAATTCACAGACCGGTATTTGCTTTGCAAACAAAAATAAGGTAATTTTATGACAGAGCTATATCATAAAGGACAAGTGCTTAATTCAAGTAGTTGAACTATTTATTACACTTTCAATCTGTACTATGAACAATTCTTCCTTCTCCATTAAACTTTGAATAATAAAATCAGAGGCTCACAACAAAACTCAAGTTATTCCACAAAGCCAGTGGAGCTTTATATCTGATGTTTTATGAACACACATTAACACAATCTTACGAATAATGTAATAAAATAAAAATGATGATGGTAAAATGATCATGGTCTTCACAGTATAAATGTCAAAGCCTTCACAGAATCACATCATGTATCGGTTTGTTACACAAATTTTGTCAGAAATATTAAGTGTTTCTAGTACTACAGAGGCCCTGTATCATTATCTTAAGTGTCTCTATATTGTCACAATTGTATCTCTGAGTTATCCTAACACAATACATATACACTTTATTGTCTCTATATTGTCACAATTGTATCTCGGAGTTATCCTAACACAATATGTATCAGTCTGATACACATAAATTATCAAGTGTTAATAGTACCACAGAGACTCTTAATTGTCACAACTGTATCTCAAGAGCTATCCTAACACAATACATATACACTTCAGTGCCTTTTTATTGTCACAATTGTGTCTCGGAGTTATCCTAACACAATATGTATCAGTCCAATACACACATAAATAAGTTAATAGTACTACAGAGGCTCTGTACTGTCACATCTCATGTGCTGTCCTACCACATTGATACAAGAGTTAAATTATCAAGTGTTAATAGTACTACAGAGGCTCTGTACTGTCACATCTCACATGCTGTCCTACCACACTGATACAAGAGTTAAATTATCAAGTGTTAATAGTACTACAGAGGCTCTGTACTGTCACATCTCACATGCTGTCCTACCACATTGATACAAGAGTTAAATTATCAAGTGTTAATAGTACTACAGAGGCTCTGTACTGTCACATCTCACATGCTGTCCTACCACATTGATACAAGAGTTAAATTATCAAGTGTTAATAGTACTACAGAGGCTCTGTACTGTCACATCTCACGTGCTGTCCTACCACATTGATACAAGAGAGTTCAATTATCAAGTGTTAATATTACTACTAGAGCCACTGTTTCATCTTCAGGGCCAGCAGATATACAGTTAAAATAATATTCATCTGATACAGATATGATGCAGAAATCCAATGTTATTCCTACTTATGTTATATGATGGACCTCAGCTAAATGAAATGCTGCATGTAATCGAACTTCAGGACACAGATATGATGGGATGAATTAAAAGTCTAAACAGATCACAAATCACTTGTCTAACATTGTCTTCAGTTTGTCGCGACTTGTAATTAAACAATAAGTTCCTGCTAGTCCAAATCCAATCAAACCACCACGTAAACACTTCTTTGCTCCCGCTACAAATATACAAAAGTGGAGATTAAAATAATCAGCTAGAAATATACAAAAGTGGAGTTTAAAATAATCAGCTACAGATATACAAAAGTGGAGTTTAAATAATCGGATACATATTTTGTAAACATGTAACAAGATAAAAAAACATTGATATTAAAGGTGTTGAGTTTACAAAACATCAATAACCAAAACAAGATGTGTTTAGAAAATGCCCCCAAGAAGTAAACCATCCATAAAGAAGTCCTATAACTCAAGCATATATTACCCAATGTTGGTCATAACTGAACTCACCCTAAAACTTACTAATATAAATCAACATATTAAATTTTGCTACAAATAAACTAGATTTATTTGACGGAAACAAAATAATGGACAAAAACTCCCCGTGTGTGATTTTTGGGGCATAAAAACTTATTAAAATGATAACATCTATATAATTATTGGAAACAATTACAAATTCTGTTGATCCAATTTATCGTGAATACTGTAAACATTGGTTTTATAATGAATTATAACAAGAACTGACTGTAACAGGATGCTGTTACTAAGTCCCCAAGTATAAACTCCATGCGAGCCTCATTCACCTTACAGGAATTACACAGCTTATGGGTGGGGATCGTTACCATTTATAAGTTATTAGAATATTCTCAACTGGTAGGTGATGGGATGATCCCTGGGCACTAACCCAGTACATCATTCAAATCATCTTGACATGACAAACAGGAATCTGATTTCATCTTTTCATGTCAATCAAGTAAATATATGGTTTATGGGTGGGGATCTTTACCATTTTTAAGATATTAGAATACTTTCAACCTGGTTGGAGTGGGGATGACCCTGGGAGACTTCTATTTATCATTCATTTCATCTTTTCAAGTCATATATGGTTTATGGGCGGGGGTCTTCACTATTTTTAAGATATTAGAATACTCTCAACCTCGTAGGGGTGGGGATGACCCTGGGAGATTTCTATTTATCATTCACTTTATCTTTTCAAGTCAATCAAGAAAATATATGGTTTATTGGTGGGGATCTTAACCATTTTCAAGATATTAGAATATTCTCAAGGTATATGGGCAAAGTTACAGCCATGAAACTGGCCCCTGGCATTGCGTGAAACTACACCTGTAATAAATTCTGTTCTTATTTAACAGAATCTTGATTTATTTTGTCTAAACAATCAGTAACATACCTGAGGATTTAAACAAAAAGCCTGTTAATGTACCAGCTGTTAGCGTATTTAGTTCATCTTCAACACCCCGGAAATATCCTAATGCTGTGCCAAATATACTGTACATCAGGGCTGCAAACATGAAATTAAAGACAATTCATCAGAAGAGGAATATGAGATGGCATGTGACGGCAAATGTGTAAAATATAGAGCATGAATAGAAATACTTGATATATATACTCAAGTATCAAAGTTGCTCGGGGAAAAGTCATCATTAAATGGATATTACTGTAATGTATAGATCATGTCAAATTGAAGTTATGGTATTTAAGGAATACAAAATTTACAGATTCTAAAACTATATCTAAGTTAGGTAAAAGATCAGGAGTATTTTGGGTTTATTGCAAAAAGATGAGTTTTTTCTGACATTAAGTGAGTGCAAACATATGCAAAGTATAAAAAGTACCAATACTTGTATGAAGTTGCCTGATGAGCAGTTACAGAAGATTATAAACTTATTTCTAAGGGATAAGATTTTCCCTCAACAGTCAAGGACAGCATTTGTAGACAAAATTCTTTTCAGGTGTACAGGTAGTGTGTGCAAGGAGTTTTGTGTCCACGCATAAAAATGTGTGCAGTGAGTTTTGTGTCCACACATAAAAAAGGAGTTCACATTCCATCTGCAGCTCACCTGACACAGTTTCATTCTCTTAATGAAAATGGCAGTCCATTGAATCTAAGCTGTATTATAAGCCATAATGTGTACTAGCTGAAAAGCACAGCTTTTTTAATTTTCCTGGAATTTAATTCAGGGAAGAACAGTTTTTGTTTGTTTTAATGTTGTTATCATCCCACAAAGAATTTTCATTTACATGTAAATGTCACCAGGTGAATTGCAATGACCTGTGCTGTTGACTGATGTCAATGCATTTAGGGATCTTTTTCCTGTCAATTTTGGGAAAATGCCATTGGCGACACAATTGGGAATATCTAACGTGAATTTGTGTCAAATTGGGAAAAATTGTTTTCACACATGGAAATCTCAATGTAATGGAATCTTTTTTAAAATGCATTTACATTAATTTATTTTTAATTACAGTCATGGTCTCAACACGAAATTGGGAATTTCTTGCATCAAGTTGGGGGAAAAAACATGTATTTTGCATTGGGAATGGGACCGAATTTTGGCCCTGTGGAAACTATTGATAAAGGCCTGATATGTCATGACTGTTGTTACACGAGACCTCGATTTTAAGTCTCATCCAAAAGACCTCTGACTTTCACTTTGTATGCCGAGCACTTGGCGAAGGAATAGTCGCTACCATTTTTTTTAAGCCTTTGGTATGATCCGGTACCAGGAATCTAACCCAGGACCTTCTGCTTGCCAGTTGACTGTTCTACCACTAAACAACAGCAAATGGTTTAAAGAATAATAAGAAAAGAGGACATTATACTTTACCTATCACACCTAATCCCTGTGCTGATGAGGCTCCACCTTTTGTTATGGCATTTAACATCCTGTCAATATAAAAGACACATCTTGTATCAATTTCATTGTCATTTCATTTATCATCAACTGGGATGCCATTTTACACATGCTACAAGATTCTTTCTTCCATCAGAAAATACTATCAGTTTAACAGTGACAAATGCAATATTTTTCTCAATATTTTTATTTGTATATTTTAATCTCTGCTATGACTTTAGGTCTACCAAGGTAAAGTGACACATCCGGCATCTGTCAAAATCCGAAACAATACGGTCTATTTTTCCAAAGACAGGATTGCACAGGTAAAAAGCATCTTCCAAAGTCAAGGTTTTCTGATCCACTTTGTTACTCACACACCTTGACAGATTTGGCCTGTATATTGTGACTTTGCGGCGTTGATTTCCATTTGCTTCAGGAACTATATTCTGAACTAGTCAGAACGCATCTAATAAAATCGATCAAGCATCAACCACATGATAGAGGGGAAAGTACATAAACACAGAGTAATAACGATATGCAGGCTATGCCACAAGTCTTTTCATTGGATAAAATCAGGGGTCATTGTCGTATCAATCTAAATGAAATTTTAGAATGGCAGTAGACGTCACCACCAGTGACCGCCAAATATGAAATGTAATCTTTCGAGGTGTTTGAGGAACAACATGGATCAGAAAACCTTGACATGGGAAGGTGGGTGAAAAGTGACTCCACATATTACAGTAGCTCTAATTTTTTTGTTACCAAAACAAGTCTGTCATACCTGTTTTGATTCATTTTAGACTCATTGTGTTTGTAGACATGTGCCAATTTACATTAGTAAACCTTTACAACAGAAATAAATATTGTTTCTTCTTCAAATCAACACACACCATTATCAAATCATACCATTTTTTACTCAACTTCATGATATATATGAACAAAGATTACATTTAACTAGCAAAATTATATATATATATATATATATATATATATATATATATATATATATAAAGTAAAACTCGCTTTAGCAACCACCAGTGTATAAAAACCACCTGGTCATAAAGACTTTTTGCTGTCCCCAATAATACCTTTTGTGTACAATTCAACTCTTTATAGACAGCCTCCTTATAAAGACTGCTTTTGTTGTGTCCATAAGAGGGTCTTTATATACTGTCCGTAAGAGGGTCTTTATATACTGTCCGTAAGAGGGTCTTTATATACTGTCCGTAAGAGGGTCTTTATATACTGTCCGTAAGAGGGTCTTTATATACTGTCCGTAAAGAGGGTCTTTATATACTGTCCGTAAGAGGGTCTTTATATACTGTCCGTAAGAGGGTCTTTATATACTGTCCGTAAGAGGGTCTTTATATACTGTCCGTAAGAGGGTCTTTATATACTGTCCGTAAGAGGGTCTTTATATACTGTCCGTAAGAGGGTCTTTATATACTGTCCGTAAGAGGGTCTTTATATACTGTCCGTAAGAGGGTCTTTATATACTGTCCGTAAGAGGGTCTTTATATACTGTCCGTAAGAGGGTCTTTATATACTGTCCGTAAGAGGGTCTTTATATACTGTCCGTAAGAGGGTCTTTATATACTGTCCGTAAGAGAGTCTTTATATACTGTCCGTAAGAGGGTCTTTATATACTGTCCGTAAGAGGGTCTTTATATCCTGTCCGTAAGAGGGTCTTTATATACTGTCCGTAAGAGGGTCTTTATATACTGTCCGTAAGAGGGTCTTTATATACTGTCCGTAAGAGGGTCTTTATATACTGTCCGTAAGAGGGTCTTTATATACTGTCCGTAAGAGGGTCTTTATATACTGTCCGTAAGAGGGTCTTTATATACAAGTTTCACTGTATATCACTTATAAATATTCATTAATTACAAGTGAAATGACTAACCTAAATCGTCTTTCCTTGCCAATGTACTGGCCTACAGTTTCCTTATACCCAGAGTATAAACCATTTAAACCTCCAACTGCTCCACCTGTAAAAGTCACATCAAAGATGAAACATACCATATAATAGAATTTTACATGCAAAATTTTTTTTCGTAATTTTATTCCTTTTTTGGTAAAGAAATTGATTTCATAATGGGACTAATTCATGTACCACGTGATAACCGATAACGTTTGTGCAGGACTATTGTTTCTATTAGTGATGGAACAACGCTAGAAGATGATATCCTGCGCTAACGTCATTTCAGCTGGAAGATTACATAAACTTATGTTCCATCACCATTGGAGATACCAGTACCGCACAAACATTATCGGGTATCGTGTGGTACATGAATTAATTCCATTTAACATATGTAACACTTATTTAATTTTTTTGACTTGGACATTGGACAGTGCATTTATAACCCTTAAGATGTCATTTTGAATAACTTTGACAGTTCACAAGAATAAAAAATGAACAGAAATACTGGTAAAAATACAATCCTTGTACAATGATTTGTGCTCCAAAGATAATATTCTAGCTGTAGCATTCTGGAGTTATCCCCCACTAAAACTCATCATCAAATATTGCATACCATAATAATTATATGGAAAATATTTCGGGGATTAATATCAACATGTGGGTCCTGTAAAAGGCCCCATTCCTACGGCAAAATCTGCTATTTTTTCCCCATTTTTGAACAAAAATTTCCCAATAAAGTTTATTCTATAGCTGCACAAACTGAAACAACAGAGAAAATTTTTAATTTTTGAGTACCACACAATCAAAAACTTCCATCTCCTCAGATGAAAACCATGTTGTCAGTAAACTAAAGATGTTACTTATATCACAAGTTTTATGTCTTTGATTTTTGAATAAATTGACCATAGTTACTTTTTGCCAGTTTGGCCCATTATGATGTAAATTGCCAATTGAAAGGGTACAGGACCCTGTCCCAAAAAGGTTCTATTAACCCTTGTATTTTTATTGAAACTAAATGAGCAAAATGTTTCACATCAAACAGAGAAAAAAAGAGACAGAAAAATAATAAAAATCTCATGAAATACGATCATACCCACGAACACTGATCCACCAATCTGTGAAAATGCTAATTCAAACCTTCCCCTGTGACGATTAGCTCCTTCTGGGAAAATAAATTGTGACTCATTTGCCTGAAAAATATGGTATATATGAATATAAAATTATCTTAAATCTTTGGTTGTTTACACCGACATAACAACTTCTAAAACTTCAGTAACAGAGTACACATAAACTGGTAACAGCACAACATAATGTGTCATATGTGTCATATATATACATGTACAATACATATGTTCTTCATGCATGTACATGTAATAATGCAATTAACAAATTTTAAGTTTTACTACCATATTTTATGGCCAGTACAATGTAAGTCAATATTTTTTATCCATAGTTATGCTCTTAACCTATCTATTGCATTGATCTACATGTACCCAAGTCAAATACCTAAGTCACTGATCTGCATTTCCATATTATTTCATTGTATTTCTATTTCCATCATCAGAAAATATACTTAATTAAGCATTGACTTTTAATTTTTGCTGGGTCATTGCTAAGCGAATTATGTAAAAGTGTACACATCTTCATTTAGGTCACGTAAAAAATATAGAGACAATGCTTATCATTGAGTTTCAAAAACAACTATGTCAAATATTTGCACTGATGTGTATATTTATCTAATAACTTTAAAAAGTTAATCTGAAGTGCGTTATACATGTATTGCTTTGTCAAGGTGACTTTCATCAACAGCAGACTGATACATCAGTGGGTGTGCCTAATTAAATGTCAGATCATTCAGCTAACTGAGGATTGATCTGAAGGTTTTCACTCTTTTTAACCAATTAAATTGTTGGAAACTTATCTAATTTGATTACAAAAAATGTTTATTAATACATGTGACGATTTTGTAGTGCTTACAACCACCTGGATTTTGTTTCAAATGAAAATATATCGAGTAATCATTGATTTATAAAAAGGGTAATGGATCAATAAAATGTCAAGAACACAACATGTCATTTAGTAGACTTTGTTTTGTAGATCCCAAATATAAATGTACACCTCTCCTTTAACTCATTTACCCCTAAAGACACATTTGGACTGGTCTACGCCATTGATTTACAGAAGAGTCCATTGTTTTTCAGGGGGTTGATGAGTTAAATATTAGAAATACTTACTCCTTGTATGTATGCTGGATCAAAGTTAAGATAAGGTGATACAATGGCTCCTGCTGGTCCTGCAGTAACTGGAATGACAAGTTGAAGGTTTCAAGATACAAAAATAAATCAATACCAAATGTTTGTATAAGGGACTATGCTTCTCAGATCAAGTAATTTGGTTGGATGAAGATTTACATCCAAGTTGGAATCCCACTATGGTGATTCCTATTTTGTTACAATTTGCACCTAAATATATATGTATATAATTCAGGAGTGTGAAAATCCTAATCCTGACTTGCTAGACTTGTTACATTTATTGTTCACACAAGCGATTCTTTAAGTTTGGTTGTCCATGGGCAAGTGCATTTTAACGAAAATAAAATAAACCTGGGATCTCCGAGATTATAAGAATTTGGCAATTGACATTAATTATCCCTATAGAGAGCAATTGCAATAACTTTTTTTAAACATCTTACATGTACACGTATGAGGTTGTATAATAACACACTTGTTGATTGATAGAGCCAGGGCTTCCAGTACAGCAAAATTTTGGAAAGTCCCTGGGATTCCAGGGTCAACATCTGTGGAGTCCCATCCAGAAAATGAAAAGTCCACTTATTCTAAGTCTATCACCAAAATCTATTTTTATGGTTGTCCATTCATTTATTTACCGATTTTGTTCATATCTATAAGATTCTATCTTTCGATGTGTAGATCTGTTTTTATCAATCATCATTGCTTTTTTATTTGTATTATTAATTTTGTAGTGCAGGGTCATAATGAGTCATATTTTTATGGCTTAATGTGTGCTATGCATTATTATATTACAAGTTCTATTCAATGATAATTTTTTTAAAGGGATGACAGTGCTAAAAATTATAAATCACAGCAGGTTAATAACTTGCCAATCGTATATTCTGATTTTTTTAAAAAAAATCAAATTCACGAACAAAAATACTTTTTATCCATAACATCAAAATATTTTCAATTGACAAGACTGTTGCTGATAAACTTGTTTTCTTCAGTGATATAAGCGCCAAGTAGTCATTGTGATTTGCTTTATCCATGGATGTGCCAATGACATCAAACACACATTATCTTTCTTTCTGATTATTTAAAAGACATTGACTTTTTTATTTTTTGTTTTAAACATTATTTTTGATAACTGTAAAATGAGATATACGTTGTAATTTAATGATATAAGTGGCCTGATGTTGTTGGCTCTTTCTTTGACATGTTGGCGCATGGTGAGACTTTCGGAGTTTCAAATCTAATTAAAGGATTTTCAGCAATGATTCACTAGCTGTTAATGGATAAAATGATCTACAAGTATGCTTAATTTGGGATATATTTCTTCAGCATGATGCTCAACAATCAATATTATAAAACAGATAAACTAGCACCCTGCATGTGGTTACCTGCGAGTTGTTTTATGACCAGTAGTTATGAGGACATGCAGGTACTAGGATGTGTCAATTAAACAATCAACAAGCAATTATGGGATTGATTAAAAGGTCTAAACTTCCAAGTCAAAATCTTGAACGTCCTGCGGGACTCAGGGTTGCAACTTTCATGCCTTTGACACATCCCAGAAAAATATTGTGCGTCAAACATGTGTACCCTTGCCCTTGGTTACTGAGTGCCCTGTGAGTAGCAATATAATTCTTCTTTTTCCAGGTGGGCACCCGGCAGAATCCAACAATCATTGATAGAATGTTATTATATAGCAGTCGTAATTTTCTTATGAGAATTTTTTAATTAAAAAAAAAAAACATTTTTGTGACCCACGTACAGAAGGTCTGAAACATCGTTTGCAATGAAAAATATCAGAATCCTGAGGTCAGTGTCATTACAACATGTGGCTTGACTTGGGCATGCCAATGATTTATTGCGTAAGATGGTAAGCTATATTTTAGAATGACAAATTATTCTTCTGTTCTTACC
This sequence comes from Atrina japonica, assembly GCA_030159075.1. NCBI lineage: Eukaryota > Metazoa > Mollusca > Bivalvia > Pterioida > Pinnidae > Atrina > Atrina japonica. The sequence goes on from BROG01000115.1 coordinate 946,492, forward strand.
TGGAACGTCAAGAGAGGGATCTTTTGACGAGTACGGCGTGAAAGAACCAAAAAGACTTGATTTTTTATTCTGATTATCCATTTTAGTTTCTTTCTCTAAGCATCATTTACGACCTTCAGTTTGTCACTTTGCGTCTTCTCATGTGCCTCTCAGTTCACCGGATACCAAAACGCTCTAAACATACGCATGCGCATGTTATGTATCATGCACATGGTTCCGGTTTGTCAGACTCTCAAAATCCTAATATCACCAATGTACTTGCACATTATCCTTGCATGTCAGAACAATTAACCAACAGGAAATAGTAAGTAAAATCTTTGCCTATATTATGCAAACACCCATTTGTGTTCTGTTAAATTTGATTGTTTCTTTATGAGTTCAAATTTATATTGGCATTTTCAACATGATAAACATTTCATGAATTTGTTTTTGTCAGAAGGTAGATCTACTGAGTTTGAAGCCAGTGAAGGTACTAAGCAGCAACGAAAAAGTCAAAAACGTATTTTAATTTAGGGGAAAGAAAAATCAGAATTGTCAAATAAATTCTTTGTTGCCACTGCTGTAACTACTGAAGGTACCAGTTCTTGATTACATTATAAGAAAAAAAACAGTAAACGCATGTAGACAGTGGAACCTGTCTTGAGAGACCACCCCTTGTGTCACTAAGTAAAGATGTAGTTTTATAAAACAAGTTGTCTCTCAAAGGAGGTTTATTTTAAGAATTATTCAACCAACTAGGTTTCAGAATGTGGTCTCAGAAGACAGGTGGTTTTTTAACTCATTCACCCCTAAAGACACATTTGGGCTGGTCTAAATCATTGATTTACTGAAGAGTTCATTTTTTCAGGGGTCGATGGGTTAAGAGAGTGGTCTGTCACAACAGGTCCACTGTAATGTATATACACAACAAAGAATTAATTTCTAAAACTAAAACTCCTATTTTTATTAATTTACTTGATATAATTTTATAAGGGGAGGAAAAGTCCATAGTCAATGTACCTAGGATTCAAACCCCAATCTCCCTCAATTTGTGTGGCTGCTCATCGCCCACTGGGCTACCTGGTTGGACATACCTAATCCCTGCTTGTGTTACACTCTTCCTCCCTACTCTTTGAGATTTCATCCTCGTAACCACACTATGTGTTATAGGGGACATCACTTTGTAACAGGTGAGGAAAAAGTTCTCAGCCAGATAATGATTCAAATGCAGAACCCAGGTTTCCTGAATCTATGCAATTCCTCTACCAACTGAGCTACATCTGTACCTGGTCCAACATAACTATAAACTAATTTCTGTTACATTAGTAAATTTTGGTCAGATTCTATAGTATAAAAGAAAATAAATTAAGATGATAAATTACATGTATTAACACACATAGAATGAAAGCCAAGAACAGAATGTATATAAACAATGTTGTTGCTTTTCTACAGGTTTTCTCACTTCTTTGTTGGTTTAAGAAAGGGGAAGCAAAATGGAAACTGATAAGGTTTCAGTTAAATCAGATCTTGAAACTTCAATATGTGAAATGAAAATGGCACCTAACACCAACATTGACAGTACAGAAGAAGTGAATTTTGATAATACAGCAGGAAATGTGTCACAGGATCCTAAAGATGTAATAAATAATGAAATGGGCAGAGATAAGGAAAAGCTTTGTGATAACAAAGAAGGAGAATCTGGTGACAAGAATGTTGCTGCAGTAATCGAAAGCAATAGCGATATTGATGTGACAGTAAGTCATGTAGCAGGGGGAGACAATTTAGAAAAATTAGGATGTAAAACAGATGGTAACTCAGATAAGAAAAGTAAACGTATTGACAGTAGCAATGATTTAAGTACAAACAGTAGCCAACAGAGTTCTACTATAGCTAATGAAACCAGTAATACATCAGCTTCTACAGGACATACTGAAGTTGTGGTTAAAGTCGAACCAGTTGATCCTGAGCTTGATCAATCAAAGAGAGAAGTTTACAGAACTGTGATAGACTCAGGATCTTCCACAGACAGTGATAGTAGTAGTGATGACCTGACTGACAGTGAATCAGAACCAGGTGATGAGGAATCAAACAAAACTGAAAAAAATGGGTAAGATTCACACTACATCAGTACATGTATAGTGGGTGTGTCAGTGTTTGTGTATCCTGATCATGACTTTAATATTACCCTATAGCCATAAATGAGTCGTATATTTTGTGCAGTTAACTGTTATTGACATATTCTGCATTTTGTTGTATTGAATTTTCATATAAAATTATTGAATACATATGTATGTAATATAAACAGGACTGAGGTATGTTCAGTGTACATGAATGTATGTACAAATGTATGAACAATGAGTGTATATACAGTGGAACCTCGCCTAAAGACCACCTCGCTTAGGAGACCACCTCACAATTAAGACCATGAATTTCCAGTCTCTTCATTAAAACTATATCAGTACAGAACCTTACTTAAGAGACTACATCACTAATAAGGCCACTCTGAGTCAGTCAGTTAGGTGGTCTTAATAGTGAGGTTCCACTGTACAAATATGAGTACATATATTTTCATAATTTCATAATTTTTATATTAACTTACATTTATACACCTTGTTCTTGTATAAATCATTTTATTACATGTGTGTCTGTACTGACACTACAGTCATGTAGTACCATACCACTGCACAGTGCTCCAGATAACTTTCTGAGTACTTGGGTATAATACCTATCATTGCCAAATCCAGTGGGTATTTTTACCCACACAATTTCTGTCAAGTGGGTATTTTCCAATTCTGTTGCCATATTACGATTGCCATTGATTTTACTATAAGGGTTTGGTTGCTAAATTACCATTAAATAATCTGTATTTAACTGTCTGTACAATGTAAGTCCACAATTTAAACATCTGGGTTTGGGTCAGCTTAACTGCATTATCACTACAGAACTTTAACACACATTATGACCAAGATCCATGATCAGAACAAGTGAACTCAATATTTTACCTCTCAGCAGGCTTCAGATCCAATGTGTTTAATTTTACACTTCAGTTTTGATTTGCATTGGGTATCTTACGCATGGATTTTAATGTGCTTGCATATCCATTTATTTTTTATGTGTAAAATACAGCTTATCTGGAGCACTGACTGCATGCTACAGGTAACATTTTTTATGTTTGAAATCTTTGAAGCATTTTTTCTTTTCAGTGGAAAGTTGACAGATAAAAACAAAGGGGAAAGTGCTGAAAAGGCAACAGAGAGTTTTACTGTTGAAGTGATAAAGACAAAAGGAGAGCTACTCCCAGAGGTATACACTATTGTGTAGTTAAGCATGCATGTTTGTATTCACTTTTAGAAATGGGATAGTGTTTGAATTTTGAATAGTTTTACCCCACACTTAATAGTTTTTCTGTCATATGGTGGCGATCAGTTTTTAGTGGTGGAGGAGAGAACCTGGTTACAATCATGAATGGTACCCGGAAAGAGGCTACCGACCTTCCACAAGTAAACTGGCAAACTTTCTCGCAAAATCAGCTTAGGTTCCACAGGCCACAAAATAAAAGAAATCAGGGTAACCCATTTAAAAGTTATGCTGAAAGGAATTACTGCAATTTGCAGGTTACGACAGCAATAATGAAGACTTAAAAATGAAATTCATCGAGAACAAAAAGGAGGTTACATGATTTGTATTTGTCGTAACCTGAACAATCGTTCCCATGTTATTTTGTGGTCTGAATCCGGTGGGACTCAAAATTGTACCGACTAGAGGTGAGAGACTCCATGGTTTAAAGTGTGATGCTCTAACCACTTGGCCACACTAGCCCCAAATCAATTGATTTTATTCTAGAATTGAAATAGGCATAGCATGGATCAGGTTTTTAATTGTTGTGGGATATAAAATTGTTGTACTATAATAAAACTTACACTTTACTTTTTATATTACAGGAGCTGCCTCCTTTAGAAGAGCTGAAAATTACTATTGATCCAAATGTAGAACTTGTACACACGGGAAATGTCACAAGCATTGTTGGAATATTGGGTAAACTTCCATCATACACCCATGATTACTTACACATATTCAAGTTTTTTTTGAACTATGAAATCAATCAGTTTTGGCATCTAGAAACTCCTGTCCAGAATGCAAAGCACATAATACAGCATCTGGAACATTAGGTTGTGATTCAAGTGTCGTCAAACTAACATGAAGTTTTGCGTTGTAGTTACAAGACTTGGTATAGGTTCATCATGTGTGCACTGTTCAATATCATCGCTGTCCGAGTCTGAATCTTGTTTTCCTAGGACACAGTGAATGATTTCATCATCACTCATATCAGCTGTGTTGATAACACCGTTGTCAATGTTAGCATAGTCCACATTTTTACTGTTTTCACAGCAGTATCGTTTTGAGTTGCCAAATTTGCATGAGGCGATGGACGGGAAAATCGTCATCCTCATTTTCAGTATTAACAATTGGTGACAGAGAAAGATCATTATTTTGTTGTAGTCTTTAGTCAATTTCTTCTCAAAGCCCGCTTTCATGAAACATCTATGAATGCATTTTGGTGTAAATTTTTGCCATGCATGATACAGCATTCTGACCACTCAATATATATATGCTTACCTGTAATTCCCCTTGAGCACCTCACTGAAACTTTGGCTGCTGTGAAATTTCCCCAAAATGGCACTTCTGAATATGGGCAAAACAATTCTCTGAAGGATGGTATCAAGGAGACTTCACAATATGCAAAATAAATTTTCAAATAACAATTTATTATAATAAGTAACTTGTCACATTCAAAACCTTTATTTGCAGCTATAATACAATCCAACAAAAACATTCCAGCCTTAAATGAAGATACAATTCTGTTCCTAGAGGGTCGGACTGTAATGGGACAGGTAAGATTTTTAACATTTATTTATTTTAAAAAAAAACTTGTGCAAACAATAGTAACTTATTCTAATCACCTTAAATACACCATAAATTTGTCTTAATGTCTTGAACTGTTAATTTTAACTTGTTAATTATAGTTAAAGGGCATCTCTGTTTCTTATTGACATATCATTTTGTTGGTTTTTTTTTAACTTCAGTATTGTGTCAGCTTTTTATTCTAGCAAAAGAATCCATTCTCTTGATATTTTAGTAATGACCAGTAAATTTATCATTCCAATGAACCAGGAAAGTGATGGTAAATCAGAAGAATGATAATTTGTCACTACCAGTGTCATAATCAGAAGAATGGTAATTTGTCACTACCAGTGTAATAATCAGAAAAATGATAATTTGTCACTACCAGTGTCATAATCAGAAGAATGATAATTTGTCACTACCAGTGTCATAATCAGAAGAATGATAATTTGTCACTACCAGTGTCATAATCAGAAGAATGATAATTTGTCACTACCAGTGTAATAATCAGAAAAATGATAATTTGTCACTACCAGTGTCATAATCAGAAGAATGATAATTTGTCACTACCAGTGTCATAATCAGAAGAATGATAATTTGTCACTACCAGTGTGGTAATCAGATGAATGGTAATTTGTCACTACCAGTGTGGTAATCAGAAGAATGATAATTTGTCACTATCAGTGTAATAATCAGATGAATGGTAATTTGTCACTACCAGTGTAATAATCAGATGAATGGTAATTTGTCACTACAAGTATAATAATCAGATGAATGGTAATTTGTCACTACCAATGTAATAATCAGAAGAATGGTAATTTGTCACTACCAGTGTGGTAATCAGATCAATGGTAAATTGTCACTACCAGTGTGGTAATCAGATGAATGGTAATTTGTCACTACCAGTGTGGTAATCAGATGAATGGTAATTTATCACTATCAGTGTAATAATCAGAAGAATGGTAATTTGTCACTACCAGTGTAATAATCAGATGAATGGTCAGGGTTTTCCCTGGGATTTTCAAATGAGGAGTCCATGGACTCCCACAACTACAAAATTAGGAGTCCGTTTGGAGTCCACTTCAATTCGACCAGAATTAAACTGAATGTCAAATGTCACTTTTGTTGATAATTACAGACATTGCATAGGGAAAATATCAAGAGTACATGTGGAGCATTTATTTTCTGATCATAACTTGATCATGTCGGGATAGTGAGTAGTTTTTTTGGCACTCATATGTGAAACAAAACATCAGCGCCATTTTTATACATTACTGTAACACCATCGTAATTTCCTGGTTTGTTCTTAAACCCTCAGAGTTCCCTTAATTCAATATATAATTATTGTATACATACATGTACTACAGATTAAAGGTTTATAAGAAATTAAATAAAGTATAGTTGTTTTAACTACATTTGAAATCATATGGAAATTTTTTATTAAAAATCTATAAATTGTACTACAATTACATGTTTTTAGAAATATAGATGCAAAATTGAAAAGTTACTAAATACAGGTAGCTTACTAATTGATGCCTCAAATTTATTTATTTTAAAATTATATCTATTTCATCCATTTCAAGTATTAAAGTACTTTATCTTATGTATGATTTACATAAACATTTGTGTAAATAAATCATTTTATATAACAATCATTAATACTTTCATTATTATTATTTTTTAATTTCCTTAATTAAAATGAAAGTCGGGTTTGGTATTCCATCTTTAATTTATACTTCCGGAAGTACCCATAAAGTGATGAACGATGTTGTTTTCTTTATTCTAGATCTATATTAGAGGTAAAGATTTTCCTGTTTTATTATTAATAAAATGATGAATTCCGTTTCTTGGTTTTCTTGTGGAATTGCACTAGAACATAAGAAATGGACATAAAAAAGATGCAAACTGGTAGAAATAGGTCGCATGCTTGATTTATTTACCCAAACAGTCTCGAAAGACATCAAGTATTTAACGCGTCCACTAGGACGCAATAGATCTTATTTTAGGCGTCATTTAGGATTTTTACGCGTAAATACGCAGAATTTTTGCGTCAGGGTAAACCCTGAATGGTAATTTATCACTATCAGTGTAATAATCAGAAGAATGGTAATTTGTCACTACCAGTGTGGTAATCAGATGAATGGTAATTTATCACTACCAGTGTAATAGTCAGAAGTGGTAGTTTGTCACTACCAGTGTACAAAGACAAATGATTTAGGTCTACACCCTGCTTCTTGGTAGTCATATAGACAGGACCTGATTTTTTCGTAATTCACAAGTCCTAACTCATGGAAAATAGGTCGAGTTGTAAGTGTGGTCTTCAGTCCAAGACTATAAGACTTATGACCATTTGTAAAATAAAGTCAAGGTTTGTTAACCCAATAGGTTGAATACAAAACCATTGAAGCCGATTTTTATTTTATTTGTTTTTATATTTTCATTTAATTTTTATTTTTACAAAACCAAGAAATAAATTTCATATATATTTTTTTCTTTTGCTCTCAGATTTTTGAAGTATTTGGTCCAGTAGATACGCCATGGTATTCAGTTCGCTTTAATTCTATTGATGACATAGAGAAACTGAAGATTAAAGTTGGTACACAGGTATTTTGTGCCCCAAAAGTGGAAGAATATACCAATTATGTCTTTGTGGAACATCTTAAACAGTAAGTAATGGTTGATAATGATCTAAAAACAGACAAATGTTCTGTAACTCCACATATAACTTAAGTTCAGAAATGAGAAGTACTGGTAATTAAATATGTATCTCACCTTCTCACTAGAATTAAAATTAATGAGAATAGTCTCACAAATAACAGCAGCAGTATTTATCATGAGAAATTCAAACCACATGAGAAATTCAAACCACAAGTTCATGTCAGTTTTTTGGTGTGAATTTTTGGGGGGGGGTTGTGAGGGGAGATGGGAATTTGCATCTTATTTTCCAAATTGTGTCTCATTTTATGATGCAATCTTAGAGATAATGGGCATAACAGATGATGGTAATAAAGTAGATCAAGTACATAAGTATCATTATAATTGATACAGGGACAAAACTTTGTTACAGAGATAATATTTACTGTAGATGTTACTTAAAACGAGTCTAAAAAAGAGAAAGAGAGATAATCTGGATAAATATCCTGACATATATTTACAAAGAAAACCCATAGAATTTCACCTTTGTGTTTATGAGGGTAGTCCAGGGAACAATGAAGGAGATTATCCAAATATGGCACTAGTCAAATCTTCCATGTTAGTCTACAGACTTTTTCACAATAGCTTGTCCTGTAAAGTGGGATGGCAAAATGATAGATTCCTGCAAAAATGTAGAGGTTGTCAAAGCAACCAATTGCTTCCTGGCGCAATTTTCCAGGAGTCTGTATCATTTTGCCATCCAAAGTTTACAGGACTGCAGTTATTGTAAAAAGGTCTATTTTGTTCAATTAAACATTTCAGTGTTACTCTTATATTAAGATGAAGGCAGTGTGACATCTTCACTGTGGATCAGGTCAATGACTGTAAAATACAATACCAATCTTACCTTGACACAAAGCATTTTCTTGTATCACATTTGATTGACTATATTTCAGATATTATTTGTAATTGTAAAGTAGATATGTTTATTGTC